>JAQOOD010000002.1:11314431-11450728 GCA_029633175.1 Citrus glauca
AAATAACAAAGAGATATACCACAATATTTGCTCTGTAGTCTTCAAACTTTTTGAAGTGTAGAATTTCTCCTTCTATAGATGGCCCACACGCCAAGCATCAGAATGATTCTATTGGATAAGAGATGTCATGTTCAACATTCAAATATTTAGCTTTTAAAGAACGAAACTCGTTTAATCTTGCCTTGTCAAGAAGACGATCATCATCCAGTTCTCTTGAAAATCACTTCAATCTCTATATTCTCTTCTTGACATGCGTCACGTGGTCCCTACATCTAATACAGGCCCGAGTCTTCTTCCTTTGCCCTAGCTGCCACAAGCTAGATAAATAAACTCATGTGATTTGGACTCCACCAATGCTTTATTTCTTGAATTGAAATTCTCATTGGTACAATTAAGGGTCCCTCTATCATGCTGCAATGTTTTTTATGGTATCAATAATGTTTTAATTATATACATTAAATTTAATCAACAGTACAAAATATTTATATTAAAGAAAAAATAAATAATTGTAACTAGTTTATTAACCCTTTAAGTGAATGGAGAATTTTTGTAAAACAACTGTGACATCCTTAGAGGTTGAAACAATTTCACTTGAATAGCATATTTTATTTAAAAACTGCTTTCAACCTTCCTTTAAATTTTTAATGTGATAATCTTTTTTAAATAAATATTTCAAAATATATTACTATTAAATATAAGATATTATAATTTCTATTAAGTTATTTAACACAAATGAAATAAATAAATTGCAATTGTAAAAATTTTGTATGATATCACACCAATAAAGGACACATCTAAGTATGTATATTTAAGTAAATATCATAATTACATCAATAAATTCATGGGTGGGTTGCATGTGACCTACAAAAACTTGATCACCCATGTTTTAATAGAATTTAATATCGCATATTAAAATACTTGTTATTTTATATACTATTAAGGACCATTATATAATTGATTATGAAATATATATTAACTTAAAAATAGTCATTATTTTTAACAATAATTTAGCATACTTATTTCATGAATTTATTGTTTATGTTACAAATAATATTATTACATGGTAGGAAATTACCAAAGTCTTATAAAATTTAAGTTTTACAAGCCTATATATATATTTTTTATTTTCGAATATCACTTTGTTAATTTCATAAAAATTAAATCTAACATATATTCCTAATTGGCTTTAGTTTATGAATCATGAAAGATTATTTTATTGATATTCTTTCATTTTAATTAGAATCTTTTTTATGTTATCAAGAATGATTACTTTTATTATAATAATTAATGATGACAATAAATAAAATATTATGTCCAATAACATTTAATGTACAGAGTGATAAAAAAAATCATTGTATGATTTTATATTTTTCATTATAAAAATATGGTATGGGATATTTTGACTTAAAATTTTGACACAAAATTTAGGCATTAATCTCTCACAGTCTAATACAGTAACTAATCTATTAAACTCTAAAATATGACCAAGCTATACGGATAGATTGTGGATACAACAAAATAAATAACTAGTTACATGCAAAATAACTATCACATTGAAGACTTGAATTAATTCTTGTCAATACGATATACCAATGCACTAACATTGATAAGTGCATATTTTCTCTATATTTTACTATTAATTTCTCCAATTTTTTCTTGTTTTGGTCTCAAAAATACTCTAATTATTTTAGTTAATTTTTAATTTAGTTATTTTACTAAATTATATTTTATTATGTTAATTTTTGTCTTAATTGTTTTTATATTTTATTATTGTAGATTTTATTCTTAATTTATAGTTGCTAGTTAATTATATTATTTTACTTGATAAGAAATTAATTAGAGATTATGGATATAAAAGGCATAAAGAAGTTTAATTTGGTAGCAATCAAGATTAAATTAGAAACCAATTGAAAGACAAGGGGAAATAAAGTAAAGAAGCTGTGGCAAACTAGCATTCGGTGGACATGCATTAGCAAATAAAGAATTGGAATGGGCAGTTGCACATGCATGGCTTTATACGATATGGAAAGCAAATTGACGAATACAATCGGCAGCTAAGATGGATTGAAGAGAGAGCAGCTGCAAGAAGAAGAAAAAAAAGGGGGAGAAGTCAAAAGGAATTAAATTGGAGCAAAGTCAGACCTTTGAATTAATCTCTATGATTTATCATCCTTTTTTTTATATATATCATTTTATCATCAATCTTTTCTGATAATTACCTTTTTATTTAATATTTCAATTTTTATTATTTTACTACTAAATTATTTTAAAATTTTCACAAGATATAAAATTTTGTAATTTTATCAATTAATTATATGAAACAATTAATTGGTAAAAGCATTATTTCTTTGTGTTTGAGGGAAAAATAGGATGAACAGTAAAAGTGCCATGTGTCGATTAATGGAGCAAGTCCAGAGCAAATTAAGGTACCCCACGTGAATTGAGATATCCCGCGTAAAATAGGGTACCATGTATGGAAAGGGGTACCCTAAGTATAAAGGGGTACCCCCCGTGTCGATTAAAGAAGTGAGCCCAGAACGAATTGAGGTACTCCGCGTGAATTGGGACACCCCCTGTAAAATAAGGTATACTGTATGAGAAGGGGTACCCTAAGTACAAAGGGGTACGCTAAGTAGCAAGGGGTACCCCAAGCCATGAGGGGTACCCCTCCGTATCTTGGGATATCCTACGAAACGGTGTAAGAGAATCCTCCAAAATATCCGCCATAAGCAACGTCTCCACCGTCTAAAAGATTTCATTTGATCTTGTCAGAAAAAGGAATCGGAAATGATACGCAAAAGGGGGGACAGCCGCCTGCAACAGTGCAGAAAATTATACCAAGGATAGTGGTCCCCAACCGCCTACCCGACAACTGCTGCAGAGCTACCCCAGGACCACACACCAGCGCGCGCCACGTCTCCAAATGATGAGATACGCCGCGGGCATGCATATAACGGCCCAAAAATCATGAAAACACCAAAGGGACGTGAGCCAAAGAGGCTACGCCACGTGGCAGGGAGGTACACCATATATAAAGACACCTAGGGTTTACTCTCCGGAAGGTTGGCCACAAGCTTTTCTCCTTCCTCCAACTTTCGCCATTCACACTCTCACTCCAAAAACCAGGTTCTCCCCATCCTAAAACCCTAATTTACAGAGAGCTTGCTAGCTCTCTTCGCCTAAAAAGCTCGAGTTTGCTAACTTGAGCGTCGGAGTGTGAACGCCAGGGTACCCCCCCCGGCTTCACCTCTAACCCTCCTTTCACTGTTTTGTAGGTACGAAGCCCACTTCAGAGAATATCTTGTGCGTCACTGACCGTCCTGCATAGCCATCTCTCACTCCCTCCTTCCTACCTCCCCAGACCTAGGATACCCCACGTCCCACACGGCAAACCAGTGAGGTACCCCATCTTCCCCAAAATATTAAATTTATTGTTCATGATTGATTTTGGATTTTCTTAGCCCAAAATCAGTTGAAAACAATTGGCTCCGTCTGTGGGGATCGAACAAAAAGCCTACATTGTGGTTACCTAGCTGGTGGTTGTGGGTGCATTAACACATGACACCTGACGTACCTCCCGAAGGTTTAATGGGGGTTCCCGCAAGGACGAGGGAGGACAGCGGTAGTGACAATAGTGACCCTGCCAGAAGGGTAGCTCGTATAAACAAAGGCAAGGGCGTCAAGCAATCTACCGGGGTTCGCCAAGAGGAGGAGCCTATCGCAAACCAGCGTTTCGAAGACCTGGCCTACGCCATACTTCGGGCCGTTGGATCTCGAGCACCGGAAAGTTCCTTTCCTCCAGTGACACCCGCAGCTCCGTTACCTCAAGCGGACACTCAAGTTGTGGTGAAAAAAGGGGTACCCGATTCCAGCAAGCTAAAGCCTGGGCCTTCGGGTACTCGCTCCAAATTTCGAGCCTTGGGTACCCGCGACGAGCGTTCCACCGCTTCCTGTAACTCCCGTAGCAGCCAGGGTACGAGGCGTATAAAGCGTTCCCATGAGGACCTCCGCGAGAAACTAAATGCCAAAAGAGCCTCCCAAGTGACAGCGACGTCATCGGGTACACCAGGGGTACCCCTTGACCAGGGGCACCAGCACCGCTGACTTACCAATCACCGTTCACCATGAAGATTCGGAAGGCAACCCTCCCCGAGGGGTTCACCATGCCACAGGTACCCCAATACTCGGGTACCACTGACCCCTCGGAGCATGCAGAGTTGTACCGCGACCAAATGCTCATCAAGGGGGTAGGCGAGAGCGCCATGTGTAGGATGTTTACCCACACACTCACAGGCCCCGCGAAGTCTTGGTTTCGTTCCTTGAAAGCGGGTAGCATATCTTCCTTAAATCAATTATTGTCTGAATTTAGTAAAGAATTTTCCTATGCTTCTTCTCAAGACAGGGTAGCCTCCAAGCTTGCCTTTATCAAGCAAGGGGAAGTCGAACCTTTGGGGGATTACGTGACTCGTTTCCACCAAGAAGTGCTACGAACCGGGGCATTCGGAGATCAACATGCACTTACCCATTTTGAGAAGAATTTGCGGTTGGGAAAGTTGTGGCGTTCTTTTCAAAAGAAGCGTCCACTTTCGTATGGGGAGGCCCGTTCTAGGGCGTTGCAGCAAGTGGAGTTGGATGAGCGATGTCAGTTGAAGCGCCAAGAAGAGAAGGCTGACACCTCAAGGGACAAGGAAAAGCCCAGAAGGGTGGAAGCCCCGGTACCACAGGTACCCCGGCAGCGGAGCCCGCCAAGGGTTATCCCACGTGGACGAGGGCATAACCCTCATCCTACCGCGGGGGTACCCCATCATCCAAGACCGCCATTACCTGATCATCGGGAACCACCCCCAAAACCACGGCATGAGTCTTTCCACCCATTGAATCGATCCCCGGACCAGATCTTCTACCACATTCGGGACAGTGGCCTCCTCCGTCCTCCAAAGCCTATGAGAAAGTACCCCAACATGAGGCGCAGTTTGAAGTATTGCGAGTTCCACGAGGACTTTGGCCACAGCACTGCCGAATGCTTCACTTTGAGGGAGGAGATCGAATCTTTGATTCTCAGTGGGTACCTTAAAGAGTTTGTCGCTGACATGAGAGAGGCTCGGAAGACTGCAGAGCACGATAAGGGTAAGCGGATAGCTGAGGGTAGCCCTGAACGAGAGGTACCCCCGGGGCACAAGAAAGGTGTGTATGTGCGGATGATAATGGGTGGTCCTACATTGGCTGGCCAATCTCGGAGGGCTATCAAAGGCTATGGCAGGTCGCTGTCGGTGACCACTAACATGGGCAAAGAAGTCAACCTTAGTGAATGGGGTACACCAAGGATACCCCACCATCCCCCACCGATCCTCTTTACGGAAAAAGATGCGGAGGGCATCTCGTATCCCCATGATGATGCCTTTGTAATTACTTTGAAGGTTGCCACTGGAAAGGTGGCAAGAACTCTTGTGGACACCGGTAGCTCCGTCGACATCATCTTCAAGAGCGCCTTGGACCAGTTGTTAATTGAATCGCCAAAGATCACTCCGTATGCTACGCCTCTCATTGGCTTCGCCGGCGATATGGTTATACCAAAGGGCATCATCACACTGCCGGTCACACTTGGTAAGGTACCCCACCGTATTGTTCATATGATTGACTTTTTGATTGTGGATCATCCAGGTGCATACAATATTATATTGGGTAGGCCGTTTTTAGTGGCAACTAAAGCGGTGGTATCCATGCATTATCTTGCCATGAAAGTCCCAGCCGCCCAAGAAGTTGTCACTATCAAGGGAGACCAACAATCTGCCCGTGGGTGTTATTCTGTGGCTTCCAAAGTAACCTACCAAATAGCTTCTGATTTGGGAGTAAAGGGGTACCCCAGCGGGGACCAATCCAAACCTACCCCCTCCAGGAGAGCACTTGCTAAGCAGCAAAGGGCTACACTCAAGAAATCCCCTCAAGTGATTCCCTTACCAAAACAGTTGGAGTCTTCACCAATGGTAGAGAAAGAAGTTACCGGGGATAGTTCGGGGGTAAGCCAAGGGGAGATGGATAAGCTCCGTTGTGAGGTAGAGACACCTTTGGATCCCCGCGTATCGGAAGGTGACAAATGGGGTACCCCAGCTGAAGACCTCGTCTCAATGCCGATTTCAGCTACCGACCCAGCAAAGACCGTGAAGGTAGGCTCCAGCCTTACGGAGGAACAAAGGGAGGAGCTCATTGCCTTCCTACGTGGGTACTTGGATGTATTCGCCTGGACCCATTCGGATATGCCGGGTATCCCACCAGCCCTTTCTTGTCACCAACTTAATGTCAGCCCGCATAATAAGCCAGTCAAGCAGAAGCGTCGCGCCTTTAACCAAGAGAGGTATGACGCCATTGAGCAAGAGGTAGACCGCCTCTTAGCAGCAAAGTTTATACGGGAAGCGGTATACCCTGATTGGGTATCCAACGTGGTTCTCGTCAAAAAGTCAAATGGAAAGTGGCGCATGTGCGTGGACTTCACCGATTTGAATAAAGCCTGCCCCAAGGACAGCTTCCCACTTCCCCGGGTGGATCAGCTTGTGGATGCCACAGCAGGGCATGAAATGCTGAGCTTTATGGACGCTTTCTCCGGCTACAATCAAATTGCGATGCACGAACCCGATCAAGAGAAAACAGCGTTTATCACCAACCGAGGGTTATACTGTTACAAGGTGATGCCGTTTGGCTTGAAGAACGCTGGGGCCACCTATCAGCGGCTGGTAAACAAAATTTTCAAGGAGCAGATTGGGCGCACCATGGAGTACTACATCGACGATATGATCACTAAATCAGTGCGTGCGGGGGAGCACCTCGGGCACCTCAGGGATACCTTCACCATTTTAAGGAAACACCAAATGCGGCTCAATCCAGAAAAGTGTGCGTTCGGGGTTACCTCGGGCAAGTTTCTTGGGTTCATGGTACAACAACGGGGGATTGAAGCCAACCCTGATAAGATCCGTGCAGTTCTTGATATGAAATCACCAAGCACCATCAAGGAAGTTCAAAGCTTGGCAGGCCGGGTAGCTGCCCTGAGCCGTTTCATATCCAAGGCTACCGATCGGTGTAAGCCATTTTTCAAGGCTCTGAAGGCCGGAAAGAAACTCCAATGGACTCCCGATTGTGAGGAGGCCTTCCAAGAGCTTAAGGGGTACCTCATTAATGCTCCACTACTCGCCAAACCCGAGTTGGGAGAGGTGCTTCTGTTGTATCTCGCTGTATCCGAGCATGCCACCAGCTCAGTGTTACTCAGAGAAGATGAGAAGGGGGTACAACGACCTATTTACTACACCAGTAAGGCTATGGTCGATGCCGAGAAGAGGTACCCCACCTCTGAGAAAGTTATTTTGGCTTTGGTTGTCTCCGCCCGGAAGCTTAGACCGTATTTTCATGCTCACACCATTGCGGTCGTCACCAATCTTCCCCTCCGGCAAATCCTTCAAAAGCTGGACATGTCCGGTAGGCTTCTTCGATGGTCCCTTGAATTAAGTGAATTCGATATCATCTTCAAGCCTCGCTCGGCGATTAAAGCCCAAGCGGTCGCCGACTTCATTGCGGAGTTTGCCAGTGACTCAAGTGGCGAAGGCGAGCTAAAGTACCTATTGGATACCCCATCTACCGATGAAGTAGGGCAGGTCTGGGAGATATATGTGGATGGCTCCTCCAATTCACATGGTAGTGGTGCCGGAGTTATTATAATTGACCCGAATAAGGTGAAACTATGCTACGCTCTGCAGTTCGGGTTCAAGGCCTCAAACAACGAGGCCGAATATGAGGCCATCATAGCGGGATTAAGGATGTCCAAGGCCTTAGGAGCGGGAAGGGTGCACATTAAGAGCGACTCCCAGCTGGTAGTAAGCCAGATTACGGCAGAATACCAAGCGAAAGAGGAGAACATGAAGGGATACCTCGTGAAAACCAGGGAGCTGATGTCCCAGTTTTGCGAGGTTAAGGTGGAAAGGGTACCCCGGCTTGAGAACAGCGAGGCCGACACCCTGGCAAAAATGGCGTCCCTTGGGGTAACCCAGTCATCCGGACCCATCACCACCGAACACCTACCCGCACCCAGCTTTGGCCTCACCGAGCCGTCGGAAGTAGGATCACTGTCTAATGCGGTCTTGTGGATGGAGCCTATTACGAGGTACCTCGCAGATGGAGACCTCCCCTCAGATAAAACTGAAGCAAGAAGGTTAAAGTACAAGGCCGCACGGTATTGTCTGATCCGGGATACCCTATACAGACGCGGGTTTACTCTCCCTTATCTTCGATGCTTGGGGGATGACGAGGCCAAGTATGTCATGAGGGAGATACATGAGGGAATTTGCGGCAATCATTACGGAGCACAATCGCTGGCACAAAAAGCTCTCCGACAGGGGTACTACTGGCCAACCATGAGGGAGGATGCCAAGAATATGGTACGAAGCTGCGATAAGTGCCAGAGGTTCGCCAAGGTACCCCACCTACCCCCGGAAAAGCTAACAGTCATATCCTCCCCTTGGCCCTTTGCCGTATGGGGAGTGGATCGCATTGGCCCGTTGCCCACCGGAAAGGGACAAGCCAAGTATGCGATCGTAGCGGTAGATTATTTTACAAAATGGGCAGAGGCGGAGCCGTTGACAAACATTACGGAGAGGAGGACTACGGAGTTCATTTGGAAAAATCTCATTTGCAGATTTGGGATACCCCATGCGATCATCAGCGATAACGGCAAACAATTTGATAATGAAAAGTTTCGAAACTTTTGTTCGGAGTTGGGGATAGCCAACCGATTCTCTACACCTGCCCATCCTCAATCTAATGGGCAAGTTGAGGCCGTTAACAAGATCATCAAAGGCATCCTGAAGAAGAAACTTGAGGAGAGAAAGGGAGCATGGGTAGACGAGCTACCTGGGGTTCTATGGGCCTACCGAACTACACAAAACACTTCCACCAGGGAGACCCCCTTCTCTCTTGCCTTCGGTGTAGATGCCGTGATTCCAGCCGAGATTGGGATACCCTCTCACAGGGTCGAACACTTTGATGAAACCGAGAATACATCTTTGGTAGCCGCCAATCTTGATTTGATAGCGGAGAAAAGGGCTAGAGCAGAATTGAGCACCGCCATTTATCAACATCGCATCGCGGGCCTATATGAAAAAAAGGTACGTCATCGGTCCTTCAAGAGGGGAGACTTGGTCCTAAGAAGGGTAACCCAAAATACAAGGGTATCCTGTGAAGGCGCCTTTGGAGCAAATTGGGAAGGAACTTACCGCGTTGACAAGCCCGTTGGGGTAGGCGCATATAGGCTGCTCCACATGGATGGCACGATTGTGAGGCACCCCTGGAATGCCGCGATGCTTCGGAAATACTACTAAAAGGCAATGTCTAAACCGTCAGTCTTTTGTCTTCTTCTATATTTTCTTCAGTGTTCCTAGTGACAGGCCAAACGGGGTACCCCAAATGCCTTGTGACAGTCTGTTGCGACTTCTGAGTTTCTTTAAATTCCAAATGAAAAGGGGTGGGAGACCTTGTGGTTTTCCATTCTCCTCAGGGTAACAAAGCTAAGTCATGTACTGATCTATGCTTTCGTTATTTATGAATACAATTTCTATTTACAACAAAAAGAAAGAAGGTCCTTTCCCCAGTTTCGCCATTTCGGTCATAGTACGCAGAATTATATTCGTTTATCGCCATTGAAATGCATTAGCACCCGGGTATACGTAATTTTCGCCATTCGCCAATCTAGAAAATTGTGAAGCGAGGGAAGGGTCAGAGAAGACCCGCGAGTGAAAAACCCGGCATACCCTAGCGTCATGAGGTTCGCTTAGGTATACTAACACTCATACCTCCGTCCTCTCACTCGGCAGGGTGGAGGTAAACTATCTGAAAAATTGTGAAGCGAGGGAAGGGTCAAAGAAGACCCGCGAGTGAAAAAATCGGCATACACTAGCGTCATGAGGCTCGCTTAGGTATGCTAACACTCATACCTCCGTCCTCTTACTTGAGCCAAGTAAGGGGTAAGCAATCTGCGCCAAAGTTTTTGATCGCCAATTCGAGAGAAAATTCGCCAAATTAATGAGAAAAGTAATCACCAGATTCGCCAATTAGTGTAAGGTACTGGGGGCACCCCCTTTCAGAAAAGAAGCACTTGGTGTTGAGCCTGCGAAGGGGTACCCCATTTAAGCAAATACAGGGGGTATCCCATTTCCAAACAACAAAACAAAGAGGTACCCTAAACGGCTGGCCATATAGCCAAAGCATCCAATTGCCAAATAACAAGCATCCAAGGTATCATAAAGTCCAGACAAAAGCAACAGAGAGTTTTCAACAGTACAAACATCCCAACAAAACCAAAGAAAAGGAAGCAAAGTTTTGGGGTCAAATATGGATCAATTCCGGAAAGCGACAACATGACAAGCAAAGCCTAAGCCGAGGGGGGAACATCATCACCAACGTCTGTCTCCGGGAGGCGGCCAGCAGAAGACTCGGAGGTTCCCGTGATAGGTACGGCTGATGTAGGAACATCCGAAACGGGCAGTGGCTGAATATCATGGGGTACCCTAGGAGTCCCAGAAGAGGCACCCGATTGAGAAGGCTTCCTCTTCTCCGCGATTGTCTTCAAAATCGTGGCCTTGTCAACAAACTTTTGCACACGGGGTACCTCCAACTCGGGATCTACACTCCATACCTCTGACATGATTAGCGAAAATGCATCTTGCGCCATTATCTTCTGACGAGATAGTAGCTCCTCGTTTGCAGCGTGCAACTCCGCTCGGTCCTTTTCCACGCGGACCTTCTCCTCCGAAAGGGCAGCAATGCGCTCATGTAGCGACTTGACCTCCTGGGCCAGCTGGTCCTCACGAGATTGGCGGATTTGAAGCTCGCCCTTCAGCTTATCCGCCTCCGATCGAGCAGCAACAAGAGAGTCAAGATCCGGTAGGCAGTGACTGAGGAGATAGGAAGCCTACAAGTTATGGAGATATGTCAAGTACATACGTATGTTGGTACATCAAAAAGAAATTTCTAAGGATACTTATGGGGTACCCCAAGAAAGCTTACCTCGTGGGTAGCCCTCAATGCTTGGCCGTAGCGCTGGCTCAAGCTCATCTTGTCTGTCTCCTCGGCCACCTCGGGGGTGACGCTCTCGGAGGAGTAATAGAAGCACCGAGCTAAGTGGGAGATATCTTTGTTGGAGATCGGGTCTAGCTCGCCCACGCGCAAATCCTCGGGGAAGGCAGTCACCATCCCGAACTTACGCTTCTTCTGGCGTGGGGTACCCCTCGACACGCTCTGTAAGGTACCCTGAGATTTCCCTTTCCCGCTGGGAGCTCGGGGAGGACGAGATGCCGATGAAGGAGCAGCCGAATCTTGGGACCCGGAAGCACCTCCCACGATCGCTGTAAAAAAGGCATCGAAAGCATCCCCCGATGAGTCCATCGCTGCGCGGAAAACACAACACTCGTGATTAGCTAAGCAAGCATTGAAAATGTTAAAGGCGCAAACGGGAAATAAAATGAAAGGGGAGCAGATTCGAGATGCAGTGATGATGGGGTACCCCAGTCCCATGGACAACGATAGGGTACCCCTCAACACTCAGGCCGTACATGTGATACCCCCACGAACAGGAGAAGAACTTCGGCCAATCAACCCCGCCTTCCACAGCCTACCCTCTTCCAGCACATCACCACTCCTTTGGGCGTTGCGGAGTTTCTCCATGTACCCCTTCACCTCTCCCCCCACTTCCCGGATTGGGCATGACCCTTTAGCCCAAGTCACGTCTGCAAAATCGTGAGAACCCAAGGTAAGCAAGATATTTATGCGGGAGATAATGGCAGAAGAACTATGAACGGCGATATACTTACTGGCTACGGTGAAAGCGTTAGGCACAACCACGAGATCACCCGTCTCACCCAGAATGTTCGTCTCCCAGCTACCCTCCGCCACGAACCACCCCTTTCGGTAACCTTTCTTCAGGACAGGGCTCCCCTCAACAATATGCCCGAGCTCCCCCCACGGGGAAAAGTACGCTACACCAGGACCCTTGGGCTTCTTAAACTGATAAAGGCCCCTCAACTCCCTAAAAGAGATGTCGCGCCCCATGACCTCAAGCCACAACACTTGCAGACCCGTGAGTGTCCTCCACCCCGGGAGAGACAACTGCCCAGGAGCTACACCCAGGAAACTAAACATCTTCATATAAAAGGGTTGGAGAGGCAGGCGGAGTCCCAAGTCAAAAAGATCAATGTGTAGAGCTATCCCACCCGATCGAGGCCGCTCAGGCCGCTCATCCTCATGGGGTACCCTAAGTCGGACAGCCGAGGGGATGTGGTACCTAACCCTAATCTGTTCTAAGTCCTCCGGAGTGGCTCTCCGAACACCTAGGGAAGAAGGATTGCCAGTTTTGGCGGGTGTGACAAGAGAAGGCATGGAAGACTGCCCCGATGTAGGAGCGGAAGTCTTAGACTTGGACGACTTACCCTTGTCCCTAGGCGGGGGGGTAGGCCGTTTGCGGGGTAAGCGTGGACTAACGCGAGGGGTAGCCCTCAAAGAAGGAGGTTCAGTATGTGAGGTACGCCTACCCGAGGAATCGGAGGAGGACTTATCCCCCTCGCTAATGGATACATGAGAGGGAGAACCCTCCGGGGGCCCACTAGCCTTCCTAGCCCCAACCTTACGCCTCTTTTTCTCGGGTGCTACGTGTTTTTTACCCATATCTACTTTTCCTCCCAATAACAAACACGCACAAACCCCCAGCCATATGTTCACCAACCGCCAACAGTACACGCACAAACCCCCAGCCATATGTTCACCAACCGCCAACAGTACACGCACAAACCCCCAGCCACACATCCACAAAACCGCCAGTTCACACCCAACAACACATCCAGCAACAACATTACCACAAACCGCCCACCACCCATCAAACATCCAATGCAAACACCAACCACAAACACAAGACAAAACAACAAACCAATAAACAAAAACAAGATTTTTTCAAATGAACAAGTAGCGCCATCATGAATACGCCGCAAAGACGAGAGACGAGAAATAATACCTCCAATTCACCAGTACCGCAGGTCCGGATCGGTAGTCGTAGGAAGACAAACTGCAGACAACGGAAAACAGTGAGTATAATAATAATGATAATAACGATTTGATTTTTGCGTATATATATTTACACAAAAAAAAAAACAAAAACAAAAAAGAGAAGTAAAAACCGAGAGGACGAAGGGAGACTGCAACCAAACTCGACGCCGGCTGCCGCGGTCACCACCGCCGAGAACCGACGCCGGAGAAACAAGAGGAAGTATTCCCGAACCAAAAAAAAAAAAAAAGGGAAAGAGCACGGTTGCAGCGAGCCAACGCAAGGGGGAAAAGCGCGGCCGCTACAACAGCGTCGGTCGGACGGCTGCGACTGCCACCGCCAGCGAGACCGAGGCCAACCGACGTTGGTGCAGCCACGAAAATCACCGTCGAAGCGCCGGGAAACGCCCAGAAAGCCGCCGCCCGAAACAAGGAGAAAGAGAGAAAAAGAAGAAAGAAGAAGGAAGAAGAGGAAAGAAGAAAAAGAGGGAGAGAAAGGGGGTTACCGTGACTGGAACCGCGCCAAAAACCCGCAGGAAGAACGCCCAAAATCGCCGGATCTAGGGCTCGAAGTTGTCACTGCAACAGCCGCGAAAAACGCCGGCAAATGCCCAGAAATCAGCCACCCGACACAAGAAGAAGAGAGAAGAAAGAGAAAGAGAGATGGAGGATTACCGTAACCCCGAAGTCGCGCCGGAGACCGCCGGAAACACGCCCAAAATCGCCGAATCTGGAGCTCGAAGATCACCGCTGCAGCCGCCGCGAATTACGCCAGGAAAAGACTCCAAGCCGACGCCGACCGAGAGGAAAGAAAGGGAGAAAGAAAGAGAGGAAAAGGAAGGAAGACAAAGAGAGAAAGGAAAAGGATAGCACCGGCCAAGAGAGAGAAAGACGAACGGGCAAGGAAGAAGAAAGAGAGAAAAAAGAGGGTGAAAGGAAAAGCAACTGGAAAGGAGTTTCAGAAAATATTTGGGGATTTTCAAAACTAAAGGGATAAAGATCAACATGCTGCAGGCGTTTTAATTAAAACTGACAGGATGCGTCAGTCCGGGAAGAGACGTTCCAGGGCGTCTGGAAACTTTTTGAAATTTAAAAATTTATGTCAGACGGCTGCCATTTCCCGATGATAAAAAAAAAAAAAAAAAAAAAAGAAGTGGCGGGAAAACAAAGAGACAGAGAGAATTTTTGAAGATACCCGGCATAGTCAAGGGAAGAAATTAAGCAAGTCAACCTCGGACCAGTCACATCGCCACGTGTCACTCACACAACGAGTTTCTTTTGCCTTCAATGCTTCTCGCCAAAAAGAAACTGGGGGGCTGTTGTTTGAGGGAAAAATAGGATGAACAGTAAAAGTGCCATGTGTCGATTAATGGAGCAAGTCCAGAGCAAATTAAGGTACCCCACGTGAATTGAGATATCCCGCGTAAAATAGGGTACCCTGTATGGAAAGGGGTACCCTAAGTATAAAGGAGTACCCCCCGTGTCGATTAAAGAAGTGAGCCCAGAACGAATTGAGGTACTCCGCGTGAATTGGGACACCCCCTGTAAAATAAGGTATACTGTATGAAAAGGGGTACCCTAAGTACAAAGGGGTACGCTAAGTAGCAAGGGGTACCCCAAGCCATGAGGGGTACCCCTCCGTATCTTGGGATATCCTACGAAACGGTGTAAGAGAATCCTCCAAAATATCCGCCATAAGCAACGTCTCCACCGTCTAAAAGATTTCATTTGATCTTGTCAGAAAAAGGAATCGGAAATGATACGCAAAAGGGGGGACGGCCGCCTGCAACAGTGCAGAAAATTATACCAAGGATAGTGGTCCCCAACCGCCTACCCGACAACTGCTGCAGAGCTACCCCAGGACCACACACCAGCGCGCGCCACGTCTCCAAATGATGAGATACGCCGCGGGCATGCATATAACGGCCCAAAAATCATGAAAACACCAAAGGGACGTGAGCCAAAGAGGGTACGCCACGTGGCAGGGAGGTACACCATATATAAAGACACCTAGGGTTTACTCTCCGGAAGGTTGGCCACAAGCTTTTCTCCTTCCTCCAACTTTCGCCATTCACACTCTCACTCCAAAAACCAGGTTCTCCCCATCCTAAAACCCTAATTTACAGAGAGCTTGCTAGCTCTCTTCGCCTAAAAAGCTCGAGTTTGCTAACTTGAGCGTCGGAGTGTGAACGCCAGGGTACCCCCCCCGGCTTCACCTCTAACCCTCCTTTCACTGTTTTGTAGGTACGAAGCCCACTTCAGAGAATATCTTGTGCGTCGCTGACCGTCCTGCATAGCCATCTCTCACTCCCTCCTTCCTACCTCCCCAGACCTAGGATACCCCACGTCCCACACGGCAAACCAGTGAGGTACCCCATCTTCCCCAAAATATTAAATTTATTGTTCATGATTGATTTTGGATTTTCTTAGCCCAAAATCAGTTGAAAACACTTTGTATATGATTTTTTTTTATTTTGAGTTTTAAATTACACTTATACACTTTAAGAGTAAATTAGACTTTTATTCTAAATTCAATTATGCTACGCTAGATTTTCTATTTGGTTAAGAGTGAATTCAAAACCTCAAACATGCTATACAATCAATTTTCCATTTCTATCATTCAATTTAATTGAGATTGTTTATGTTCTCCTATAATTAATGTTTATGATTTTATTATTCTGTTTATTTGAGTAGTCAATTAGATAGAACTTGAATAAATTCTATACTAGACTTGCACATTAATACCCATAGCATTAGAATTTACACATTAGTGTATTACCGTCCCATAAAGATTGTATATCATATAAGCTACCGAAATTATTTTAAGTCTAATTTATTTAAATAACCGAATAAGCGAATTTCGATTAAAAACTAAAATAAAATAAAGTAACTAAAAATTTAAATAACGTTGCAAGCAATTATGAAATTTCCAAGGGATTAAGACATTAGGACATCTGACTTCACTATAACCAATTCAATTTAATTCTCCATCTATGCTATTAAACTATATTACCTATTTTGATAGTGAATTTTCCTAATCTATTCAATATCCTCTCTTAAATAATATAAAAAATACCCTCACATATTAACTGACTATATCTCTATATGAATTTAAATATGCAAATATTCATTAAACTCTATGGAAATTCTTAGAAAAAACTGTATTAATTATGTTACCACATCTTTATCTTTTGTTCAATTTATGGCATTCATTATATAGAGCAAAAATATATAAATCTCCTCTCGATCTCATTATATATCCTCAAATCATTCAAATATTTACGAGAGTGGGATAAGTTGAAGGGAGTGGCTTTCGTTAGATTCACTTTTCGATTATTCTCACTCCCAATGTATTATTCTTTATTTTTTTGGCCAAAGAGCGCGAGAGTTGAGGGGAGCTGCAACGGCAGCACATGCTACCGTTTCTCTTCTCTTTCTCTCATGCTTCTAGAAATGGATAGAAGAATATTTGTTGGGGGATGATACTATCACATAATTTATTATTTTTTTTCTTTTCATTTGAACTACAAATGCCACTTCACTAGATTACTTCAATCAAATGAAGATTAAATTAAAATACTGTAAAAACACACTCTAACACAAAATGTCTCATCCTTTACATTAGAATTTACTTTTTCTTTTTCTTTGTTTAATTTTAGTCTGTTTCTCATTTTATTGAAATTAAAAATTATCCCCTATTAGATGGGGCTTCACTTAATCCAGAAATTTCTCAACCTGACTAAAAATTATAGATGTATATATATGTATGTTAATGGCCACCAGTCGTACAATATGTCACATCTCTCTCCAATGTATTGCATACACCAATAAATCAATCAGAATATGCCAGTGTAACAGGTATGGCTAAAAGGCAGAAATACTTGTGCCTATTCAAAATTGCGGTAAGAGCGACGGTGTATAATTCAATTCAATTCGGAGCTTGAGCCGTGAGGGTTGTCTATCATATTCAAAAATATACTTTGATGAGCTAGTGTATCATAAATATTACATGCCATGTTACAACGTGATTGGTTACCCTAGCCATGGGGCCTTGAGAGAATAAATATCCTTCACGAACCCTTTCCCCAGTTCGCCCACAGCTTTCAGCACTTCAATTGGATCTGTTTCTTCTTCAGATGCTTCCTCTTGTTCACGTTTCTGGTAATATTTAAGGGTTCAGAACACGTAATTAGCTACAGTTGCAACTTTATAAAGATATCAGACAACATTCTCACAGGACATTTTGGTTGTATGTTCAATTTTATTATACCATTGACCCGACCCTCTCCCATGTTAGTCCGATGGCATCACCTCCCAAAGAATCATACCAGAACTTCAACTTCTTTGAGTGCTCTTTCTGCACATATAATAACAGCACGTTAGTACAGAAGCCTAATCAATATTGAGGGAAAAAAATAAAACATTACAAAATACTTGCCTCTAGCTCCCCAACGAAGCATCTTAAAGGATCAAAGTCTACCATCATTTTATTTTTAACTTCCTCCAAGCTTCCCTTCATATCCTCAAGCAACAAGAATGGACGAAAAGCCTTGCTAGCATTTACACGAGCCACATGCCTCCCTGCCCAAAACATGCAAATTAAGACTTGCATTAATCAAAATAAGAATATTTTAATAAACTGAACACTGGGGTTGGGAAGGGGGCAATATCTAAGACATAGTCATTGCATGTCATTTTTATTCAAATATTTTTATGATTAAATGGGCAAAACATAATCCTATTCAAAGCTAATAAACTAATAAAGCAGTTGATTCAGGAAAGATGCAAAAGTTAAAAGGTGTCAAAAAGACCCTCACCAGGAGTCTAGGATATACCTCTGTTTACTTCAGACGGGAAAAGAAGGCGATGTGGGTGAGATAACGTGTCCCAATGGAGAAGAACTACTGCATCATAATTGTTCAACGGTGTCCGGAAAAGGCACTGCTCAGTAATGCATATAATCTGAAAACAAGGAGTGAAATAACATCTGACAAAACTTTCTCACACACATCCCATCTGCAAGAATCAGTCTGATCCTCCAGTAAGAGTTTAGTCAATAAGTTTCGAGCATAAGCTACTAGCCTCTTTAGCTCCTGTTACATCGAGATAGCCACATGCCAATGAGGTAGACCAGGAGCACCACAAGTAATAAATCCGCGTGTATGCCACATAAATTATGAGTATTGAACAGCATGTAAGCATCGGATCAAGGAACTGCCAACATGAATTTTAGCAATTGAAGAAGTTTCACCAAAGTGACCACTCTTGGTGGATAATTTAATCAAGAACTCTGTATATTCATTAGTTTTTCTCAAATTACAAACCTAACGGCTTTCATGAATTTAAAGTTTAATCAGTACCTTTATAGAGAACAGGACTATATTCTCCTTTTTTAATTTTTGTATTCCCTTTTCGGGGAGGGGGATTGTGTGGAGAACAATAACACATAGAGAAGTAGATGATACAGAAACAAGTTTTCGGTTTTGACTTCTGGATACAGTTACTTCTTTCTCCGATGTCCATGTTTGGTTTATTTTCTTTCTTCTACTAATACTTCATATTCTTCCTCTATATAGTATATTATTGTAATTTATAAGTTTGCAAAATCTAATTTATTAACAAGTATCATGTCTCCCTTATTGTCCGTTAATTCTTCACTATTGCAGAGTTCTTTAAAGTTCAAACATGTCATTACCTAAATATTTATTTGGATAGCTTAATTTGTGGCCGGAAATTTTACTCGTATGGTTTTATATTCAAGAATGTTAGGATGGGGGTATATAATAAAATATTGTGATATTTAATTTACGGGTGGGTCTAACTGAACCCATTTAATTTCTATTAACACTGATTTACTTAATAAACCCCCTGTCAAATCCTTAATATTAGATTGTTATTTTATAACCTCTCAATATCCCAAAATTAATCCTAATTATATCTCCTTTGTTTTATTTGTCTCTCTCTCGAAACCCACCAAATGCATTCCCCTTTATTTTTATTCTTTTGCTGTCATTTTTTCAATCTTTTTGTATTCATGTTGCTGATCTTGTACATTGAAAAGCCATATCTCCTTGTTTATTTGTCTTGGGAAATTTAGTTAATTTAATGACCCAAATAAATATTTGTTTATCTAATACCCCATTGATAAACCACCCCCTTTCTATAGAAGGTCGAACGTTAAAAGCTTACTAAATCCACTAGCAAAATACTGCTTCTTGATCTACGCGATCGACTCCATGAATCACACTAATATGAATACTAAAATTGAAAAAAAAAAAGTAGTCAATTTAACGATTAGTTGTTGTTGAGGATTAGGGTTTAGGGTAAATGCAAAGAGTTGAGTTTGATTAATTAATTAATTAAATTATTTGTCCCTTTTAGTAATTTTGTTTAGGGTTAATTTTGTAATAATATTTTTTTATTGAAAGATAGATTTAAAGAGTAATTTTATAAGTTTAAATAGTCTCACTTTTAATTTATGGGTGGCACTATTTAAACCACTAACAAAACTTTACAAATTCATTTTTCCATTTGATATTTTATTACAAAATACCCACAACACACACCTATTTTCGTGCCTATAGTCTATAGATCTTTTTCAGCAACGATTTTATTTTCTGTTGCCATAGCTTATTTTTAGCAATGAAATCATGCATCGCTAAAAGTATTTTTAGCTTTAACAAAGTTTTCATTTTCATCACAAAAAATATTTTTAGCGAGGAACATTTTTCGTCGCTAATAGTTGGTTTTTATGGCTAAAAAATATTTTGAGCGATGATCAACATTTTCATCACCATTTGTTAGTTTTAGCGATAAAATGTTTCGACACTAAATGGTTCTTTAGCGACCATTTTTTTCATCACAAAAGGTTTGCTTTAGCGACAAAATTTAACGTCACTAAATGCTTTTTTGGCTACAATTTTCTTTTGGTCGCAAATTATTCTTTTGATGACGAAATGGAACAATGTGCCAATATTTTAGTGGGTAATGGCGCCTTATTTTTAATATTTGAAAAAATATTTAGCACCTATAATTTTTGGCGACGAAAGTACTGTTTCATTGCTAAAAATCTAGAAAATCAATATAATTTTATAAATTTAGAGTGCATTTTTAATTGTTTTAATCAATGTTCATGATTAATCTTTTATTAACTAATAAGCAATATAGTTTTCACTGTAATAATAAAAAATTATTAATGTTTTAAAAAATTAAGAAAAATAAAATGTGCTAATTGTTAATTCTTTATGGGAATAATGATAAGTTCATATTCACCAGAAAAACTGATAATTTTTGTGAAATTAAGTGAATTGACTTATTATTACTATCATTTTTTTAATTATAACTTACAAATATATTTTGTTGAGAGGTTTATGACTACTCGTGTTAAGAGACCTTTAACCATAAATGACAAATCGTTCATTTAACCTAACGCTTCTTAATTTTAATATAGTGATTGAATAATCGAAAGTTCAATTTAGTTCAAAGTTGGAATACTTGTATATGTTATGATTAAAATTATGAGTCAAATTATCATATTGTATATCTTTTAAAGGTTAAAATTAAAATTGATCGATAAGGTCGATCAAAATAATTAAAATTATGAGCAAGTATAATATAGTTAATTTGTTTTTGAAATAAATTATTATTTAAACTTGAAATAAAAATATATTTTCACATAAGATCCATATAAGATATAAATTTTCATATGAAATTATATAATGATCAATTATCAATTTAATTTAGGGAAAATGACACAGAGACTTCTAACGTTTGACAAAGAAACACAAAACCCCCTAAGGTTTCAAACAAAACACTCAGACCCCCATTTATGTGCGTAAGGACCATTATACCCTTATACCATATTAAAAATAATTATTCATTGGGTCCCTTTGTCAAACGTTGGAGGTCTCTGTGTCTTTTTCCCTTCAATTTAATTAGATTAATATAAAATGTAATTTAATTTCAAGAACTTATATGAACCAAATAATGAATTAGGTTTTTGAATCGAGTTAAACAAAATCAAACAGGACTTGAAATCTATTTTGGATTCAATTAGATCTTATTTAACTCTAGAAACTGACCAAATTCAAATTTAGAAACCGGTCGATTTTTAATTGGGTTTCAGTTGAAATAGAATAAAATTATGAAACCAATTGAGTTTCATATGTGTGTGTGTGTGTGTGTCTATAATGCTGTAATGAAATTACGTGATAAAATATAAATATTATAAATTACACATAGAACTAGTAAATATAAACTAAAATCAGTAAATTCATACAAGATTATTAATTATTTAAAAAGTTAACATTGTTTCTATAGAGTTTTACTAAAAAATATTTTATTGATTTACAAAAAATATTTTCCTTAATTAAACAAAGAAAAAATTACTCATTAATTAAACAAAAAAAATTATACTAAAAACTGTGGAATAAGTTTTATTGAATTCGTTTAACCATAAATTCTATATTTATTCTAGGACGTTTGTGTACTTTTTTTTCTCATTTTCTATAATAATATCTATTTATTACACAAATTAATTAAGCACAATTATTTATCTTGATATGGATCAAGCAAAAATAAAATTTAAAAATATTCTTATATTACTAGATACATATATAATATATCAATAAACTTATATCTTATTTTAATTCTTATCCATACTTCATACAAGTTCAAACTTTTTACTTATACTTATAAACCATATAGGGTTGTTAAGTGTAGAAAGATGTAATTACGTAAAATAACCTCATCTTACAACAACTATGAAAGACATTAAAATAATATCTTTTTCAAAATTCAACTTTGAAAATAAATTTCATCCTTAATAAAACATCACATGAATTACATAAATGCAAAATTAACATCATTCAATTTAAATAAAAAAATCAATAAATACATAAGGTAATAAACATTATAATGAGTTTTTATTTTACAATTGTAATTTATTTTTTTTTGCAGTAAGTCTTATATTAATTTACTTATTTTACCTTTTATTCATAAGTTTTAAGCATAATCTATAGAATTTACGTTTTATTTTACACTTAATTTTGTTTTACTTGTTTTATATTATATTTGTGAGTTTTTATTTTATTTACCAGTAATACATCAATTACCAACTTTATAATAATTTACTTGTTTTACCTTCTTTTTACAAATCTCATGCTGTATTTCCAAAATTTATGTTTTGTTTTAAAGTGACTGTTAATTTATTAATTTTATATTATATTTGTACGTGTTTTGTTTTATTACCATTAATACATTAATTTACTAATTTTATATTAATTTACTTGTTTTACCTTCCATTTACAAATCGTATGTTCCATTTCTAAAATTTATGTTTTATTTTGCGCTTAATGTTGATTTACTAGTTTTATGTTATATTTATAAGCTTTTGTTTTATTTACTTGTAATACATCAAATTACCAGTTTATAGTAATTTACTTATTTCACCTTTTCTTTACAAGTCTTTTGTTTTCATTTCTAAAATTTATGTTTTATTTTACAATTATATTGATTTACTAGCTTTAAGTTATACCTAGAAGTTTTTATTTTATTTACTAATAATACATCAATTTACTAGTTTTATAGTAATTTGTTTGTTTTATCTTCTATTTACAAATCTTATGTTTAATTTCTAAAAAAATATATTTTATTTTACACTTAATGTTAATTTACAAGTTTTACATTACATTTGCAAGTTTCTATTTTATTTACTAATAATACATTATTTTATCAATTTTATATTAAATTTACTCATTTTATCTTTCATTTACAATTCTTATATTTAATTTCTAAAATTTAGATTTTAGTTTACAATTAATGTTAATTTATAAGTTTTATATTAAATTTATGGGTCCAGCTACGTTGCATCCAGCTGTTAGATCCATTTGGATGAATGGATCCAGTGGAATCCAACAGCTAGATGCAACTATAATAGGGATGGCAAAAATTCCCACGGGGACGAGTACCCTTGGGGATTTTCCCTATTTGGGGAGGGTACGGGGATAATTTTATACCCAATTTTTTATTCGGGGAGGGGACGGGAAAAATTATTTACCCAATTTTTTATTCGGGGAGGGGACGGGGATGAGGTGTAATCCCCGTCCCCTACCCATTTCCCCATTTTAATTTTAATTTTAATTTTTAAAATTACTAATAAATAACAAAATTATAAATATTGTTAAAAATAATAAATTTCAAAATAGTTATATGTTGGGAAAGTGGTCACCCTTTGCCGGGAATTAGTGGAAGAGTATTAATTAAATTTTTCACCAACTGTTGATTGCTTTGATTATACTGGTAGCAGTTCTTCTACTAGATCTACAAGGGATTTTTATAAGAAAGCAACCAAATAGATGACAGGTTTTGATGATTATGTAAACAATGGAGATTGTGCAGTTGTTGTAGATGAATTAGATTCATATTTGGATGAGAAAGTTATACCCCGGATGGAAGAATTTAATATTTTGAGTTGGTGGAAGACAAATGCTAATAGATATCCTACATTAGCTCGAATTGCTAAAGATATTTTGGCAATTCCAATTACAACAGTTGCTTTTGAATCAGCTTTTAGTACTAGTAGTAGAGTTGTGAGCCCATACCGTAACAAACTTCATCCAAGCACATTGGAGGCCTTAATGTGCTGTCAAAGTTGGATACGAGCTTACAATAGCAGTATGAGTTTTATTTTACATTGTAATTATATTATACAGTTTGAATTCGACTTTGTAATGGATCAATATTAATGTAAGATATATTTTGAACTTTATTTTTATCTGAATTTTTTTATTTTAATATGATTAATTTAAAATCGAAAATAAAAAAATGTATTTGACTATTAGTTATTCGGGGACCGAGGACCCTCGGGGATCCCCTGTTATTATTCGGGGAGGGGATGGGGATTCTCTCAAGCAATTCTGATGGGGACGGGGAGGGAACGGGGACATATGCAAAATATCGGGGATGGGTATGAGGAGATTGGTCCCCTCCCCTCCCCTCCCCTCCCCATTGCCATCCCTAAACTATAGATGGCAATTTAGCCCTGCCCGAATTCTAGCCCGATTAGCCCGACCCTAATTATTAGGACTTTAGCCCGAATTTTCAGGTTTCGGGTTAGGGTCGAGCTCTAATTTTAAAGCCCGAATGAATTTAGGGTCAGGGTTGGCCTTAAAGAAAACCCGATCTGACCCGACCCGATTTACACAAAAAAAAATTTAGTTGTAGAATTGAATTATGAATTTTTATTTGTATTATTGTATAAGATTTTTTTTTATGTTGGGTTATGGAATTGATTTGGTTAGAATTGTTTAAAAATTACATTGAGTGTTTTTTATTTAATTTTATTATGTATTTTTCATTATGGATTTTAAAAATTAAAATTAGAAAAATTATATTAAAAATTGAATTTTAGTAGGGTCGGGTCAACTAAAATATGTAGAGCTTTTTAAAAGTCGGGCTTTAATTTTTTATTGATCGGGTCATGTTGGGCTTGGCCAAACCCGAGCCTGACCCGATATTTTACCATCTCTAGATGCAACGGTGGTACCATACCATCGTTATACCATACTCCTAAATTTATAAGTTTTATATTTTATCTACACAATTAATGTTTAATGGCATTGTAACTGTAATCAGGGCATCATAAAATGACCCATATATATATATATGGAAAATTCTAATGATATAATAATTTATTCAAAATTATTTATTTATACATAATAAATAAATAAATATGAGGCATTAAATCAGAACGTGTACCAATCCCTAAATCCCCTTTTCTTGCTTCACTTCTACTTCTCCTTCTCCATCGTGAAAGAGGGAGAGAGAGAGAGGACACATTCACTCGCACATACCACGCCCACGCTGCCGCCGCTTCAGAGACTGGTTTGCGATTGGTGTCCAGCTGAGGGAACCTGAGTTGGGATTGAAACGGTGAGTTTTGTTTTTGTTTTGCGTGGGGTGGGGGAGTGTGAAATTGGAATAAATTTTGTGTTTTTATTGTTTAGTGGGGCGAGTTGAATGCGGAGCCGTACGTTTTATGATCCGTATTGAGAAGTTGCAATGTGGATTTAAGGTGAAATGAATCACCATCGTGTGGATTTTTTTTATTTTCCCGCTGGTTTGGTTTTTGAAGCCGAAATGAAGCTTTGGTTTCAATTTTTGTGAATCTGTGTCTTGTGTGTGTTTTGGTTGAACAAAACACATTGCAACTTGAAAATGAAGTTTTTTTTTAATTTTTTAAATGGGTTTAGTTGATTTTCATCTATTGATATTCCTGGATTTGTGAAAAAAATATATGAAATATATGCATAATCTGAAATGGGTATTTGCTTGCTTTATTGGGGAGTTATGTAAGAAGTGAAATTCCTGAACTTTCAAGGGAAAATGCAATTTTGATTTATTATAAGCGAAGTGAAGTTGTGAATGATACATGATACCTCACAAGAAAGTTGCTTGCTTCTTTTACTGCCTTCCAGTTCGGCTAATATATCAGATGCAGTCAAACAGATTTTCTTGTTCATCCAAGAGTTTGGTGATTTAAATTTAGAATCTCTGTGTTTTATTTGTGGTTTTGCTTTTGGATGCTCAAGCTTCTGTTTTTGATAGAGTGCACAGACGTGAGTGCATGCATTTTATCTGTGGATTTGTCTTCAGTTTAAGTGTCCATGGAGATGGTTTGCACGCTTTTGCCTGACTATCTAATTTTTATGTAATTCTGTAACAATATTGGATATAATGTAATAAATTTATACTGGAACTCCACCCCCTCACCTTTGCTTGTTATGTCTTCTTTTGTTCTTGTGTGTGGGACTTGGGCGTTTTCAATTTTGTGTGATTGAGCTGTTATGGAATAGAATCTCAGACCATCAAGTAAAAGTGGTAATTGTATAACTGGCCAAAATTAAATCCTGATAGTTCAGGAGATATATACCCAAAAAAAAGGAGATATATTTATTAAATATTTAGTTGCATGGCAGTGGGCACTAATACTGAAGTTGGGGCAAACACCATGGTATAGGGAGTAGGTTCTTTGACTTGCTTTTTGAGACAATGCTAGCCTTTAGAAAAGTTTGCAAAAACATAGCATGCAGACCTGCCCAATTAGTTCTTCCTTTCAATAATAGTAATGATAAACAAAGAAGAGTAGTTTAATTAGGTTGCTGTTTCAGTAACTGTACTTCAAACCTCAAACTCCACATCAATCCATTTGATTCTATAAATCCCGAGGCTTTGGTTTCCTGTTCATTGACTCATCTGCACATTAGCGGGCACATTAACGGAGAAATATTTTAAAAAATCACATTAGATCTTGAATTAGTTTTTCGTTAAACCCAATTTTTGCTGATGCCTATAACTCAAAAAATTTGAAGTGGTCCACTACTCTAATAGGCTTTTCACCATAGCCTATTGGCCTGTGTTTTTATTTTACCGTGTTACTGTCACTTTAAGCTGCACTTATTTGCTGTTTTTTCTGTTTTTATTGTTATTTGATTTTTTTTTCCTGTTTTTGGGTAACTTTTTATTTTTTCTGCTGTTATTTGCTGTTGATTCTGGTGTTTCTAATGTTATTTACTGCTGTTTTTGTACTGTTTCTACTGCTATTTTTTTTTACTGTTTTTGGTAACTTTTTATTTTTTCTGCTGTTATTTACTGTTGATTCTGCTGTTTCTACTGTTATTCACTGCTGTTTCTGCTGTTTATTTACTGTTGTGATTGCTGTTTTTAACTGGAGAAGTTTGTTATTTGGTGTTTTTCTGCTGCTTTTGGGTAATTTTTTTTTACTGTTTTTATTTTTTTAAATTGTTTTCACAGTTCATAGGGAAAAAAAATTGATTGTTATGTTAACTTTTTTCGCAGAGAAGAGGAGGATAGCTTATCCCAAAATTAGGAAATTTCCCCTGAACACTCACAGCTGTTAGCAAGAGTATCAGAGAAAGTTTCAAGTGAGTTTTAGGTGTTACATTTAAATCTGTTTTAATTTCTTTATAGGATGTTAAAATCAATATTTTTTTTTAGCTAGAGTATTGGCCAAAGTTAAAGCTTCAGCACAATCTCGATGTGATCACACATGAATTGAAAATAGGATCTAAAGATTAACAAAGTTAGGTTTTAGAAAATGTTACCAAAACGAAAATATCCTTAATGACCGGACCACAAAATGCACCCATATAAAACAAATAAGTAATCTTGATTCTAAAGAAACAGGAAAAATCGGTCCCATTGCTTAAGCTAACAACAGCAGTACAGCACCATAAATCAATCCCATTGCCTAAGCTAATAACAGCAGTACAGCACCGTCAATCAATCCTATCATCTAAGCGAATAACAGCAGCTCACCCACCCCATAAAACAATATCTTTGTCTAATTTTTCCCTAAATATGCTAATAGCAAAATGTTTAGACCCTAATCTATTAAAGTATTAATCACAACTCAAAAAATATTTATGAAAAATAAAACAATGGAGTCAACAACTCACTGTCTCCAGTGCGATTGCAACGGCTGAGTGAGGTTACGACAGCAACATATAGCGGTTATGGCTGAGGCAACGAGCTGTTGAATCATGATTACTGGCGTGAGCTATCTAAGTTTGTGAATCACGATCACGATCTATTGTCTGCAGTGAGCTTGCAAAAGTATCCCAAATCAAAAAAAATTGAATCACGATTGTCAGCGAAGGGCATGCGAGTGATGGCAGTGGAGAGAAACTGAGAGAGAGTGAGACTATAGTGAAATGCAGTCGACACTGCCATCACTCACACACCTTCTGCAGATTCAATGTTTTTTATTTAGGATACTTTGACTAGCTCACTGCAGACGACATATAGTGATCGTGATTCATAGACTTAGCTAGCTCGTCGCCTCAGCCATCGTCGCCAACTGTTGCCGTCGTAGCCTCATTTAGCCCTTGCCATTGCACCGGAACCAGTGAGTTGTTTACTCTGTTTTTTTATTAATTTTTTTCCTTAATTAATTTTTTTGAGTTGTGATTAATACTTTATAGATGAGGGTTTAAATTTTTTTGCTATTAGCATATTTAGGGAAAAATTAGGCAAACAACATTGTTTTATGTGGGTGTGCTGCTGTTATTAGCTTTGGCAATGGGATTGATTTATGGTGCTGTTATTAGCTTAAGCAATTTTGGATTGATTTTTCCTGTTTTCTTAGAATCGAGATTATTTATTTGTTTTATGTGGATGCATTTTGTGGTCTGGTCATTGAGCATATTTTGGTCTTGGTAATTTCTGTGCTGCAAAATTGAATTATGCAAATATGCTTCTGCTTTTACGGAGTTCAAATGAAAAAATTTATATGGAGTTCAATGAAAAAGTGAGTAGATACCAAACGCTTAATCTGCTGCACCCAAGATCAAGCATTTGGTAAACACTCACTTTTTCTTGAATGCTAATGTTTACTACACCCACTTTCTTTTTATAGCTAGAAATTCCGTTCCACGGCAGCTGTGGGTTAGAAGCCACATTGCCACAATCCCCTAACATGCCCTGTGTTAATTAAAGTTTTACTAGTAAATTAGGATTAACAATTTGTACTGTTTGTTAATGTAGCCAATCATACCAGTAAGATAACAGAGTATTTGAATTGAGATAATGGATGTTGAGAAGCATGAGTCTATGTTCTGTGTTATCTATTGCTGTATATGTGGGTTGGATGAAAATTGTTTGGTTGTTTCTCTAATATTTTAAATTCTAATATCTTTATTTAGTTTACAAGGAATTTGCTAATGATTTATCCATGTTTGTTCTCAGGCAATTTATGCTATAAGTTTGCTTTAACCTGGATGGAAGCCAAATTTTTTCGGTTTTTGAAGATTGTAGGTGTTGGCTACAAAGCCAGGGCTGAAGCAGAGGGGCGACTCTTGTATCTCAAATTGGGATATGTACATGATGTTGAACTCACTGTTCCCCCGGCTGTTCGCGTTTTCTGCCTAAAAAACAATGTGGTTTGCTGCTGTGGACTTGACAAACACAGGGTGCACCAGTTTGCTGCTTCAATTCGCAGTTGCAAGCCTCCTGAACCTTTCAAAGGCAAGGGTATAATGTACACTGATGAAGTTATCAAGAAAAAAGTTGGAAAGAAAAAATCAAAATGATGGTGGAGATGGTCTCTACTTTTTAGCAATTCGGATTTTTTTTTTTTTTTTTTGTGCATCTATTCACTGCGCCAGCAAATCTTCATTTTGAAGTTGAAAATATTTGGAACCTTTCAAGGATTTCGTATTGAGAGCTTCCAATATCTGAACAACTTAGTCAAGAAATCGGCGGATTGTGATGCTTTTGGAGGCTTTGTTATAAAAAAATGTTTGTTGAAATTTCACCATTTAAATTGAAAATTTCTTATGCAAATTCGACGCTGGCTTTAAATGATTTTTTCTCTGCAGTACAATTTGTTTGCAACAACGGTCTTGGGGGCCGCTTATGGACTAGAGTCTTGTATTCCTGCACATACAACACAAATCATAATCTCATGAGCCCGTAAATCCGATAGACGTAGTGCAGCGTAAAGAAGATTTGTTGCATCCCACAAACCACGAACTGTTTAGCTAAAGCTACCACAAGTACATTAAAGAGGACTGAAAAATGACTCAAATTATGAACGAGTTAATCAAGCATGTCAATCTGAGAGGCAACGTCCAGAACCACCCAATCAAATCCCTCAAGCAACCCCTCGCCTGCGTAGGCACTACAACCCATAATTTCCCAGTCTCGTGTTATATCCACAGCTTTCAAGTTCAGCATTTGTAGAAGTGTAGTCGAGACAGATTAGAACCAAAAAGGTTTTAAATCGTTCCAAATCCAACATACAGATGTTTTGAATATAAATTGGAAAAGGAAAAGAAAAAAAGAAGAAGAAGATCATATCAATTGGATGATTGTTTTTATGAGAGTTCATAAACATCTAATATCATCCAACCCATGAATGCTTTCAAATTTTTGAAACAGTGTTTGGTCAACCTCGTTTTTAAGGCCTCAATGCCTGAGACAGACAAGGGCTAATAAATGATCTAATGAATCTACTGTAAAATTATGCAAAAGGACACAACTAAAAATACCTCACAACATCTTATATTTCTTATAGCTCTTTGGCCCCAACATCCCATATATATGAGACTATACCTGTCAAATACACATAATATATTCAAGGGAATTAAAACTTTTTGGAGTGCCTCAAACTCTCATCTCATGTAAGCATGCATATTTTGATCATCATGTCCATAAGGATGGACAATACTGTACATAATAAGCCTAAAATTTTACAATAAATTCATTTCATTTCATCTCATCTCTTTTCAATTACCGTGTTCAATTTTATGTGGATCTGAACAGAAATCTTGCTTTTGGTGAGTGGTGGTTTTGATGTTGAGGCCAGGTCTACCATCATTTTATTTTTAACTTCCTCCAAGCTTCCCTTCATATCCTCAAGCAACAAGAATGGATCAAAAGCCTTGCTAGCATTTACACAAGCCACCTGCCTTCCTGGGCAAAATATGCAAATTAAGACTTGCATTAATCAAAATAAGAATATCTTAACAAACTGTGACACTGGGGTTGGGAAGGGGGCAATATCTAAGAAATAGTCATTGCATGTTTTTTTTTTTTCGAGTTCTTTTTTTTAATTAAATAAGCAAAACATAACCCCATATAAAGCTAATAAAGCAGTTCATTTAGGGAAGACGCAAAAGTTAAAAGGTGTCAAAAAGACCCTCACTAGGAGTCTAGGATATACCTCTGTTTACTTCAGAGGGGAAAAGCAGGCGATGTGGGTAAGGTAACCTGTCCATGAAGAGAAGAACTACTGCATCATAATTGTTCAACGGTGTCCGGAAAAGGCACTACAAGTGGAAAATAGCAGTGCAGTAATGCATATAATCTGAAAACAAGGAGTGGAATAACATCTGACAAAAGTTTCTCACACACACCCCATCTGCAAGAATCAGTCTGATCCTCTAGTATGAGTTTAGTCAATAAGTTCGCACGGCTTCGAGCATACGCTACAAGCCTCTTTAGTTCTGTTACATCGAGATAGATACATGCCAATGAGGTAGGCCAGGAGCACCACAAGTAATAAGTCCACATGTATGCCACATAAATTTATAAGTATTGAACAGCACGTAAGCATAGGGTCTTAAGATTGAAGAAGTTTCACCAAGGTGACCACTCTTGGTGGATAATTTACACAAGAACTCTGTATATTCATTAGTTTGTCTTAAATTACAAACCTAGAAGGTGGATAAAAAAACGGCAGTACCTTTATAGAGAACAGGGTTATATTCTCTTCCATATTTGCTACTTTAAAATTGCGTATTTATTATTTTGATTTTGAAAAAAAGGGGAAAAATATATCTAATCTGCAAGAACGGAGGACTTATTGTACAAATTTACGGGGGAGAGGTCTTATGGAACCATACTTAAACTAATATTGAAACCATACTTAAAACCTTGGGTGTTTTAGTATGGTGCAAATAGTCGCAGCCCTAGGTTTTTAATCTCTTTATTATTGACGAGATAGATTAGGACCCTTATACAGTGTAACCATCTTCGGCTTCCTTTGGTGCCGGTACTTACTTAAAAGTCAAATCATAATTAAGAAGTAGTTAATTTAAGGTGATTTTATCTCACAGTTGTTTGATGAAAAACTTCTATTACGTTTACTTAAAAAAAAATATTATTTAAAAGTCATATATATCAAATATTATTCATCAATACTTAACTCACATTTAGAATTTCTATTTCACAGTATGAAAATACCAAACAGATCCTTACACTTCAACGGCTCACTATCAGTATTGGGAAGACACGGGATCTTCTTATCAGGGGTAAAGCTCAATAAGAGACCTCAGACCCAAAGTAGAATTTACATTGTAATGGCTGAAACCAGCTTCTAAGAAGAGCTTCTTCCATTCTTTGATGCTCCGCTCTTTGGCCACACTGAATAAAGACATCATCAACATGTCACAGCACAATTGTGTCTCGGTTGAGTCCTTGTCTATGCTTTGATCTTCTATGACCATGTCAATGACAATAACTTTCCCTCCTTTATCTTTGCTCCCATCAATAGCTTCTTTGCACTTCTTCAATATCTTCACGCTCTCGTCATCACCCCAGTTATGCAGAACCCACTTCATAGATATATTTTGTCATATAAATTTAATTAACAAGTTAAAAATCTTGGAATTCTGCTAATATAAAAAAAAAACAGTAATACTAGATCCATAAACTCTTTGTGCAAATTGATGTAGTATAACAATGTTGATTTGATAAAAAAAAATCCACATGATGCATGAAATTAATTTTTATTAATATTTTTTATTTGGATGAGTCTATTTCAATTTAAGTTTTCTATAAAAAAAAATTTCCAAACTTTGAGCCATTGATCTTATACAATACAATACAATGAGGGAGGAATTTTGACATCATTAAATGCTATTTTGACATTCAATATATCTAAAATTGGATTGTGTAAAATAACTAATTCAAAATTTTGAGTGGAAAATTTAAGCTAAAATAGCCGACTCTATTTTCTTCGACCAAAATTGTTATATATGCTACGGCTATTTGTAGAATGAGGTTGTGACTCTGTATATATCAGTATTGAAACATTAATATTTAAGTGGGAGAGAAAATAGAAATCCTATTATTAATCAATTTAATTACCTTGAGTAGAACTGCATCTGCTGGAGGTATTGCTTCAAACATGTCGCCTCCAAGAAATTCCAGGTTCTTATTAGTCCCCTGCTGCTGCTGCAAATTATTATCAACGACATGTGGGAGATCGAAAACGATGCATTTCATTTCAGGAAAAGCTTCTGCGATGGCTTTGGCCATAGTTCCAGTGCCGCCACCCAGATCAACCAGACACTTCAGCCCCTTGAATACCTCCTTACAATCTTCAATCAGGAAGCTTGATATAAACTGAGAGTCAGTCATCATGGCATCATAAAAGACGTTTTTAAATTTAGCGTCTTGAGCCAAACAACCCCAAATGTCTTTCCCATGCGTTGACTCAAACACTGTGGGCGTAGAGGGATCATCATTCTTGAACCAAGAGCTCAAGAAATTGAAGGGAGTCGTTACTATAGGATGGGTTATCAGAAACATAAATGGTGCGGCCCTCAAGGGCTCATCCTTTAGGAGGAGTCGAGAAGCTGGTGTAAGAGAATAATACTCTTCTGATTCGTCTTTGTCAATTTTATTTTGTTGAGCAAAGAAGCCAGAGTGAACTAGAATCCGCATAAGGCTTTGAATGCAATGAGCTTTGTTTTTTTGGATGTCGAGTGCTGAAGCTATCTGTGAAAGAGTAATGGGCTGGCCATGTTTGTGAATAACATCTGGTATGCCAAGTTCAACGGCACATTTTAGTGACATGGAATTGATGTAATTGAAGGCGCAATTCCACACCTGAGCTTGAGCTTTAATAAGCTCAGAGCTGCTGCTGCTGCTGCTGCTACTCTCTGCATTAATCATATGATTCATATCCATTTCAGGCTATTCAAAGCTTGGCGAACCCTTTAAAGATTCTTTTCTTTTTATATAGCAATTGATTCTATGTAATATCTAGTGGGATTAGTTGAGAGATTTAATTTGTAGGACAACATGTATCTCAAATGTTTTTATCCCAGCAGTTAAATTGAATCAACCAGAAATTTACAACAAAAATAATTATAATAGGTCAAAAGGGGCATGTAAGAATAGATCACAAGACATGCATAATCTTTTTTATTGTACCATATTCCCCCAAGACTTCAACTCTTTTACTATAATGCTTTAACTCAAATAAATTTGGATTTTATTGTGTATGCGTGTATATCAACACTGGGTGCTAATCCAGTCTCTCTGTACAATCTGTCGTTAACAAGAAGCGAGCTTAAATATTGTCAACGTAGTATATGAATTAACTGTTGAAAAGTCAACATGCATGATCTTCCAGCTGCAATATTAGAAATATTGATGAAGCATGTGGCTGGAGTCGTGGAAATTGAAGCTAAATGAGTTGGTGAAGCATGTGACAATTTGACAATTTCACAGCAGTTTTGACAATTTGGTAAAATTGGCTAAATTGTAGGTGAGCAGCAAATGTGTTGCAATCATTAACCTTAATGATTTTGTTAGACATCTGTTGAAATCACCATAATGTCCCCATATAAATTGAATTAACTGCAAGTACTAAATGGCCCATACATTTTTAAGGAATTATAAGAATATATTAATTGGCAGTTAGCACTTTATTTTCTTCAAAAAAGATAATTATACAATGTGTAAAAACAATGTTAAATGTAAACTGACAATAATTACAATTAAATTAAAGCTATTTTTTTAAAGAAATTAAATTAAAACTAAAATTAAGTAGACATTATTAGTCCTTGAACCAAAACCCAGAAGACATCTCCAACTCCAAGCTCCAACATCATGGCATTTCCCAGTATTTATAGCAATAACCAAATATCTGCTTTGAAAGCACCACAGAGAACAACATAAACTTCCAATTTCATAGCACAATCAAAATAATGTATATATCAAATAAATTGTCAATTACCCAAACCTAAAAATCAATAAATAATAACATGGAAACCCTAAATTCTTAGGGTTGGGATTTTATAGCTACTGCTAGTAAGGCTGGGCAAACGGTTCGGTTTTTTCCGAACCGAACCGAACCGAAATAGCTTAATTTAGTTCGATTCGATTTTAAGGTAAAAAACCGAATGGTTTGAAATTCCAATAACCGATTGGTTTTCATTCGGTTCGGTTCAAAACCAAACCGAATCGAAGAACCGATCGGTTCAATCTATTTATTTACAAATTAATTTAATAAAAATTCAAAATAAAAAACATAAAATGCTAATTCACAAATCCCTTGTTTTCTAATTCCTAATTTTGTAACCCTAATTGCTAAACCTAAACTCCAAAATTCAGTTATCTCCCTCGTCGGATCGGTGACTCGCGGCATGTCCCTGGATCCCTTGCATCACGATCAGCGGTGGTGCATCTCTTCAAGCATGAAAGATAGCAAACATAAAGAACAATCCCTAGATCTACATCTCTTTCCCTTCATTCATAAAATTGTGAATTAAAACATAGCAAACATAAATTACAAAATCCCTAGATCTACCACACTACCAACACTCCCAAAACCTCTCTCATAACTATTGTCACTACTTTCGATTAGCCACTATCATCATCTCCCTTCATAAGAATCTAAATTTTTTTACTCACATCTCTTTCCCCACATTCATAATATTGTGAATTAAAATATAGCAAACATAACTTACAAAATTCCTAGATCCACCACACTGCCGACACTCCCAAAACCTCTCCTATCACTACTGTCACTACTATCAATTAGCCACTATCATCATCTCCCTTCACCAAGATTTGGACGTTTTTGCTCACATCTCTTTCCCTTCAAATGGTAATGGCCCCTTCTATCCTTTAATTGTCTTCCATAATTTATTTCTTTTGTTGAATTTTTTATTCTTTCATTGCAACTTTTATCATTGTTTCTTTAATCTATTTCTTATGTTGAATTTTTTATTCTTTCGTTGCAACTTTTATTATTGTTTTTCAATTGTGTAGACCTCAACTAAAACAAAAGCTGGACTTTTTTTTTTTTCGTTTTATGTGGTTTGATTATTGGGATTTGTAAATGATAACCATAAAGTCTCACATGTAGCAATCATTCAGGGAATTAAAAATTATAGATTTTGATACAAACAATCTTTTGCCTGTTATGATGTTAGAGTGCGGGAGAGAATAAAAAAACAATAACCCACATATCCCAAAATGATAAGCTTTAGTAATTAACCTAATGTATTGTTAATTAATTAATTAAGCAATTATAAATGCGTGTAATTATTTGCATCCTCAAATATGCTTTTAATGTTGTATACGTAAGATATAATTGTTAAGGATAATCTAATGTAAGCAAATAAAGTATTATTGCACTTGTGACTCATCTAGGAAACTCAACTTACTACTATCTTATTTTATAATAATGTTTTTATCTCTATTTAAACAGGTAAAATTCACCAATGCATAAGATATGAAAGTCTATTTTTTAGCAATAGGGGTAAAAGTTTTCATTGAAAGTAAATCAAATTATTAAATAAATCATGATTGCTTATTTCTTTTTATTTGATTTATTTTAGATGTCTAATTATTCAAGAGTTCAAGACAACCTTGATTGTGTAGCCGATGATTTTGAGCATGAAGTTGAAGTTAATGATAATGAAAATGATTCGGCAACAATTGCCACCGGTGGAAAGAAGCGGAAAAAGTCATCGTCATCCAAACCACCACTACCAAGGGAAAAAATGACTCCAAGATCAATAGTGTGGTAACATTTCACTAGAGTTCCAAATGATCATACAAAATGTAAATGCAACTACTGTGGTCAAGAATTTGAATGTGGGACGATCAGGTACAAGATTAGCACTTTGAGAACTCATAACCGTGAAAGATGTTAAAAGTATGTGAGATCTTCCACTGCTAGAATGCAAGCATTTCAAATTCATGTGCAACAAGAGAAGATTAATTATCGAGGAAGTGTGATTTTGGATTGTCCCACTAGGTGGAATTCTACATATTTCATGTTGAATACGGCATTAAAATTTAAGCCAGCATTTGATCAAATGGCACTTGAAGATAAGCTTTATGATGCTTATTTCAATGAAAAAGAGGATGGGAAGAAGCAGAGGGTGGGAAGAAGCAAAGGAAAGGCCACCATTGTACAATGATTGAGAAAATACTCGACGCATAGTCCAATTTTTAAAGACGTTTCATGATGTGAATTTGCAGTTTTCTTCATCTTTGAAGGTAACATCAAATCTTTATAATTTTTTAAAAAAAATTTGATATATAATAATATGATGCTATATTGTTTTTTTATAAGCTATATTGTTTTAATGCTATTATAATAATATGATTTGATATATAATAATATGATGCTATATTGTTTTTAATTTTATAAGCTATATTGTTTTTAATTTATGATATATAAAAATATGATGAAGTTTAGTTTAGCTTTATTAACATTTTTTGTTTTTAGGTGACATCAAATATTCGTTACAATTTGATATGTCAAATTGAACAATCTTTGGGATCATTGTCTGCTAGTAACGATAGTCTTTTGGGTTTCATGGTAATTAAAATGAAGGAAAAATTCAATAAGTATTGGGATGGTTGTTTCAAGGTAAATAAGTTGTTGATTGTTGCTTCTGTACTTGATCCAAGGGAAAAAATGAAATTCGCAACACATTGCTTTGAGAAATTATATGGCAAGGATAGTGCCAAATGTGTTGAGATGAAGGAAATGGTCAAGAATTTGTTGATTAAGCTTTATGAGTCTTATAATGCACAATACAAACCGGGTGGAAGTGGGAGTGCAAGCGGGAGCCAAAATTTAGCTAGTGGAAGTGGATTGAATTTTTGGGATTTGGGTGATGATGATGATGTTATGATTGAGGATCTTTTCTCCGAATTTAGTAAAGCGGTTGCGGTTAGTGAAGGTAGCCCGGAGTTATCAAATGAGTTGGATCTTTACTTGATGGAGAAGACTAAAAAAAATACAAAAAGTGATTTGGGCACTAAATTTGCTATTTTATTATGGTGGAGGGTGAATAGTGCTAATTACCCAATCTTGTCAAGTATAGCGAGGGATGTTCTTGCTATTCCGGTGTCTACTGTTAACTTTGAGTCTGCCTTTAGTACTGGAGGTCGTATACTAAATTAATATAGAAGCTCTTTGACTCCAGACATGGAGGAAGCATTGGTATTGTTACAAAATTGGTTGCGGACTTCTCTTTTCGTGGATACAACAGCGGACCTAAATAAATTAGTTGAAGATAATGAGTTTATGGATCAACTTGCGGAATGTATATTTTACTTTTTAAGTATTATCAACATTATATAATTTTTTTAATTTTAATCTAAGTTTATTTTTTAGTATTACTAATCTTGTTCAATTTGTCCAATTTTTGTATGTAGAACTTCGCAAATCAACAACGGCCGACCAACTTTGTAGGTCAACATGAAAATTGCAGTTGAAAATAAACCATTTTAGATAATTAAATTGACATATATGTATATTTATTAATTATTAAATTTAATTAGTTTAAATTTAGTTTATTTAGTTTAAATTTAATTATTGAGTGCTTTGGCTTACTTTGAAAGTTTGAATACAAGACTTTTTATTTTTCTTGTTCTGAACTTATATTCTGTAAAATGCAAGTGAAAATTATAAAAAGCAGTAAGACATTTGGTTAAAACTGTAAAATACAGGTATATGTGCGAACTGAACCAAACCGAACCGAACCGAATTGTAGAATCAAACCAAACCGAACCGAATTGTAGAACCAAACTAAATCGAACCGAAATATTTCGGTTCGGTTATACAATTCGGTTCATGTTTGATTTGAATTTTTAAGAACCGAACCGAAAAATGCCTACCCCTAGCTGCTAGTCACCATTGTTGGCACCGCACCAGTTAGCAGCAACCCATGACTCTTTGAACTGCTAGAAGCCTATCGATCTTGCGTCACGCTCTTGCCGCTTGTTTTCACCTAAAAATGGACATTCGATGCGGTAGTGCAATTGATTATGTGACCCTTATGACGTCGATGCTAGGGAAAAGCGAAAAATCTTGTTGTGGAGAGTGAATGGAGAAGGGAAGAAAATGAGCACTTGTTGTAGAGTGTAAATGGAGGACAGATGATGGAGCGTGAATGAAGTCATGGAGAAGGAAGAGAAAAAGATATTTTTTTCCTTTTTTCTTTATCCATCCCAATAACTTTACTATTTTTACCCTTGTAACAATTAGGTTAATGGTGATTTCTAACTAAATGTGTGTGTGGTGATAGTTGTTGAAAGATTAGTGTACATGGTAAGATATGTTAATTCTTATGGGGGATGACAAAAAATAACCATGTTTATTAAAAAAATTAAATATCAATTTTATCAGCACATCAGCAGATGGATACATTGAACCCATTAAAAATGCTCTTTAGAGATACACGCTATTTCTCGTGAATCATCACATCCATCACCAAAATTTAAAAAATTCTGCTTTTTCTTTTAACACCCCTTTGAATTTCTATAATAACCCTTATTATTCATTTGCCCATTAATGATGAACCATGTTATAGATTGTTATTTTCGAGATTAATCTTATATTGATTCTATTGAGTTGACGAAGCTATTCAAATTTGGGGTCCAGCTATTTTGTAACAGGGATAAATAATCCCCTTATTTTTTTTCTTTTTAGAGAAGCTATCATTGGATTGAAACTCATGTAATTTAACAGCTAAAATACAATAGGTTGGTTAGAAGAGGTTAAGTGCAACCGGCTTTTCCAGTGGCAATCCCTTTTGTTCTCTAATCCACCAACATCCAAGAAAAAAAAAATTATTTTGCTTAGGTGTAACCAAGAATTTTTGTGTCTGGCTCCCAATTACCAACAACCATGTGCTTGACTATCTCTTGTCATTTTAAATTCCTTCAAATTGAGTTATCTAATAATTTTGGTTTCAAAGAAATTAGGTTTGTATTTAGGAATATCAAGTGTAAGGGGATTTAAATTTAATAATACAAAAAAATCAACTGAACTTTGATTATTTCTTTGCATTAGAAGGTTGATATTGGGGTGATATGTTCATTGTTTTTTTCTTTCTTTTTGCTTTCGCCAAGACTTGGAGTTCTTTATCTTTGAGCAGTAAATAAATTGATCTTCTTCAAGACATTATTTGATAACATTAAATGTGATTTTTTTGTCCTACGGAAATTGGAATAGATCCAAATAATTTTTTGCAACGTACAATTACATGTAACAAGTTCTTGCATTCAAGAACGTCTTTTCTGTTTCTAACTGATTCCTTGTAATTGTGTACCACACAATTATTATATATTTAGTCACCAGCTCCCAACCCATCTCTCTGTTTTCTATATGTATCTTTTCCAACCGTTTGATAATATCTAACGGTTGGTTCGTTAAAGACAAAATTGGAGGATAAGGTATGACGGATACAAAGTAGTTGGCTCCCTCAAATTTAATCCCGTGCCACACAATTTTTCCTCCTGTCTATTTTATAAGATGTTTACTAATATTTATATACGAGAATTAGTAAATTTACTATCTTCAAATTCTTTTTTAATTTTTAAAAATTTCAATTTACTCCTTATTTTTGTTAAGAAAAAAAATCAACTGACTTATTTTTTCTTTGTTTTTTATATATAAAAAAGGAGTAACTTGAGATTTTCAAAAATTAAAAAATAATTTGAAGATGATCAATTCATAAGTGAGACAATTCAAAATTTATCCTTTTTATAAACATGATTACTTGAATGGGTGTAGAAACCGATCTCTTAATTCTAACTAAATGATTTTTAAATAATTTTATTTTGCTACCCACACAATTCAAATTTTAAGAGAAATAAAAAATTAAATAAATCTAATTAAACTTTGTCCATCTTAGTAAAAAAATAAATAAGAGGAGTGCTAGCGACTGACTCACTCGCCAGTTTCTTTTGTTAACACGCGATATTTTGGTTTATGTGTAATTTTAAATTAATGTTAAAATATTAATATTTTTTAGTTTTGTTTTTAATATTATTATTTTTATGTATAACGAATTTACCACAATATCCTTGTCTTGTCTTGTCTCCCTCTCCCTAGGCCTTTTCTTCTCCTTGTTCTTCCTACTGCAGTGACTTCCTTCTCTTCTTCTTCAACTTCTTATCTTTCTTTCCTTCTCTAATGAAAGCTTGGGAAAAAGAGAGACAGGGGAAAAGAAATAACAAAAATAATTCAAACCATGTAGATCCGACTAAATAACTAAAAAATATCATATTAAGTCTAAAGTTAGAAAAGTGGAGAGACGGTCATCAAGAATATTTTGTTATTTTTTTTAAGGAGATTTTGCTTTTAAAATTTTTTACGCCTGTCTCTTTTTTCCAAACTTTCATTGAAGGATAAAAGAAAGAAAAGAAATTGATGAAGAAGTTAAGGAAGTTGCAGTGGATGTATATAATAGGGAAATTTATAACTGTCCGTCCGTTTGTTTTGTCTTTTTAAAAAATACACAAACACTTTTTTTTTCAGTGCGCCACTTAAAGTTTACTTTTTGTTGCATTCGTCTACTTCCGTGTAATTTGTGTTGGCGAATTTTACGAAATGACATTTTTACCTCTCAAAATTATAATTTAACCCAAAATAAATAGAAATTAGAGATAAATTTGATGGATTTAATTTTTTTCAAAGGTGGATGCTAGAAATTGGAGGAAAATAATGCTTGTTACTAAATTTAAAAAAAAAATTATTTATTTTTTTGGAAGAAAATTGTGTTTGTTGCTTGCTAGATTTAGAAAATTTGTATTTATTTTTTCTCTTTAAAAAAATAAATTTTCTAAATTTAGCAAGCAACAAACACTATTTTCCTCCAATTTCTAACATTTACCTTTGAAAAAAATCATCCAATTTATCTCCAATTTCTATTTATTTTGGGTTAAGTTGTAATTTTGAGGGATAAAAAGATCATTTTGTTAACATTCCATTAAATCTACTAATAGAAATTAGATAGAAATGGACGAATGTAACAAAAAGTAAACTTCAGATAACGCGCTGAAAAAAAAAATATTTATATATTTTTAAAAAAGATAACAAATAGGTGAATAATTACAAATTTCCCTATATAATATAAAAAGAAGGTAGAGAATGCTTGGCAAGAGGGAGGGGGATAAGGACATTGTTATAAATGATAGATACATAAACATAAAAATATTAAAATAAAATTAAAAATTATTAATATTTTAATATTATTTTAAAAATACACAGAAATCAAAATATTAAACACGTGTCAGCAGATGAGGCTAGCGACTGTTGCTAGCACTTCCCAACAAATAAATAAAATCGGTCAAGAAGCTTGGCAGCATCTTCGCTTAATAAGAAGAAAAAAAAGGTTACATCAGCAAAAATGACCCACTAAGGGCCCAATCCAATATAGAAAATTCTCTATTACTTATGCCCGACCGACGTGGCGGAATGATTTTTTGAATAGGTTTCAAAAGCTTTATTTAGTTAGTTAATTGTGCTTGAGTCTTGTGAGACACAGAGTTGAAAATTGATGCGGATTTTTCCCATTTATTTACTTTTAAAACTAAATAATAATTAATTTAATAATTTTATTACATTTTTTTTGGTTAAAAGTACTTAATCATGTTTGCCCCAAAGAATTTAATCTAGTAGTTTTAAACAATTTTATTTATACGGCGCCCCTGTTTAAATCTTAAAATTAAAACATAAAATTGATTTTTTTTTATAGTTATTGTTCAAGTCAAACTTCTCAGTAAATCAGTCTATTAATGTCCAATAAATATTTATTTAAATTCAAATTATCGATTTTAATGCAATAATTAGGATAATGATTTTTTTGTGTGCATTAAACAGTTGATTTAATGTAAGAAAGTCGTTTTCTATTCTCATTGATTTAATATAAGAATATCGTCTTTTATTATCATTGCCATTGTTTTAATTAATAAATCCTGTTCATAACCTTGCTTGAAATTTAAACAGTTGATAACACTAACATTTCACTGTAAACGCATTAGGAAAAAAAAACAATGTAATTGAATTGCAAACGGCTAGCTGAATGGAATACATCCACTTCCAAGTCAAGAATTAAATCCCTCTCTTTCGCCTTTTTTGGGAAAATGATGGAAACTTGGAACACTCTCCATAGGAGTGAGATAGGAAACTTGGAAATTTTTCCACTTTAGATGAAATCGAATATTAAAAATTTTCTAGAGACCTAATTATGTACGTAGGACATTTAGTATATATAACAGGGACCAAATTATCATTCATATACGTGCTAAAACATATAAATAGTACCGAATGCTTTCTTTTTATTTATTTCACAAAACTTCCATTTCTTTAGCACACTCGCAAATTACAAATTGGGTTCTCATTTTGCAACTAATATACTAGGCAAATTACAACCCACTGGAGAACCCAAGTAAAATAAAGCTTATTACAACAATACATAAACAAGCAATTGATATTCACATAAAAGATATAATGGTAGGTAATGTCTAATTTAAATTTTTAACTCTTATATTTTTTGGGATTCGAATTTAGATGATCCTTCTAAATAAAATTGTTTTGAAACCACTCAGTCTAGCCCTAGGATCGAGAAACAACTTATTAAGGATAAACCTCAATAAGAGATCTTAAACCTAAAATGGGGGTAATTTTATAGTCACTAAAACCAGCATCCGCAAAAAGCTTGGCCCATTCTTTCTCATCTCGCTCTGTTCCGGTGACCAAGACCATCATCAACATATCAAAGAAGAGTTGTGTTTCAATAGACTCAGAATCCCCTTTTTTATTCTCTCTCATCATGTCGATAATAATCACCTTACCTTTCTTGACATCGCTCGTAATTGCTTCCTTACATTTCTTAAGAATCTTCACGCATTCTTCATCATTCCAGTCATGTAATATCCACTGCTTGTCATCACCAATAATATTAGAATTTAGAATATTTGAAGACCCAAAATGTAAAATTAAATGAATATATGATGTACATAAGTAATTTGAGATGCTTCTAGTGTGTGTGTGTGTATTAATTTTATTCTCAAGAAACCACTTTAGTTAAACCATCGAAATCAATACGCGTACCTTGAATAGAACCGCATCAGCTGGGGGAATGGCCTCAAACATGTCCCCTCCGACATATTTGAGATTGGCCAAATCGCTTTCGAGGCCATTAACCACATGTGGCAGATCAAAATCTGTGCACTCCAAATTAGGAAACGCTTTAGCTATGGCCTTGGCCACGGTTCCCGTGCCCCCACCCACATCCACTAACGAATTCAAACCTTCAAACACATCCTTACACTTATGTATCACCACTCTTGTTGCCAACCGCGCATCACTTGCCATGGCTTCATTGAAGAAATTGTTAATCTTTGGCTCGTCCCCAGCATACTCCCAAAAACTCTTCCCATGTGCCGTATCAAACGGCGTAGGATCGTCGTTTTGAAACCAAGTGCTCAGTTTCAGCCACGGTGATAGCAAAATAGGATCTAGCATGGCTTGCAAGAAAGGTGTCATGCTTAAGGGGTTGTCTTTTAGGAGAAGTTTAGAAGAATTTGTGAGAACATAACCTTGTTCTTCTTCATTGTTATTTCGGCTGCTATTTAGCGTTTGCTGTGCAAAGAAGCCTGAGTGGATCAGAATGCGCATCAAGCGATACACACATCGGGTTTTTGATGGGTTTATTGTTAAGGCACTAACAAGCTCGTTGAGGGTCATGGGTTTGCCATGTTTGTTGATAATATCTGGTATGCCTAATTCAACAGCGCATTTAAGTGACATGGAGTTTATGAAATTGAAAATGTGATTCCAGACACGAGCTTGGGCTTCAAGTAGCTCAGTATCATGCTCTCCATCAATCAAATTCATCCTTATTAGGCTAAGTAGGGTTAATTGATATTTGATGCAAATTAATGTATTTGAGCTCTATATATAATAGCGAAAGAGTCATATATACTATTAGGACCCATTTGCTATTAAAGTGGTGTTGTTTTTATTTAAGCTCTTGTGAAAAATAAAAATTGTTAAATAAAAGTTGATGGTATAGGATAAATATAATTTTTAAATAATAATATTGATAAAATTAATAAATATATAATAAATTTTTCATCATACATATATAAACTCGGAGGAAATATGTATGATATATAGATAGTGATGTTTTGATGAATATTTTGCACAAGATGTTAAAAATTATTTTTCTATTGCAACGTGATTCACGCCGTCGGTGGAAAATTATTGCAAGATATGGCTCAAATATATGTAATCAGATCTGCTAAACCTTGTCATCCAAATAATAAAATTAATTCAGAAGACCCACTTAGAAAATTAATTCTGTCAACATTCGCGTGCCTAATCATCGAAAAAAATATGCAACTTGCAGTTTGGGGTAAGGCATTATTTATTCCATCCAAGACGTTGACGGAAAAGAACATAATTGGAGAAAAAAATTATAATGTTGATTATATATAAATGCTTTTGTAATTAGGCTACAAAGAGAATCACGTGAAGTGAAGTAATATTGAGGGTTTCCTTAATTAATAATACGAATGGACACCAAATTTGAATTATTGGGCCCGGATTGAGATTGAAGTGGTGTAAGTGAAAATAAATTATAATTATGAAATAAAATTTAATATTATATAGTAAATATAATTTTTAAATAATAATTTTGATAAAATTAGTAAATATATAATAAATTTTTATCATATATATATATGTAAAATTAAATTAATTTAATTTTTAAACTACAACTGTCTAATTTCAATTCCAAATTTGTATAACATATTTAATTGCAATCTTGCTGATTCTGAGGTGATCTTGAATAATGCCTTAGCTGTGTCCCATGCTGTACACGCAAACTTAATTGCACTTTCAAAATATATCAGCCTGCATGTTTTTCTTAATTGCAGGAAACATATTGTTTCCTTATTTGACTTTTAAATCTGTATCATAGAATTCTCCCCGGTAATAAAATTATCGGTGAATTAGAACTTTCAATATAATTCTTCTCCCTGAGCCGTGACATGTTATGATTTGTCGGATTTTGTTCAATTTTTTTAATCAATTACTTTTTCTTTTCCACGATTCAAACTCAAGTAAGTAATTAAATAAAATTAATTAAAAATCGAGCAACTTCTTGTTGTTGATCGCGCTGAGGTGGCTGCTGATCATATGATTTATATCAAACAGTGATTTTCAATAATGAAGGTATTTATTAATTTTTTATTTCTTTTGGAAAACGATATTTATTAATTAAGATAACATCAGAGCACTAGTCACATGGATGCCAGTTGCAGTGATGAAAAGCCATCGTGATTATTAAATTCACGATTCACCCTTCCTGGGATATGATTAGGACTAAAATGGTATTTAACTTAATTGACTCGATCAACAAACGGTGATGAAGCACCAGAGAACTCAGACAAAAGTTTCATTCATGTCTCATTCTTTCTATTTCATCGGTATTAGAATATGAATCACAAACTCAACGAAACGTACACTAATTACTTATTTTATTTAAAATATATATTATCTTAATTTAGCATTAATTATCTTTCTTTAATTTTTCAACTACAGGTTCATACATCATAATCTTTACCCGTAGTAGCTAATAGCTCATATATATTATCTTACTTTAACACTTATTGTCTTTCTTTGATTTTTCAAACTATAAGTTCAGTAATATCTACTCTGTAGTAGTTAACATTAATTATTTATTTAATTTAAATATATTGTCTTACTTAAATAGTAATTATTTTTCTCTAATCATTTTATTTTTAATAATTATTTACAAAGTATTCATTCGTTGAGTGGTGAACATCTACCCGTCTCTTTCTTGAGGCAAAGGATGTGCGTCGTCAAGACCCGGCTCCTAATTTGGCGCTGATCCCAAAAAAAAAATGTCACGTGTCATTACGACATGTATGAGTTATAAGCACAAAATATTATTTGAGTTGTGATATTTGAACTCATGAATGAACCCAATTATGACATAGGAGCCTTAAACTCCCTCTAGGTCTTAAAATTTCTTAAATTAAGCCTGTAAACCCCTTCTGATTGTTAAGTCCAATACTAACATATTAAGTAATTTGGGCTTTTCTCAACGAGTAAAAGGGTATTTTGGGCTCTTAAATTAAATCCATTTAAATAATAAGACTTTTGAATTTATTCAAATTCTAACTTGAAATTAACTTACAAAACTCACCATTTTATATTAATAATAAAAAAATTAAAGGAATAAAGAAAAAAAAACAAACCCCAAAATCATGAAAACTGTGAATCACTAAATTACAATTAGACTTAGCCACCGTCATTGCCGAACTTTTTCATTCCTACCGCCAGTCTGCCACCAACTCATTGCACCGCCACTATCACTGAGCCTTTCATGAGTTTCGTCCCTTGCTAGACCAGCCATAAATTGAAACAAGTATTGTGCTTGAATGTTGTTTTGAAGTTTGAATTAATGATTTTGGCCAAATGAAGAGTTAATGTTCTGCATCTCTACAACTCTATTAATCAATTCTTACTCTGATAGCTATATACAAAATTCCAAAAGTAAATGTCCATTTTTTATAAATTAATGGTTTCAACTTTTTAATTAATTTATTTTCCACTTCCCTTCCACTCTCTTACCGAGCCAAGAGTATTTGTGCTCGTCACCTGTCCGCCCAGCCACTTCCACTCCAATTAATGTCGTCTTTCCCAAATTTTTCTCCCAATTAAAATAAGAAATTTTAGACTTCATGTTCACTTCAAAATATAAAATGTTAAAAATTTTTATTTAACATAATGCACTATATAATTAATGCTCTGAGTTTTGTAGTCTCTGGTGTGACTTGAGTGTTTTTTTTTTTTTGGGTATTATGAATTATGTCAATATTATTATTATTTTTTAAAGTTTATCCCCACTTATAAGGCCCACCACAAATGATTAGGGTTGAAGCCGTAAGGTCAAGCCGAACCCAAAGGAGATCAAGCCCATTTTTGGTCTAACCTGAGCTACATTAGCAGGTGAGGCCCAATACACTTGCGAAACTAATTTCTTTGTGCTTACGAATTAGAAAGGAACGAGTTACCTTCTAAACGCGCTTGTGTGCCAGCAGCATCGCTGTTCCTTTGGTCTAAAGAGGAGGAGAATCATGTCCAGAAAATTCTGTGCACACCTACAAAGCGCAGCTGTTCTGTTATTTTCTTCTAATGCACACGAATGCTCAGAGTTCTTTGAGCGAAAAGATCAAATACTTGTTGTGCGAGCACTCGCCTTCTGAAATAACCAGACTCAAACAGACTCCACAGTTATGATATTACCAGTGTTTAAGCTAGGAACACTTGCACTGAAAACATTTTGCAAACCCATAGCCAATCGCCTCAAGAAAGAAGCTGGCTTGCACCCCAAGTTCCGCCAGATTATCATCAATATCGCGCAGGTATTGCTGGTCATAACTTCTTAATGTTATTTGATAGTTCATTACTGGGCGTATAAATTCTTAAATGTTATTTATCTGATGTTGCATCAGGAAAATCATCGATTGACAACAAATATGCAAAGGCGGATATATGGTCATTCCACTGACGTTGCAATTCGTCCATTGGATGAGGAAAAAGCTGTCCAAGCCGCAGCGGATCTTCTTGGTGAACTCTTTGTGTTCTCGGTAACGCCGTGTCTCATTATCTAGTGTTGGTGTGAAATTGTGGTTAAATATTGTATATAACTTTAAATGCTGGCATGTTTGTATCATATGATTGGGTTGTAATGACTAACTTAGAGCTACTTATCTTTTATAGCCCCTTGCTGTAGTTGCCATTGGAGTTGGATGCTCTTGGTGTGAGTTGCTCATGCTTAGTCGATTGTATAAAGAGTGATCATGAAACCGTCGTTGTATTACCATAACTGCCTAAAAGTGAAGTCACTAATATGTATCATGCCTTAGTTGATGGGAAGTCTAATCTGGCCTCCAAAATAAATCTTGGAGTGGGTCGGTAGCTGAACAGGCTTGCTATCTAGCTCGGTTAGCCAGAGAGTCTTGGCTTGAGGGTTAACAGAATGGGTATCTTCAGACTCACTCAATGGGGGATTAGCACTTAAAAATTCACACCAATGTAGCAGGACTAATTGATAGTTGCATAAGAGGCCTGCCCTTGGTTATATGGCTGGCAAGTGCTTTTGTTGCCAATTGATTACAGACTATGATTTGTTGGCTTGAACATGAGAGGACATAACAATATCTTGTGCTTATTCAACCCTTTTGGTAGATGTCCTTGTCTGTACTTCTAAAAGGAAACACTGACATACAGATGATAGGATATGGGGGGAAATGGTGTCCTTTTTTAATCCGTACATGGAATACTTGCTGGTTTTCAACAATTTCAACTTCAAAACATCAGATGACATGCTATCACCTTATATGATCTATTAGTACCGACCAGGGATGTTCTGGACAGGCTGAAGTGGTGAATTCGGTGGCTGTATATATGTATTCACATTGATAATTTGAGCAACTGGCCTCTTGTAGTATAATTTTACTGCTTATATTGCTGTAAACTGTGTAATCTCTATAATTTGATTTGCTATATAACTTGTATCCTTACTGGTTGTCTCTCTAGGTTGCAGGAGCCGCTGTTATTTTTGAGGTGCAGAGAAGTTCCAGATCTGAAGCAAGAAAAGAGGAGCAGCAGAGGCTAGAGTTAGAGGTATACTTTTCATATTTTCTCTTCATATTACCTGCTGCCTCAATTGCAACCCTGAAACTCCTATGATTATAACTGAAGATCTTTTTATGAGGGTGTTTATCAAAACATCTATGCACGTCTTTCAGCCCTGTTTTGCTCATTCAGCTTGTGGCATTAAACATCTAAGGCCACAATTTCATGAGTAGATAAGCAGTAACCGTGACAGAAAATCAACCTCACTGTGTCCATCCTGACTCTTTAAGTTTATATATAAGGAGATTAAGAAGTATGAAAATGAGTGGTTATTTCTATATGCAAAATTTTGTTAAAACATTGCTACAAATTATGAGGCCTTTTAAATGAAACACCTTTTTCTTTTTAACTTTAGTTGCTGTGAGAGGTGTGAATGATCGTGAGGTAGAAGGACAGAAGGATTAGATGGAAGAAAAACACAAGCTTTTGTTTCTTGTAAAATTTAGTAATCCTTTGTTCATTCTCTTTAGGCAATGAAGCAAAGAGATGAAGATCTAATGAGAGAAGTTGAGCGTCTCAGACAGAAACTTGCAGAGCTAGAACAAGTTGCCAAAGGGCGAGAATTAATTGGTGCATTGAATTTTAGGCATGCTTATGACAGTGAAAACGAAAAAGCAAAATCAACTTAATTGCTGCAAAGGCCTGGTAAGGCACAAAGTTTTATTTGAGGACTTGCTGATGATTGTTGATATTTATTAGTCATTACAAATTGTATAACCAATAATTGGCTACTGAAAGACCTAGTTCTTTACTCTGTTTTCTCAAATTTTTGTTTGCATTATTTTGCAGATAACAGAAACATCCAGTGAACTAAATCTTTTAACAAAGGCTGGGGATTTTACCATTGCAGCTAGAACACAATGACCAATTAAAGGTTCACCAAACTTAGCAAGTTTGATAAAATTACTTCTCATTGAAAAGCGTTTAGAAAATATGTCGGATGATATTCTGACCCATCTGAGATTTCTAGAACATACTTGTTTGTACAGATCATTCGGTTTCTACAGAATTGCTCAAAGCTTTTAAACCCATTTTGGCTTTTGTCGCCAACCTCTGTAATTGTGCTTGAATAAGCCGTTTCCTGAGGCTGCCTGTTTCTGGTCTCATTAGACTAGGCTCTTTTTTCTGAAAAAATAGGCTGCCTGTTCACTTATTTATCCTATGAATTATGTTGTCGTCTTCTATATCTACGATCTGCATGATTAAATTAAGTATTATACTGATAGCTTTGAGAAGAATTTTCTTGTCACCGGACCCACTGCTTTGTTGTGTCATGTCATCAATCCAATACAAAAATAAAATGATTAAAGCTACGTTTACATTTTACAATAGCTTTTTGAATAGAACCTCACGGACTGGAACTTTTACAAAATAGAATTTATTTTTAAAGAAAGTTATTTTTTTAAAAGGTAGTTATTTGATTGTTAGTGAGAATTTGTATTAAAAGAAATATTAGTTATTTAATTGGTGGCGAGAATTTTTATTAAAAGTTGTAAACTTAGTTTAGTAGATAAATTTTTAAAAACTAAGTTATGTGAAAATAAAATGAGATTGTGAGTAAAATATGGGTATTATGGATACTTTAATTTTAAAAAAACCATTACTTTTAAAGCCCAAAATTCAATATGTTTTTAATTTCTAGTACAACCAAGCAACATAAAATAATGTATAGAATATTTTAATCTTTTGGCCATCAAACGGCCTTGCGGCCACTAAATATACTAAACGGTTGTAAAATCTTATTATTTCATAGTTTCAATCGTATGTAGCTGATATTTTGCCAATGAGTTCTTATGCGTACATGTGTAGTAATATATTTGATTATAATTTATATCAAAGCACATAACTATGACAATAGAAAGCATGTAAATAATTATTTTTTGAATTTTTCTATGATGATGAATGGATTGTTATGAACCATTGGATTAAAGTGTTTTAACCATTGCTATTGATTTACTTTAGTAGATAAATAACTAATTAATTAATAATTAATATTAATACTCAAGTTGCAAGTAACATGGAGGTTCATGGATATAGTTTTATTTTTATTTATTGATAAATATTTCTAAATCACCAACAAAATTAAAAATTATATACGCAAATATACATTTAAATATACATATATACATAATAAATATGAATTATTTAATCTTTAACAATATATGTTAATAGAGATCCTTGATGTTATTTATAATTAGAACAATATAATTTTAAATTCTTTATTTTTATTCATTTGCTATTTCTTAATTTTTTTAAATTTCTCGTTGGTAAAGAGTGGATCGAAACAATTGTTGCAATGTTTTATCTATCTGGCAAATTTTTAGTGAAAAATAGATAATAGTAAAATGTTAGACTAAAGGATTTGTTTGTTTTTTATCTTAAGTTTGAATTTTAATTATTTTCAGATATTAGAGTTTTCAATTTGTTTGTTTTCTATAATTTTTTATTGGCTTACGTAATTAACAAGAAAAAAATTATATAATATACTAAAAATAACTTTTTAACTGTCGTATATTAATGTCAAAAATGTATGTGTTCGATTTTTTTATGACTTTTCATGATTTATTTAAATGCATATTATATATATATATATATATATATATATATATAATGCTAATATAACTTGTCGAAATTTAAGTATTCAAGATATTTATAAGGGCATATACGTTAAAATATCATATATCAAATGTTTTTGTTTTATAAAACAAACAACTTTACACAAGATATTAAAATAAAAATCAAACATGTGACTTGGACAAATGCATTCAATCTCCTTAGGCTTTAATCAAATCTTAATCAAATGAAAACCTATTCAGATTGAAGACAAAATATCAATGCTACGGCTACCTAATTTTTTTTTTTTAAAAGGAGACTATTGCTCATTGCTACCTAAGATTGAGTTGTGTTAATATTAAATACATATTTAAAAAAAGAAAAATATAGAAGATAAAACAAATAGTACTTCTCTCTTTTTAATCATTTTATTTTAAAAATATACGTTTAAGCAATTTGATAACTGGAAATTAAATTTTAAATAATTAAAATCAAAATATTATTCTAACCAATTTTTTTAATTTTTGAACCTTTTATTCAACTCTTAATACTGTAATTTTTATAATGGTATCATGGAATGATCTTTTTTTTTGGATAATTCTAAAACTCTATTAATTGATTTTTTATTTTGAAAATCCATCTTTTTTCACACTTTATTATTAGTCATTATATATATATACATATATGAAAAATATGTTAGTTAGACATTGATTTATAAGTAAAGCAAAAATATATTGTTTAAATATATTTCCTTCACTTTTTTTACACTTTATATTAGTCATTTTATACATTCTTTTTATTTAAAAAAAATTTGTTAGTTAGGCATTTCATTTGCAAGTACAGCATAAATGATAAATACATTGGGTAAATATATTTCCTACAATGATTGAAAGAGGGAATATCAATAAATATTCAGTTAAAAAAAATACCCTCTGTCTAAGGGTAGTATAGTAAAATAGGCAAATCCCATGACAAGAAAGAAGCTAGGAAGGGTCGGTTCTTCTTTTCCCGGGTTCCCTTTCTTCGTCCACCTGCATCGCTTATAATATTAACATCGGACCTTTTTTGTAATTGGTCGGATCACATCACCTGCATGAAACTGCTATTTTTCTCAGACTCTCTGGCAAATTAATTCCTGAGAAAATTTTCAGGTGAATAAAAATATTATTTTCCCGTTCCTATATATTCAATTTTGTTTGGTGTGTAAGTTTTTTTTTTATTATGTTTCTCGCTCTTTTAAGGGTTTTAGTCCCCTAGGGTTTTGGCGCACAATTTTAACTAAATCAATCAGATATAGGAAAGGCAAAAAAAAAAAAAATCAAAACTTTTTGCGTCTCATATCTTGTATTTATGCAATTCCATAAAAGAAACCCAGATATTGAAAATCCCAACTTAAGGAAGCTTTAGAGGTGAATTCAGCTTTTTTTTATTAAAACTTTAATTTCATTTTAAAATGTGGAAATTGGAGACCCAAAATTATTTTCCTCGTTTCTGGGTACGTGTATCTATTGACTTAATTTCTTTTTTTTTTTTCCAATTAAAATATTTGCTGCTTTTCTTTTTTTCCTTTTTAACTGTTTGCCGGCATTTTGTTGTTGATTTTGTAGGAATCGGAGTAGAAGGGGGTCGAATTCGATGCAGAGTGGTTCAAAGAGCAAGTGTGCATCTGCATCCCACCAGTTCTTGCTGGACAATGCAAAGAACAGGCTTAATGATCTCCAAGAAAAGTTTGCTAATCTTAGAGTTGCTAGGAAGGAGGGTCGGGCAAATGATGTTGCAGTGTTGGAGGAGCAAGTCAATCAGATACTTCGAGAGTGGAACTCTGAGCTCAGTGCTTCATCCCCAGCCTCTTCATTACTAGTCTGTATCTAGAATTTCATCAACACTAGTTGTTTATGTCTTCAATTTTCATTAGAATAGGTAGATGTTATGCATTGCTTTTGAAATCTAAAGGATTGTATTTATTCTTACCTTGGATGAAGTAACATTTCGATCCATATCAAAATTCTTTTGGTGGATTGAATGTAGGTCTATTAAGTTGAATTGTGTTTTATACTCAGGGATCCCTTTTGTGCCTTTTATGAAGTACGTTTTTTGACAGGTGCATTATTTTTTATGGGTGTTAGTCATGATGTACCCACCCCCTTATCTTGATCCTTCCAGTAAAGATTTTGTTGGATTGGAATGTATGTTCATGTGATGTTTTCTATACTCTGGCATTAAGTGTTCTTTGATGCTGTATTAATTCTTTTTTTTTTCCTCATTGGGAATTCTGCAGGGTGGTAGTATTGGATTATTCCCCAATGACATAGACCGTCTGCTACAATTAGGCGACGAGCAAGACGATGCCACCAGCCCATTAGCTGGATTTGCAGAGATGAAACCTCAGCCTGATGTCCAAGACCTGCATCCTGGCACAATGATGGCATTTCAAGAGGTGAGCTTTTCTTTCTTCATATAAGCATATTTTACATAAGACTGACTTAGTACCATGGTATCATATCTTTTTGAATATGAACCTATTAAACATATAAAATTTAATAGTTTTCAAAAATAAAAATTGATTTCATATTGTATGTTTACCAGTAATTTTGGATGTGAGAAGTTAGAAAATGTGGGTTTGAATTCAATTTCGGTTCAGATTGTATGAGTAAAAGTGCAACTATATGTAAAATTATGTGAATGAAGACTTAAAAATATTTTACATTTTGGACTTGTCCGTCAGGCCTCCTACCTCCTTCCCTCTCCCAACCTCAAATCCTTTGGAGATTGTTCATTGTTATTTAAACTTCATTATCCAATAGGCTTCCAGCTCATTGTAGATTTCTTTAAAATGTGAAATTTATACTACTTTTCATCTTCATTCAAACAATAGAAACTTAATTGTCAGATTTAACCCTTTGTTTTTGCCAGGACTGTGTGGTGAACAATGAGCTGCAGGGACATTGTTTCCAAGGGTTTGATAAATGTGAGGACTCTGCCTTAGGCTTGCACAACCCCACAGTTGGTATCTCGGGGTTAACTACTCAGTTGGATTATTCCCACTTAGTATTTCGTCAAGAATTAGAGAATTTGCTTCTTGATGGTGTGAATGGCAATGAAGAATGTGAAAAGGACACTGGACCCAACAGTCTGCCTATCATCCATCCTCCACCATCTGCTTTTATGGGGCCAAAATGTGCACTTTGGGATTGTACTAGGCCCGCTCTAGGTTCTGAGTTGTTCGAGTACTACTGCAGCAACTTTCATGCTACCCTGGCTGTTAGTGAAGACTCTCCTGGTTTGACTCCAGTTCTGCGTCCTGGGGGCATTAACTTGAAGGATAGTTTACTTTTTAATGCTGTTAATGCTAGGGCACAGGGTAAGCGTGTGGGTATCCCTCATTGCGAGGGGGCAGCTACTACAAAATCTCCATGGAATGCTACAGGTACTACTACCCTTTTTCTTTGCCCATTTAATTTTGGTTTCTTGTTACCGTACCTTATTTTGCTTTGACTAATTGACTCCTCCGAATTTGCAGAGCTATTTGATCTTGCTTTACTTAAAGGTGAAACAATTAGAGAGTGGCTCTTTTTTGATAAGCATAGAAAGGCATTTGAGAGTGGAACAAGGAAGCAGAGATCCTTGCCAGATCATAGTGGACGTGGTTGGCATGAATCAAGAAAGCTGGTTATGAAGGAGTTTGGGGGACAAAAGAGGTCCTATTACATGGACCCGCAACCTTCCGATGGTTTGGAGTGGCATTTATACGAGTATGAGATCATTGGCTTCGATGCATATGCATTATATAGATTAGAAGTCAAGCTTGCCAGTGAGAAGAAGAGCCCCAAAGTAAAAGTAACAAAGGATTCACTTGCAGATCTGCAAAAGAAAATGGGACGGCTCACTGCTGATGTTCCTGTGGATAATAAATCCTCTTTCAAGGGCAAGATAGAGACTAATGGAAAAGTTGACTCAGCATATGTTAATTCTTCTCAAAATGAAATGACTTCTGCTACTGAAATTCTGCATCATGGTTCAAGTAGTCCATACAAGTATCTTGCTGACAATTCAGCTGACTATTATCACAAGTATTGAGCAGTCTTGATTGAATGCAGAAATTCATCAAATTTACCATAATCTATACAACAGTGAATTTACTTCCGCACAGTGTCGTGCTATATCATCAGTACAACGACCTCCTTTTTGGCTTAAGGAGACATCAAAAGCATTATATTGTAGTTTTTTGATGCTATCCTGGATTTTCCTTACAGGATGGTTTTGATAGATAGATTGTCCATGTATAGTTTGATGGGCTGCCCCTATATCTGACATTCTGGGCACAGAAGGAAACTGACAATAGTTGCTAATTATGGGACATGGGAAGGCAAAGATTTGCTGAAGACTGAAGTTGTTTCTTCCCTGCTTCTTGCAAAACTTGTCCTATATCACAACAAAAACGTTTAGACATTTGAATATGATTGATATGGCTTCAATATATATATATATATATGTGTGTGTATATATATATAGATATAGATATATATATTGAAATGATAGCTTTCCTTCTTCAGGCTAGTGATATATTGCTATAATATACGCCTATTCCTATTTGCTTTTCTTTCATACTCTGGATTATTGCATTTTTGCTAGTTGTTTCGAATGTGCTTGCACATACCGTTTTGCTTACCCAGAGAACAGATATCTGATAATAGAATGTTAAAGACCTTGTTAGATCTGTAACTTGACGGATCAGTGATTCAGCTATTTCCCAATTGGCTTTTTACTTGTTTTAAGACCATTTTTATACTAATGCTCTACCCAGAAGTAAGGCGATAAAAAGTTCTGGAGCTCTTCAGAAGCAGACCTCACTTGCTATGTAGGAATTAGAAATTGACTAGCCGTGCAGTCTACGTTAATGCCGGTCTAGCAAGATAAATCACCACCTCAATATTAAAATTTCATTCGGGTAGGTTAGGTGATCCCATAATACAATCCATCGATATTTATTCTTTTAATGCAGCACATCTCAATATTAAAATTTCAGTAGGATAAGTTAGGTGGTTAGAATCTATCCACATTTATTCTTTCAATGTAGCTATATAAATCATTTTTTAAAATATAAGTTAATTATCAACTGACTTACTTAAAATAAAAATAAATAAATTCCAGTATAAAATTCACCTACCCAATCATTAATTGGTCGCACCATCTCAACATAAGTTTTTCTCCATCTAGCTCACAGTGCGCAATGCTTTTAACCTCGTGCTTGTGAGTGCAACCCCCAGGCGGACGTTCTTTTTCCAAGTTATATGAGAGGACGTTATTATTTACAGTCAATTGTTGTATCATTTTATTATCATATTTTGATGAACATTTTGTTGCATTAACATTTCTCCTGCTACCAAGGTAACAATTGGCTGGGTTTAGATAACCCAAACAACATGATAACTGTGGACAGAACCAAAAGTAATAATAATAATAATAATAATAATGAACAGTTTGAGAGAAAGTGTTCGGTAGAGTTATCCATGCTGCTCTTATTGACGGAAGCAGAGAGCTTTGATCACTAAATCTTTTGCTTCATAGAAGAACGAGATACAGTATGGCACCTATACTACTGAACTGAGGACCATGTATTTGCATCAATCCAGTCGGATGCTATAGGGCCCAAGAAAGCATCGGGAATGCCGAAGGAACTGACCAAGGCAAGTGCATGTGGTCGAATTTCGCTGCAGAGCTTTTGCACTTCGTTCCTCACAGCAGAAGCATTGTCTGTTGATAAATAACCATATCGTAGGAATGCAGCATCTTCTTCCAAACAGGTCAGAGCATACAAAGATCTCAACAGATCTAGGACATTCTGCAGAAGAAACAAAGGCGTAATGATGGGGACTGTAAATAGAACTCTTGATACACAAAACTTTCATCATAATCAAGTAAGCACACCCTATTCAATCACACAATATAATGCACTCTATTTACTCCATTGAATGAAGCAACATGACATCAGAAACTAAATCTGGATTGCGAATAAGTTACAATGAAGTGTTGCTAGTATTTACCTTTAAAGAACCGCTAGATATAGTTGCCTCAGTATCAATAAAGGTTTGCAACATTGCTCGATCTGAGAATGCTCTTCCCAAGTCTTCAGCGAGCTGATAACTCTGGGGTGGGAAATTGAAAACCACAATTAGAAAAGATAAGGGAAAAGGAAGGAGTAGCAGGAACTTGGTAAAATAACAGTGTCCTCACCAGCATGAGGGCGTAATCTTTACTTTGTCCCTCTGCTTGATGTTGGGACACTTTCATAACAAAGCGACTCAAGAGATCTCTCTCCCTTAAGCAGAATGCATCCATCTGACATGGGAAAACAGTTACCAATGTTCACAAACTTTAACGAATTACTTAATATAGCAATTAGTGAAGCTAATTATGCTTACTTGAAATTGGGTGGTCCTGAGGATCGAACTTGTAAGCTGAGACGGGATGACAGGGCAAGGCTTGTTCATGTGTTCCAATCCCAACCCTTGTAAAGGTCTATTTCTCTTCTGAGCCGCTAAATATTCTGCAAGAAGAGCCTTGCTAACCTGTTTTCACATATTTACCTCGTAAATACCAGTGCTTAGTAGACAGACTTCAAGAAAAGCAAAACAAAGTAGAAATATACTTCCATATTAATTCTTTGCATTAAGCAAAGAGAAGTTAGAAACTGGCAACTGAAAGCTTAAAAAAATTTTATACTACTCACCATTGGATATTGCCAGGTATACATTAGGATCACAAGGATTCAACCTATATGACTCGCATACTATAATCAGTTCCAAAGACACAAAATCTGCCAAACGCAAGGTGTCAAAATTATTCTTCAAACTCAAAGCTCCCAGCGTAGTTTAAGATAAGTTGTGCCATTGGATAACAGTTAGGGTCTAGCATTTTCTCCATGTTAGAACACACAGACATGAACAAACCCTATGCACTACAAATGCTGTAGGTGGTATCAGACAATTCATCTCTACGTCAAAACCTATATGTTGTGTTCTTTGTAACAAAATTCATAAACCAAATGACTATGGACTTAAACGTACCTGCTGCATCAGAACATTGTTGTCCCCTTCAAAAGTCAACTGCACATCAAATTCACCTTTTAAATGACCAACACGATTTTCAGTCTTCAGGCCTTGTCCTCCACAAGCTTCACGACATTCCTAAAAGATACAGTAATTTAGTTCCTGGTAGGAAACTATCCATAAATATATTTAGCTCCATTTGTACTTGCAGTTTCTTACCTGTAGTGTTCGCATATTATGCCAGGTAAGAATAGCCTTGAATGCACTAGAAACAATGTGAATGGTTTTGTTTGATTGAGGCGTCCTATTCACATACATCATCTTCAAGTAATTTGCAGCACAACTAGCAGCGTATCTGCAGAAGAGGAAGGAATGACAAAAAGTGGGGAAGCAGTGAATTAGAGAAAGTAGTTTATCAGCTAACCACCAATAGATGAGTCACTAACAAGTATTTCATTAGCAGTTAACCACAAATATACAGAAGCCATAAGGACATTAATATCAGCAGAATATCGATTGCTTAATATGTATGACATGTAGACACTTGCAACAAAAAAACCCTACCTAGGTATTGCAAACAGATAACCATTTGTAAGAACTTTTACATGTGCCAATGTAGTAGCAAATCCAGTACTGAAGCTACTAAATTCACAATACTCCAGCACTAGTCATCCAGTTGACAATACTACCAAAGCTGTTAAAATGTATATCCGTCAGTGTAAACTTGACCCCCTTTTACTGAAAGGACACCATAAATTACTGATTATCTATGTCATCCAAACCTCAATAGCTAGATTCAGCATGCAATGACACCATCTCCCGAAGAGAAAGAGGTCTAAGAATAAAAGCACTGTGTTTTGCATTTGAAGAAACAAAACAAGGTCTATAAAATTATCCACAGGCTGACAATTCACAAAAATAATGAAAATGTCATTACTATTATATTTCTACATTCTCTCTGATGAAAGTATGAGTAAGAAGTTTGTATACCTAAGAATTCTAGCAAACATTTAAATTGCCAATACCGATGGTTTAGATGCTTACGTTTTAGCAAGAAGAGGCAATAATCGCCGTTGATGACTTGGGTAATCAAGCAACAGGACTTCAGGCCCGTTTGGTGTAATAGAGAAGGCTCGTCTTGACAATGAGTACCTTATTGCTATTGCTAAACCAATCTGATAAGAGAATAATAATATAATATCAATGATACTTTGGTTTAAAACAGCCATCCTTGACCCCAAATTTATACACATATGCAAGGCAGAAGTGTGTCCAATTAACATGTCAACCAGGTTTAAATCATTACCTTTGCTTTGTAGACTGAGCTACCTGCAATAGTTACCCGACCAGATGTTAAAGGGGCCATAAAAGCTGCAAACCTCTGAAACAGAATAAATAAAATACTTGCACTTAGGAAACCATTAGTTCAGAGTACAAAAAATATTTTTGTTTTTATCCAGTACAGTGAACTACGAGAAGCAGAAGAAAATGAGAAGCAACGCAATAACAAGGTAACGACCTGATCTGGGTCTTTTATTGAACTCAGGTACTGTCCATCGGGCGAAACATCAGCAACTGAATTCAACAAATTCTCTCTGGGGATTCGGACATTGTCAAACCTGAAAAAAGGATTGCCAAACTTTTGACTTGGCTCTCAATTTAAGAAAACATTATTATGACAGATGATAGAAGATAAAACGGATCTAACAACAAAAATTCTTAATATTACCAGATTCGACCATTATCAACCCCATTCAATCCAATTTTATGACCACAATCAGCTATCCGGATATTAGGACAGATATTTCCAGCTGCATCCCTGATCTGGCAAATGAACGCATGAACCCCTTGATTTTTCCCATTAATTTCGAGCTGTGAAAAGACGATTGTATGCGTTGCATGCTGAACCGCAGTCGAACAAAACCATGTTAGTAACAGATTGCTTATCAAATACACGAAAATTTAGTAATGCTTTTTAAATAAAACCCTTACATTAGCTGCCCCACCGATCCAATACTTCTGAGCTGATTCACAGGGGGTGTTAATGATAAACTCTCCCGTATTTGCATCATATGTAGTGACAGTTTCAATTCCTCGAACCTAAAAACAATTAAGAGAAACAACTTTAAGATACACAAAGCAACAGCGTCAAAAATGGAACCTTTCTTATTAACATACATACATTACTTCCGTGGCCCAATTCTGTCATTGCAAAGCAACCCAAGACCACATAATTTTCAGTGTCCCTCAGCCACTTCTCGTGGTGGCGCTGTGTACCGAAAAACTGAACGGCGCCTCCCCTGCAACCCCCTCTCCCATTGTTAAAATCAATTTTAATCTTAAAAAAAAGAAGAAAAATTTTAAATGTTCTTTAATTTACCATAAAAAGAAGTGAACACCGATTTTAATCGCTAGCGAGTGGTCGAATATTCCGGTAACCTCAAGCAGCGCTAATTTTCTCAACTCGGCTTCTGCTCCTTTGGCAGTAAGCCATCCTTCAAAAACGCCGCGTTCAAGCAAATACGAGATTCGCTTCATCGTCATCTCTCGCTGCTGCTCCATCGTCTGATTGTAATCAGGCGCCACGTAGACCTTCTCTCCTCTTTTTCTCGGATTGAACAGCTTGCTCTGCACCATGAGATTGAACAGCCAGTCCCGCTCTTGCAAGTTGTGGCCGTCCAGTAGTTTCCGCATTTCCTTGAGGTCAAAATCGTAAACTTCATTGAGTTCCGGCGGGGAATAGCTCAGACACGCGTTTGTCGTGAGAATTTGATCCGAGTTTGGTTGTAAGAGATGATTTCTGATGATTATGGTTCTGTGAATGGCGCGATCCATTTTGTTTCTTTTCTTTTCTTTTTTTACTTTTTTTCTTAAATTAACCAAAGAGGATGATATAAATAAATTAAAGCGGAGAGTGTACACAGCCTTCCCAAATGAGAAGCTTGGGTTCAATTATATGCACGAGGATTTGAAGTGATGGAAGCGTTTGATTTTACGCGCGAGGAGTTCGTTTGGGCGTCAGCGCGTGGGTTTTGCCAGGTCAGCTGCGTTCAGTCAACGGTAAATTGGATATTGATCGAACGGGACGATTTGGTTTGGCGGTGAAAAATCGTTGGACTACAACCGCTTCCATAATGATAAATAAATATTTAAATGTAATTAATTACGAGACGCGACGATGAAATTTGTTATCGGAAAACTGAAAAATTACGAAAAATATAAAAAAGGCGGGGAGGGTCAAAAACGACCGCCAAAGCTAATAGTCCAACACTACCCAAACCAACAATCGCTTTCACAAATGATAATTAAGTGGTTTTTGTTTTTTTAATTTTTTTAAGCCAACGACACCGTAATGTGACAATACAGATTGCATCGAGTTTCACCACGCTTTTTCAAGGCGCACGTTTTCCTTTTTTTAATTTTTTTTTCCCCACAAAGAAAAGGAGCGGGAACTGTTGTTTATCTGTTTAAACGGTAATTATTGTTGAAACCGCTCCGAATCAGGACAGCTGTTTTCTCGGTACACGTGCAAGCAAGTGGTTGGATAAAGGTAGTTCCCATACATGTTGTAATTGTTACGTAAGCGTCATCTTATCTTATGTTTATCTCCAGTCCCCTTCGGACTTTAAAGCTGAACGGGTTCTTGGATGGCGGGCGTTTTCCATCACATGAACATAACGCGCCGCAATGGGCTAAAATTAGGAGTGGGCAAAAGGTTCGATTTTAAATGAGCTGAAACATAATTTTTTTGTTCGGTTCGGTTCTATGAAAAAATTTTGAATGATTTTTAAATAAACGATCCAATTAATTTTTGTTCAGTTCGGTTTAATCGATCGGTTCAGTTATTAATTGAAAATATAAAAGTTCTCTTCTTAATCCTAAATTTCAATTTACACCCTCTACCATGCCTCTTGTGAAAATAGCACCACTTTTTTTAGAAGGTGGTGCCCACCATTTGAAGAAGAATGCAGTTGTTGTTGTATTTTTTGAATCAAAGAAAATAAAGAGAAGAAGGATTTGGTGCCGCCCAAAGAAATCAAGGAAAAAGAAGAAAGAGAGAAGAAAAAGAGATGTCGGGCCGAAAAAAAAACTAATAATAATTAAATATTAAATGCACAATAATCAATTTTGGCTATAAAAACGTTGGCTCCCTTCATTTGTAAATCATCGAGTTCTTCAGTTTTTTTCTTTATTTAGAGAATAATTTTAAGAGTTTAGTGATTTGAGAATTTCGGTATATTGAGATTTTGGGTAGTAAGTTAAAATACTACAATACTTGTAACTCCTTTTCATTAGTACAATATTTTCATTCTGTCTTCGCCCGTGGATATAGGTTAAAAGCCGAACCACGTAATTTTTTGGTGTCCTCTATTGTGCTTGTTCTTTATTTTCTTCCAATTTTACTTTAGCTACATGTTTGCTTCACCATCAATTTCCTAACAGTGGTATCCGAGCTATTAGTTGTATTTTTGGAGTCGGGTACTATTTACGTATACAATACTATTCACAAGAAACGGTGGGAACGATATAAGAATTTTGCGGTGGAAAGCAGGGAATAGTGGTGTGAGTAAATCAACCGTGTGGTTTTTGTACATGTCTAGGAAAGTTCTGTCACAAAGGCGATAAAAGCTTAAGGAGTCTGGGTTTTAAGTGGGACCATTGTGACCTCTCCAGTCTTTCTTGAGAACTTTCCTAGTGTGCATTCTCACACATACTCACAACTATTCAAGGTGGTATACTAGTTTGTGTGCGGTATTTAGCAACAAAATGACGGTAAAGTATGAAATTGAGAAATTTAACGGAAACAATTTTTCGTTGTGGAATATGAAGATGAAAGTTGTATTGAGGAAAAATAATTGCTTGGCAGCAATTGGAGAAAAACCCATAGAGATAATTGATGACAAGTGGAATGAGGTAGATGGCAACGCCATTTCTGATCTACAGTTGGTACTTGCAGATGAAGTATTATCTAGTGTGGCAGAGAAAAACACAACGAAGGAAATATGGTATACTCTTACAAAATTGTACGAGGCCAAGTCACTACACAGCAAAATCTTCTTAAAGAGGAGACTTTATATTCTTCGAATGACGGAATCTACAATGGTGACAGACCACATCATCACTTTGAAGACTTTGTTTTCACAACTCACAACGTTGGGTCATAATATAGAGGAAAATAAACGTACAAAACTTCTACTTCAAAGTCTATCAGATTCGTATGATCAACTCATCATCAACCTGACAAACAACAATCCAATGGACAGTCTAGTTTTCGACGATGTTGCAGCCTCCATATTAAATAAGAAAAGTAGGCAGAAAAATAAGGAAAACAGACAAGCAAGTTCGCAGCAAGCGGAGGCGTTATCGATGACGAGAAGAAGATCAACAGAACATGGCCCCAGTGGGAGTCAAAATCATGGTAGATCAAAATTTAGAAGTAAGAAGAATGTTAAATGCTACAACTGTGGCAATAAATGGCACGTCAAGAAAGAGTGTTGGAGCAACCAAAAGAGAAAAGACGGCAAAGAACCTGAGTCATCAAATGCTCAGGGGTATGTAACAAGTACCTCAGATGATGGCGAAATTCTTTACAGCGAGGTAACAATTGTTTCAAAAAGCAGAAAACGACTATCTGATGTCTGACTTATAGACTCAAGAGCTACCTGGCACATGACCTCTCGGAGAGAATAGTTCCACACATATGAACCTATCTCAGGAGGATCTGTATATATGGGTAATGATCATGCCTTGGAGATCGCTGGTATTGGTAATATCAAAATAAAAATGTTTGATGGTACAATTCGCATAATTGGGGAAGTACGACATGTCAATGGCCTGAAGAAAAATCTATTGTCTTTAGGATAAATAGATAGTCATGGGTACAAAACTCATATGGAGAATGGAATTATAAAGATTGTTAAAGGCGCGCTTGTATTGATGAAGGCAGAAACGATCGGTGCTAATTTATTCATACTTGAAGGAGAAACACTACTGGAGGCTGATGCGTGTGTCGCGTTAAATGGAGAAGAATCAACAATGATGTGGCATCTCAAACTTAGTCACATATCAGAACAAGATTTGAAGATTCTCTCTGAGCGAAAATTGCTTCCAGGGCTCAAATTGGTAAGTTTACTATTTTGCGAGCATTGTGTTACAAGTAAACAGCATAAATTAAAGTTCAATAGATCTATTGCTAGAAGTAAATGCATTCTAGACTTGATTCATTTTGATATTTGGGAATCACCGAATATATCCATGGGAGGTGCAAAGTACATGGTGACTTTCATTGATGACTATTTCAAAAAATATTAGGTGTATCTAATTAAGAAAAAGTCATATGTATTTTCAGTGTTTAAAGAATACAAAGCGCAGATGGAACTTGAATCTGGTAAAAAGATCAAGTGCTTGAGGACGGATAATGGTGAAGCGTATACAGACGGCGAGTTTCTAGCTTTCTGTAAGGAAAAAGGTATTCAGAGGTAGTTCACGGTTGCATACACTCCTTAACAAAATGGAGTGACAAAGCGGATGAACAAAACTATTACAGAACGGATAAGAGCTATGTTAAGAACTGCTGGTCTACTCAATTCATTCTGAGCAAAAGCAACCAAAACTGCCTGTTATATAGTAAATCGGTCGCCATCTACAGTTATTGGGTTGAAGACGGCGATAGAGATGTAGATTGGAAAGTCAGCTGATTATTCCTACCTACATGCATTTGGATGTCCTGTGTACGTGGTGTATAATACACAAGAAAGAACAAAGTTGGATCCAAAATCTAGAAGATGTATCTTCTTGGGGTATGCTGATAGGGTAAAGGGGTATCGTTTATGGGACCCCACTGCCTACAAGATCGTCATTAGTAGAGATATTATCTTTATCGAAGATCAACTGCAAAAGAAAGATGAAAATGATAGCAGTGTAAAAGAAAAGTCAGAGACTATACCAGTGTATATGGAAAATAATCCAGAAAATTCAGATTCTTCTAAAGCAGCACCAGAGCACGAGGAACAAGAACCAGTTGAATCCGAGGCTCTAGAAGTTCGTCGGTTAACTCGTGAGAGACGACCACCAACGTGGCACTTGGAGTATGTCATAGAGATCAACGTTGCATACTGTCTTCTAACAGATGATTGAGAGCCTTCAACTTTCCATGAAACTTTAAACAGCTCAGATGTTACTTTGTGGATGACAGCAATGCAAGAAGAAATTGAAGCTCTACACAAGAATAAGACATGGGAACTTATACTACTACCACGTGAAAAAAACGTCATTGGAAACAAATGGGTCTACAAGATCAAACGTGATGACAATAACCAAGTGGAGCGGTATCGTGCGAGATTGGTGGTGAAATGATATGCTCAGAAAGAAGGTATTCACTTTAATGAGATATTTTCTCCGGTAGTTCGACTCATAACAATCAAAGTAGTCTTGGCAATGTATGCTACATTTGACTTACATCTTGAGCAATTAGATGTTAAAACTGCATTTCTTCATGGAGAACTTGAAGAAGAAATATATATGCTCCAACCAAAAGGTTTTGTAGAAACGGGAAATGAGAACTTGGTTTGTAGATTGAACAAATCTCTATACGGTCTCAAACAGGCACCGAGGTGTTGGTATAAGAGATTTGATTCCTTCATTATAAGCCTTGAATACAATAGACTCAGTTCAGACCATTATACACATTACAAAAGGTTTGAAGATAATGATTTCATTATTTTGCTGTTGTATGTGGATGATATGTTAGTAGCAGGCCCCAACAAAGATCGAATCCAAGAATTAAAGGCACAATTGGCTAGGGAGTTTGAAATAAAGGACTTGGGACCAGCAAATAAGATTCTAGGAATGCAAATTCATCGAGACAAAAATAACAGGAAGATTTGGCATTCACAAAAGAATTATTTGAAGAAAATCTTGCGACGCTTCAACATGCAAGATTGAAAGTCAATTTCTACCCCACTTCCTGTTAATTTCAAATTATCCTCAAGTATGTGTCATATCAATAAAGCGGAGAGGAATGAGATGTCTCAAGTACCGTATGCATCAGTAGTGGGAAGTTTGATGTTCGCTATGATATGTACTAGACCGGAAATTGCACAAGCAATGGGAGCAGTCAGTCGATACATGGCGAATCCTGGAGTAGAGCATTAGATAGTTGTGAAGAGGATTATGAGATACATCAAAGGAACCTCAGATGTTGCATTATGTTATGGACGATCAAAATTTACTGTCAGAGGCTATGTGGATTCAGATTTATAGGAGATTTTGGTAAAAGAAAATCCACTACTAGTTATGTGTTTACACTTGCGGGAGCAGCTGTAAGCTGGGTTTCGAAACTGCAGACCGTTGTGGCTTTATCTACAACAAAAGCAAAATACATGGCAGCTACACAAGCTTGCAAGGAAGCTATTTGGATACAAAGATTATTGGAAGAGCTCGGACACAAACAAAAGAAAATTCTATGTTTTGTGACAGTCAGAGTACCTTGCACATTGCAAGGAATTCAGCATTTCATTACAGGACAAAGCACATAAGAGTTCAGTATCACTTCCTTCGAGAAGTAATAAAAGACGGAAATGTGGATTTACAGAAAATCCATACAAAGGAGAACCTATCAGATGTGTTGACCAAGCCGATAAATGCTAACAAGTTTATATAGAGTAAATTCTCTTATGGCCTAGCAGAAACGTAGGCAACATGACAATGGCGAAACAGAAAAGATAGTGTGGAGATTGATTGATTGTCAATCTAATCATCAGGTGGGAGAATGTGAAAATAACACCACTTTTTCTAAAAGGTAGTGCCCACCATTTGAAGAAGAATGCGGTTATTACTGCATTCTTTGAATCAAAGAAAACAAAAAGAAGAAGGATTTGGTGCCGCCCAAAGAAATTAAGGAAAAAGAAAAAAGAGAGAAGAAAAAGAGATGCCGGGCCGAAGAAGGAAAAGAAAAGAAAAATTAATAATAATTAAATATTAAATGCACAGTAATCAATTTTGGCTATAAAAACGCTGGCTCCTTCATTTGTAAATCATCGAGTTCGTCAGTTCTTTTCTTTATTTAGAGAGTGATTTTAAGAGTCTAGTGATTTGAGAGTTTAGGTGTATTGAGGTTTTGGGTAGTAAGCTAAAATACTACAATACTTGTAACTCCTTTTCACTAGTATAATATTTTCATTTGGTCTTCGCTCGTGGATGTAGACTAAAAGCCGAACCACGTAATTTTCTGGTGTCCTCTATTGTGCTTGTTCTTTATTTTTTTCCAATTTTACTTTAGCTATGTGTTTGCTTCACCACCAATTTCCCAACACCTCTCTCCCTCGCCTCACGTTTCTCCCTCTCCACACGGTACAGAGCTGCATACCTCTATCCCACGACTCTCTGCCTCGCCTCAGCTCAACCCCTCTCTTCCCTTGTGTGCATGGCGCCTAGCACAACCCCTCTTTTCCTCACGTGCACGGCCTCCTAGCACAACCCCTCCCCTCAAACACAATGACGTCATCGTTAGCCCCTCAAATTCTGTTATCTTTGGTGTTGCATTGTGCAATCTACAAGTGTTTTTTTTTTAATTTATACCATGGCTCGTGTGTTTGTACTTTGTACTTTGTACAAAGTTTGTATTTTGTGTTAGTCTTACTGTGTTAGATTGTTTGGATTGATTTTGCGGACTGTTGATGTATATACTTGGTGTTGGTGGTGGAGTTAAAAATGGTGGGCAGATATAGTTTAGTGAGTGTGGCCTATGACAGTGTAATGGTTGTATTGTGTATTGCGGTCGAGAATTGAAAATTTGAAAATAGATAAATGATGCTTCTATCAATGAGAAATCGAAAATACTATTTGTTATTTAACTTATTTGGCAGAATGATTGACAACTTAATTCTTAATTAGCTTCGTGGGGTTTCAATTTGATATTGGCAATTTGGCATGGACAATTTAAATTAAATTAATAATTATTGGAAGTAAATTATGATATGTTGGCCTAACTTGTTAAATTAAATTAATCGATCTTTTTGGCATGGATGTTTTAAATTAAATTAATAATTATTGAAAGTAAATTATGATACGTTGGCTTAATTTGTTAAATAAAATTAAAATTAAATTAGATTATTATAAGTTGGCTAGTAGTTAAATTAAAAATAATTGATCTTTTTTGCATGGATGTTATAAATTAAATTAACAATTATTGGAAGTAAATTTAATTTAATTTATAGTAGACTTTTAAGTTTAAGTGTATTTATGAATTGCGACTATTTTGTATTGGGACTTTTATTATTTTGCTTTTCATTTGAGAATTTTATACTTGTTTATTCATATATAGTTTATTATGTGTGTAGATTATAGCTAATACTTGGTAGTTAATGGAAGTGTAAATTGCAAAATTAAGTAAAATTAGGTGGAAAGTACAAAATTTGATAATATTAGGGTAAAATTATAAAATCTAAAAATTAAAAATTTGGTTCTTAATTTCGGTTCGAATTTAGTTCATCATCTCGAGAACCGAACCAACTATTGCCCACCCCTAGCTAAAATATTAGAGGAGACTGCCTTCTTTTTCACAACATCTACGAGGGCATAGATAATTTAGGAACATACAAAAGCTAAAATTGTTAAAAGTCCATGTTAGGGTGGTCAGCGACAATATTCCCGCAATCAAGTTAGGCTGGTATAAAAATGGAGGCCTAGAAAATAACTAAAAAGCAATTGTCTTTGAGAAGATGAATAATGAGAAAGAAAATGTCTTTTACTTATAAACTTGATCTTTTATATGAGATACTCTTAAGGGTGTCTTTAAATCCATGTGGATATATGGAAGAGATCTATTAGTTCAACCTCTTCTCAGATGTGGCATAATAATACATGCAGCTTGCATTTAAATATTAGATTCCTTATGATATTTCTTATAGTTATACATGTGTTCTCCTTTTATTAGTGACTTTTTTAAGCTTATTGAGGCTACATGCTCTCATTGAGTTCCATATACTTTAGAGAAGTTAGGTGTTCACTGTTTCTTTTAGGGGCTGATCACACTTATTAGTGTCCTTTGGACTACTAATGTCGTTCGTTTTACCAACAGAGCATAATTTGGGGCTAGCTTGGAAAGGAGGATGATTAGTTGGAGTATACCCATTAGTCTGTAAGGTAAGTTGACAGAAATGCACTAGGAGACAATTAAGAGCTAGTTTAAGAGATGGAAAGCCAAATCCTAAAGCTTAGTATGGCCTAGGTCGGGTTTATGATCTCTGCTCTCTTTCCTCACTTGCACAATACTTTCTTAAGCATTTCCACATCCTTGAGGGGCCCCAAAGCCTTGAGGATCAAATGAAATTGTTTTTTTCATGATCGATGTTCCCAATCTTTCTACTTTCTAAGCATGTGACATTATATCATAGGCCTCATAAATTAGCCATTAAAAACAGTAAAACCTCAATAATTTAATAGTCTTAGGACTATGAAAAATCTATTGATTTAACAAATATTAATTAATTGATAAATTAACAAATTATTAATTTGTGATGAATTTTGTGAAAAATATGATCACGTTTATAGTATTAATTTACCTTGATTGGAGATATATATATATTTTCAATTTGAATAGTAGTTAGTTGCCTTAGATTGATAATAATAAAATTATTATATTGTTTTTACTTTGTTATCCCTAAGAATGAAAGTCTAATTCCTAATTCCTTTGTGAATCAAACTCTCATTCCCTAATCTAAAATTGATGTGGACTCCATTGAATTGATTATCATTTCCACTCTTATTTTGTGAAGTAAACACTATTAACAAGTCGATTTTATTAAACTCTCCATAAAAGTCTTATTCATGACTAAGAGGTCACCTTGTACTAGAATTTTGAGTATATAGTAAACCAATTTGCTTCGTTGGCTATGTTTGAATGCTTCAACTCCAAGCGTGATTTTTATGAGTTGGCTCAAAAGTTTTAACAATGAGTAGGCCTTTTAATACCCCTCATAATTCCTTATAAACCCTCAAATTACTTAAATTGTTATGAATTCATTAAAATAAATATAGATGTTCATAATATACATCTTTTAGTCTCTCCACTATCAATACAAATATTTATATGAAAATCCCCGAAGGATTTAAAATACTGGAAGAAAACAAATGTAAACCTCGTAGTTTATATCTTTGAAAGTACAATTATGCTTGTATGGATTAAAACAGCCAGGCGTGTGTGGTACAATATCTCTTAAGCAACTATTTATTGAAAGAAGGATATGTAAAAATTCAATGTGTCTTTGTATTTTCATTAAAAAAATTTAAAATTGGATTTGCAATAATTGAAGTATATGTTAATGACTTAAATCTCATTGGAACTCCTCAAAAGCTTTCAAAAATAGTTTCTTATTTGAAAAATGAGTTTGAAACGAAATATCTTGGAAAAATAAAATTTTATCTTAGCTTACAGATTAAGTATTTGCTAAGTAGCGTACTTTTATATTAGTCAACATATACTAAAAAAGTTTTGGAACATTTTTACATGGATGAAGCCCATCCATTTAGTACTCCAATGGTGGTGCAATCACTTGATGTGGAAAAAGATTTATTTCATCCTAAAGAAGATAGCAAAGCAATTCTTAGTCTTGAAGTACCATATTTAAGTGCAATTTATAGTGGTTATATAAAAGGTGATAGGATCAAACATATTTCACAAAAATTCTTTTATACACATGAGTTTCAAAAGAATGGTGATATAGATATTTAGCAAATACGCTCAAATGACAATCTTGTAGATTTATTTACAAAATCTCTACCAACTGCAACATTTAAAAAATTGGTATACAGAATTGGGATGCGTCCACTCAAAGATTTTTGCCCAAATCTTGAAAAATCTATGTAAAGATGAGGGGGAGTATACTTTTTGGGAAATCAATTTATTTTGGAGAGAATTTTACATGTTTTACTCTTTTTCCTTTACTGATATCCTTTTTTCTCCCATAAGGGTTTTTTTAGTAAAGGTTTTAGTGAGATATATTTTTTTGCAATGAATGTCCAAGGGAGAGTGTTATGAATTTATTAAAATAAATGTGGATATTCATAACATACATTTTTTAATCTCTCCACTATCTTCCACTAGCGACCCTTGGTTTCTTTATAACTCTCGCTATCCCATAAAGAATTATGATCAATAATGTTTTTCATTAATTTCATGTAGCTATTATGTAACTATAAAAAGAGAATTCATCTATTTGTTTTGTACACATTTGGAATGAATAAAATCACTTTATAATATATTGCTCTCTCATTTTACTCTTTATCTTATGTCGCTTCTTTATTTTTTAGTGCTAGCTAAGAGCTTTTCTAATATAAATAACACAAATTAAATCATTTCTTATTTTGAATGAAAATTTAATTAAATAATTAGATAAATTATTCTTTTAACAAACTTTTTAAATCCTCCCATTTCATATTTTATATTTATATTTTAAATTTTTTTGAGAAAATCATAAAAGTTTACAATTATAAAGATAGAAATTATATAATGAGAAGAAAAATCTTTAAGATCAATTCAATATTTTAAGATTTATATGTAACTTAAAATATGTATGCTTTGGATATAATTTTATGGGAATATGGTTAATTTTTAATGAATAAATTTATATTTTATCAATTAAACTAAAAGTATTTTCAAAAAGTAAATTCAAAAGTAGTGTTATAAAGATTTTAGAGAGGTGTTAGAGGCTCCACTCTTTAACAACACCGGAGAAATGGGCAAGGCCAGTCCAAAGTGGCCTTTTTAACTTGAAACAAGTGACAACACACATCAATGCTTCCCCATTTATATTAAGTAGGTCACTGGCCCACTCGGCTGCAATCTGAAACACCCCTCTAGGATAGAAATGCTCGTGTGCTTAAAGGACCACCCAAGTGGATTATTTCATCGAAAAGGATTTTTACTGCTTGACGATGATCAAATTACTTTTGAGGTAGCTGACGACCCAGATTGGTGAAGACCATGTAATTTCCGTAGTCTTGCATTCAACTGAACACAGAGCCCTGACACAGGCCGCGTCATTTTTTTTTAAATCTCTTATAGATTTTAATCCTTGAAAGGAGTTGGTGGTCGTTGCAATCAAGTGACGTTAACATGGCGCACTTTTCAGTTATTAACTATGAGTAATGATACAGTTATAAGTTATTATATAAATTTATTTTATATAAATTGAGATGACACGATAAGATTGGTTGAATTAAATATTACTTGACCCACATGATTTATTTTTATTATTTTATATTTTTATTCAATTAATAAATTAATGACACGTCAATTTGTACAAAATAAATTTATACAAAAATTTGTGACTGTAACATTACTCATTCATTATTATTAATTTATGCAATGCCATCACAATTAAAAATAAAAAATAAAAGTTAAGATTTGCTTGTCTTCCTCGACTTGAATTATCAATTATGAGTACATTTAGCACATTGTTATGTTATAATACCTTATTTTAATTGTATTGTGTTATAATACCTTATTTTAATTGTATTGTATTATAATCTATTAATATCACACAATAATATATTGTATTAAGTGATAATACATTGTCATGTTTGATGTAGTATACATTGTAATAGCTATAATGATATTTTATTTTAATAATTATATTAAATTAATTTTTTTATAATTATTAATATTTTAAAGTTTTATATTTTTTATTTTTACTAAAATTATTATTTAATTCTTAATTAAAAATAAAATTACTCACTAACAGTCACTGCCGACCACCGCGAACTGCCATCGATAATTAGATTCAAGCATTCATTAACGTTATTTTTGGTACCATTAGAGTCCTCATCCCTGTAGCTAATGTTCACTGTAAATCACTAGTCAAAATTTTGGGATTCAAAGCTTTAACCACAGATCTATGGCGAAATAAAACTCTGTTGTTGGTAATACTTTGCATAGATCTAATAATAAAAATTCGAACGGCACTAGAAAGAACTTCAACAAACATAAAACTGGCAGCCAAGTGCAATCCTCATGGTGGTCGAATGTGGCTTTTGTTATCCATATATTTTTAATTTAATAATTAGTGAAAACAATAGAGAAAATTATTTAGTGAAAGTTAAAATGATGAAAAAAATGAAATCTAACGCTATGCTACATAAATTTAAAAGTTAATGCAATGTAAGCGATCCTCTAAATATTGGATAACATTATTTTAATGAGGAATAGTATTCTAATACTATACAATGCAGTGCTGCAAACATGCTCCACATGTATAACGTTGATTAATTTCTCTTTAGATTCTAATGTTAGGGTTAATTGTTTAGTTAATCCTTGAATGAGATTTATATATATATCTTATTAATTTATCAAATTTATTAAATTAATTTATTTGCCCTAGTTGGAATCATAAAAATTTGTCATTTGATAGAAATTATTAATTTATTTAAAATTAATTTATGAAAATTATATTGTAACCTTTTAAAGAGTAAACAGAAATTTTTTGATATAATTTTAAAATTCAAACAATTTTAATAAATATTAGATGAAAAATGGAGAAGTAAAAAACAAATATATGAAAAGAACGTTTACATTTGGAATAATTTAAAATATATTTAAATTGAGTTGTTATCTTAAACTTTAGAGACTAAAACAACATTTACCAATATATTTGTGTAATGTTTCCCCAATATTCGCAACTACAACTTACCATTCCCATGCAGTTATCCAAAACCAATTTTCAACTGTTCTACCCCACAATGATTGATAGGAATTTGAATGGCAGTTGACCACATTTGTCCCGAATTTGCAAGAAATCCCCAAGTGATCTTCCTTTTGAGCGATCACTATTCACTGTTACAATGACGAACCACCTCTTTCTTCCACGTGTAAGAACTTAGAGAGTTAATTTTGCAAGTGATCTTCCTTTTGAGCGAAGCTTCTTATTTCTTCTATTGTCCACTCAATCTCTGTCTTGCAAGACAACTTCTCTTGGATCAAATTCACTTTACATTGTCGGAATCTGTTTCAATGACCAAAGGTGACAGACCTGTATCCATGGCAGAATCCCAACCCATTCGGAATGGTACAAAATTTTATCCCAGTTTAATATTCAGGTCAGGGAATCAATTCCTTTTTAGATTCAAAATTCGGGACCATTCAAAATTCCGATCGGGATTATTCCGAATTAAGCAAAATCTAAGTTTTTAGAAATGATGATTAAGTTGGTTTAATATTTGATAAGTCACATGTATCTAACACGTCAGACTGATATATAATATATATGTTTACATGATTTTCTTATATATAAGTACATGCGACTAATCATTTTGTACAAAAATAAATATGACAAAATCACTTTTATATTTACGAAAATGTGACTCCTCCTTTTATATATAAATATGTATGATTAGTCATGCAATTATATTCCTAAAAATCACATTTCAAACATATATAATATTCTAAGACTAGCCATACAACTTACTTGTCAAAACGACTTGTCATACATTATGGTTCTACAAAAAACCAATTTGCCATGATTTATCATACAATGTTGACAAAATGACATGTCATACTTCTTAATTGTACAAACGACATGTCAAACATTTTGTTTTACAGTACATGATTTGTTACACTCTATGTTTTGACAAAACGACTTGTTGTACAAATCAAAACAACCTGTTACACAATATTATCAAAATGACTTATCAAACATCTTTATTATTTTCTACAACTAGTCATACTGTGATTGTTCAAAAACGCCATTTCCGTAATGCATATTACCTTCTACGACATGGCATATGTAATATATGTCAAAACGACTTGTCATACGTAATACCATAAAAACAATTTGTCATTCATGTTTATCATCAAAACGAGTTGTCATTCACTTATGTAGTTACCAAAAGACTTGTCATATATGTTAGTAAAACGTCTTGTCATACGTCGCATGACGGGGTACGACAAACCCAACGACTTGTTGTGCATTTTATTTATTAAACGACACTTCAAACATCTATATTATGAACAAGACAACCTGTCACACTATTATTGGTCAAAATGACTTGTCCTACAGTACATTGTCGAAATGACTAGTCATGCATGTTGATTATCAGCGTTAACGGCTTGACTTAAAACTATATAATTCTAAACAACTTGTCACATGATATGTATAAAAATGACTTGTCATAGGTAAGATACTTTAAAACTATTTGCTAAACAAATATTGCCTAATTGAGTTGTCATACATGAAATATAAGTGTGCAACCCAAGAGGGGGGGTGAATTGGAATTTTAAAACTTATTCTAGCAAATCCACATAACAATCCAATCTAATGCCTTAATCAATTCGAAAACAATAAATTCAATGCAAGCACAATAATAAAAGAGTAAGGGAAGAGAAAAACGAACTCAAGGATTTTTACGTGGTTCGGCAATCCCCGCCTACGTCCACGCCTCCAAGCACACCCGCTTGAGGATTTCACTATCCAAGCCTTTCCAAGGCTTCAAGATATTACAATTGACTTCAAGGTGTCAATGAACCTTTACAACAAGAGATTATATCCCCAATCTTTTTACCCCAAGTGTTTCCCACACTTGTAATCTCACAATTTGAGAAATGAAAAATACAACACTCAATCTCTCTTTAAGAGTGGATATACAAATTAAAGAACAATGATGTCTCAACAAGTGATAATTTCCGAAAATGAAGCTCAATCTATGTTGTGTGCACTTGTTTAGGCTTGCTTGGCTTTTCTTATCTTACAAAAAATGAAATGGTTTTGAGTTTTTATAGTTTGAACTAAAAAACTAGCCGTTATGTTCATTTCTAGCCGGAACCGGCTTGCCGGATATGAAATCCGGTTAGCCGCTTGATGTTACCGTTACAAGCAAAAATTTGAAATTCTGAATATCCGGTTTGCCGTTTGTCTAATCCGGTTAGCCGCTTGCGTTTTGGTTACATTCTGCCCGCATCCGGATTGCTGGATGTCAAGAACCGGTTAGCCGCTTTCGATTTGGTTCCGTTCTGCCCAGAAACCCAGAAAACCGGTTTGCCGGATTTCACAACCGGTTAGCCGCTTGCATTTTGGTTACTTGCTGCCCGAAACTGGTTTGCCGGATTTGATAACCGGTTAGCCGGTTGCTACAGTAACTGCTACAGTGATGGCTACAGTAAAATAGTTTTTGAAATTACCGTTTAACCCCAAAACTTTATAAAACTGTATTATGACCCAAAAAGTCAGAAAACGTTCCAAATAGGTCCAATTTCAGAATTTCAAAATATTACTTTGCTATTCCAAAAACTTTCTGAAATTATTATTTGGCCCTAATGATTTTATTATTTTGCACAAAGATCCTTTTCAACAAAATACCCATATTTTCAAAGTTCTCAAAACCTTTCACTTTAGTCCAAAATATTCATAAATTATAATATGACCCAAAACATTTAAATAACTTCAAATAGGTCTAGTTCTGAAATTTTATAATAATACTTATTAAAATCAAAGATTTCAAAACTTGTCATTTAAATCTAAATTCGAAATTCAAAATCAAAGTATTTAAAAACACATTCATTTTAATCCAAAACACTTTGATTTTATAACTTCATTTTCTTATTATAAAAACACAATTTATAAATCTTTGTTTAATCAATACATGTGTTTTGTTATCATCAAAATCAATATCTATAGCTATAAAAGCTAACAATACATCTACATTCTCTTTGAAATGACCTGTCATATGATGATTTGACAAATGTGCTATTACTATTGAAATGTATGCATATCGATTTTGTTAAAATGTTATTGTTTCGATATATATAGGTGGCAAGAAAATTCACTCGGGCCGGATTCGGACCAAACCCAGCTCATACGGTCTGGGTTTTATTCGGCCCGTATTAATAAAGAAAACGGTTCTGGCTATTGAAAATCTATGCTTGGATCATTCCATGCACAGGTCCGGGCATAAGCCCAAAAACCCGGAACCTAGATCCGTGTCTGGCTAAATTTTTTTAATTTTAAAAATAAAATAAAAAAAATATTGCCTTACCCATTTACAAACCCTAGAACTCTCATAAACGCACACTCACAAAGCCACCACTCCCTCAACTTCAACTCTCCAGGTCAACTCCCTCATCTTCAACTCTCCAAGCCAACGCCCAACAACCATAACCCTCACTCCTCTTCAAACACAAAGAAACCCTAAATCCCAATCCAAGGACAAATTAATAGAAATATTTTCTTATTCTTATTCTCCTTTTTTTTTCTTGCCCTTTTCCCATTTCTTGGATCTCACCTATGATCCTCCACAACCCACCATGTACAACACCTCCACATCCCAACCATGTTTGTGCAGCAGTCATCTTGTCAGTTTGTTCTTAGTTGTTTGATATTTTAGAATTTTCATATATTATATTGGTAGTTGGTATTTTACTTATCAATGTAATTATTATACTGCTTAATTTAAGTTTTTGATGGAGAATGAAATGAACGAATTTAGGAAGAGATTGAATGAATTTAAGTAGTAGATTAAAAGAATTCTTATTTGTCATTAATTTAAAATTTAATTTGCATTGATTTTTTTTTTAAATTCACTTGTTCGAGCAACATAAGCCCGAATAAAAAACATGTGCCCGGAGGGTGCCGGGCTTAACCTGGACTGTATGCCAGGCACAAACTTGAGTTCGGGCATTTGTTAAACCAATCCGAGCTGGTCCCGGACAGAGCTAAACCCGACTCAGACCCAGTGTTTTGCCATCCCTAATATATGTATAACAAGTATTGTATATGGCAAGTCATTTTGATCTATAACAATGTATGACATGTCATTTTTGAATATATTATACGTGTATGACACATCTTAAATGATACACATGACACGTCATTTTGTGGTATGACAAGCCAATATATAAATTGGTATGACAAATTGTTGGTTAGTATATATAACACACATCAACATCACCAACAACGACAACAACAATAAGCTCATCATCATTTTTCCAAAGTGCTCTTATGAACAATAACGCCCATTGTCTATGGTCGACAATGCCTCAAAGTAGAAAGGTCGCCATTAATGTAGAAGGCTTTCACATATGAAAAATACACACGAAGGTGCCCCTAGGGGCTTGTATAAGTGGTTTCAAACAACTTTCTGTAGGCCACGAGTTCAAATTTTAGGAAAAGTAAAAGGTTAAAAAATTAATTTGAACTTTTCGTACTTTCTTATCATTTAGTATAATTTAATATAAGAGTGACTCTATTGGCACTCCTCTATGTCTCATATGAAATCTTCTTATTTTATATTTATAAATTTATCCTTTATATTTAATTATAATAAAAAAACTCATCTAATTAAACCTACCTGTTTTTTCCTAATTTTTCATCTAAATATAAACTAAGGTTTTGTGGGAAAGATAATTTTGTAATGTTTGTTTACTTAGGCCAAGTTTTTCTTTCAAATTCGCATGCATGTCTTTATATATATATATATGGTTACTACCTAATAAAAAAAACAAAGAGAGATTGAGAAAAAAATAAAAAAATTTAAGAACACCATAATCAAGGAGAAATTGAAAGTGGTTTGAAATGGGAGCAGGGTGGAGGAAGCACCAAACATAATTTTTTTTTTTAAGTATTGACACATGAGTTTATTAAAAAAATACAACAAATTAATGAAGGTTATTTGAAGAATTAATGAGAATATACACAAAAAAAAAAAGTTTGAAAAGAATGTTAGAGGTGTGCCAATAGTTTGTCTAACAAATACACACAAAAACGGGTGCTGTTTCAAATGCCAATCTTATGGACCCTTGAATACACCACATTTTTTTACCCACCTGAAAACTTGCCAGCAAAGCAGAACAATATAAGCTAGTCAATAAGACATGATATTTCTGAAAAGCAGATCTATTGATCAGCTGGACCATCTCATGGTCCATGTTGAGCAATGAATGCTAATGAAGGCTGAAATGGGAAGAAAGTGGGAAAGAAAAAATAATAAAACAAAATCTTCCCAACAGTCGAGATTAAATAACATCCATGTCCTTATAACATAGAGATAAGAGAGAGAAAGCAAACCTCTGCTTTTCAAATAAAAGATTGATGATTTCCTAGTTGGGTTGCAAATGAATGATGTGAACATAAATTTCAGTACAAAATAATCAATCAATCAATCAAGTTTAAGAACAGAATTATCTTAACATACTTCCCAAATTCCAGTCCTCAGAAACCAAATATAAACTATCCTAGAGCTTAGGAGCTGATAACATACTACAATATTTTTTGGAGACAAACAGAGACAATACAATAAGAGAAAAACAGTAGGCTCTTGCACAAACATGAGATCTCAGATCCAAATGATTATGGCTTTAACATAACTCAAGCAAGATTTTGAGATTACCGGCACATGATGAAATGTAAAACTATAATTTCTTCCCGCACTCCATGTTGTCTCGTCCTGGCAAGCAGATCAAAGCCAAGATGTCTCCAAGCCAAGGAAATGTAAATTCTAGAAAGAGGAGAAACTAGTTTTTACCACCTGGATTTTCCTTCGAAGCTGCAGATTATGCAGAGCAGCATCCTGTCTTTTTCACAGCCGATACATCATCTTTAGTACCAATATTAATAGTTTGACCCTTGGGCAAGGCTGCTGGGTCATCACCTACATCAAGAGCCTTCCTGCTAACAACTCGATATATCTGAGTGAGCACTTCGGTGAAGGCATTTTCAACATTCAACGACTCTAGGGCAGAGGTTTCCATGAAGAAAGTGTTCTCTTTCTCAGCGAACGACTGAGCATCCTCAGTTGAAACAGCACGCAAGTGACGCAAATCAGCCTTGTTACCCACAAGCATTATCACAATGTTTGAGTCTGTGTGATCCCGAAGCTCTTTCAACCATCTCTCAACATTCTCAAAAGTAACATGTCGGGTGACATCATAGACAAGCAAGGCACCAACAGCTCCCCGGTAGTACGCACTTGTGATAGCCCGATATCTGAATAAAAAATACATAAAACGATACTACAATTGACATCTATCATTCTCCTTGTGAACAGAATCAGCCAAATAAACACCACAAGAAGGTCATCTCTGAACGTAAATGAAGTAATCAAACTCAAACATAGTTTCAAATATACTCAAGACACCAAACCCCAACAAGGTCAAATTTGCATGTGAAACTAAAATATCACTTTCGTTATGTTCCGCAAAACTCATAGGTTTGCTGATAGGGAATTAGATCTCAGAAACAAGATTTTATTGTAAATGCAATGTAAAACTAAATTCAATCAGTTGATAAATCAAACATGTGGCAGGTAAGCCGTCGACCAATCCCAAGGTCGCAGCAAAATCAATGGCATTTAGATCTCAGATAAACAGATCGGTGAAATGAAAATGGTTACCGTTCTTGGCCGGCGGTGTCCCAAATCTGAGCCTTGACGACCTTGTCGTCGACGCGAATGCTGCGAGTGGCGAATTCGACGCCGATGGTGGATTTGGATTCGAGGCTGAATTCGTTCTTGGTGAATCGAGATAACAGATTTGATTTCCCAACTCCTGAATCTCCAATTAACACCACCTTGAACAAGTAATCGTAGTCGTCGTCAGCTCTGTATGCTCCCATTTTTTTTCAATTTCACTCTTCTTTTTTTTTCCCCTCCTCTCTTATTGAATTGTGTATGCAATTAACGCAATAGAGAGAGAGAGATAAGTGTGAGTGTGGTGCGTGTGCAAGACAGGTGAGGTGAAGTTGATGATGGGAACAGATCAAGAAAATCTAACGCTTTCGCTATTCTTCTTCTTCTTCTTGTTTGAGTGATGTTATTAACACTGCCTTTTAAGAAGGGTGGTGTAAGAGGGGGACGGGAGCAAGGCTTTCACTTTTCAATGCTTTTTTGAGATTAACTACTAATTACGATCCCCCCACCCCCAGCTGGTTATAACTAATTAATTATTATTATCTTATTTCTTTCCTTTAGTTTCTAATTTGAATTTATTTATTTATTTATTTTTTGACGGTAATGGGAAAATACGATGATACTTTTCTCGGCATCCTTTGCAAAACTTGTTCAAACAAAGTGATAGCGTGTGGAAACTTTTTCTCTAATTCAAAATTCAATTTGAAATTATTTCAAAATTTTCGATTCCAACGGCCGGGTCTTACCGAAAATATATCAAAAGATGAACGTGATGCGAATTATTATCAAGTAACGTTTAAAGAGATTTCATTTTCATCTCAAAGTAATACGTCATTCATCGTATGCTGGCTCTTGAAAATTATGACGTTAGATTACTCGCAAAAGCTGAATCTGTATTCCAAACTAGAAAGGTGCAGTCGACGTGTCTACAACCACATTTTGAATCCGTCTTCTTTTCATTTCATACTTGATTAAGTTGAAGCCGTGCACGAGAGTTGATATGGAAACTTGCTTCGCTTGTCTTATGACCGTTTCCCCAGAAAATTTTCTCGGCATCTTCTTATCAAAACTTCCGCAACTCTTCTTACAATCTCTGTCGCAATTTTAAAATTACTAACAAAAGTCATACCCAAATATTTAAAAATGGTCAACCAATGAACAATGCTTGCAACGCAAACTATTCATACAAACCAGTACGTGTATGAGTACATATAGTATCGAGCCTTGCGTGTCCAAAACCAAGGGCTTTCTGATTACCATAGGGAAAAAGGACCAAAGCCTTTAAGTATTGATGACAAAACAATATTTCTAGTGGCAGACTTGCAATTACCGTTTCCTACCTCCTTATTTTCACTACTGTTGTTGCTATTTTCTTTTTACATTTACTATAATTGCTTATCTGGATTCTGGATTCAAATGACAACTATAATTTGGTTTACAAATTCAATAAGATTACTATAATTTGGTTACAAATTAAATAAGATTACAAAATTGTGTCAAGGACAGAGGCTCACTCCTTCGGCCTTTTGCTCATGGTTTTGCGCTTATTAACATCCAGGTATCTCTTCCTCAATCTAATGGCCTTCGGTGTAACCTGCAAAAACAGCATAAAATGGCATTCGACAAGCAAAGTAATACTTAGATCAGATGCATAATTAAAAATTTAGCTCAAAAAATTGGTAAGGGTGAACCACAAAACAACTTGAAGCAATGATAAATGTAAAACAGTAGTGGATGGTCATAATAAGAAAAATTAGAAATCCACAATTGTGTGAATGGTCTAGCACGTAAGAGACATACAAAACAGTGCTGGGATCGTTACGTAACAAAAAATGGTTGTTAAAAGCTACCGCATAGTTAAGAGTTTTGAGATGGATATTTCTTACAGAAAAAACAACAGAAATGAACTTTCCAGTGTATTAGATAAACTAATATTTGAGACTGCATCCAAAAACATTTTTTTCCCCTTTCTTGTCACCATAAAACATAGTACATTGAATGAAATGCACTTTTGTAGTCAATTTTCAGATACAAAGAGTAATAGCTAGATTAAAATATCATAGAGGCCGTTACCAGTTTGTACAAAAGAATCATAGATAAATCTACTCATATTAATCTCAAATGCTGTAAAATATTAAGTACAACTTGCCTCAATAAGCTCATCAGAAGCTACATAACCTATGGCCTCTTCAAGCGTCATCTGCACACGAAAAATAAAGACTGTTATGTAGGGTGATTGAAAATGAACAGTCACAATATTGGTATGGCCTTACAATATCCCCTAACTGGGTTCACTAACAACTAAGGCATTACAAACAGGTGCACGACAACCATTTGTTTTTGTTTTATCTAATTTTTTATATTTTCTATCTTTTTCATTTTCATAAAAGGCAGATTGTATTAACAGAAGGTGAACACCATTGACGAACGCCAAAAACACTTTGGGAGTTTATATCATTCTTAGAGTAAATTGCATAAAAACCCAATATCCACAGAAAGAGAGAGGAGCGGAAAAACCACTCTACGAGTGAAAAATTCATGTAAATGTAACTGCAGACATAAAAACAAACAACTGAATAGCACACTGGACGCAAAGTGCATACGAGGCGAGGAGGAGTTAGTTTCACGTTCTCATCCTTGCCAGCAGCTCGAACATTAGAAAGTTCCTTAGCCCTAACTGGGTTAACCTGTAACAATATGACAGCTGAAATGTCAGTCACCTGGCAACAAACAAAATGGACAATATGATGGGCAAGATTATTCTTACATCAAGATCTGTATCTCGTGAATGTTCACCAATAATCATGCCATCATAAGTCTGCATACAAATGGATAACAGTTAGCAGAAATTCAAACAAAACCAGATGTAGCTGCTCAGTTGCTAAGACAAGTATCTCCAATTCCTTGAAAAGAAATAACCTCTTTCACAAAATCCATAGACCATTGTTATTCTGAACTTTAACATGTTAACCACATTTGTAACTCCAAAACCACATAGCTAAATCTGTTGCACTACCCTTAACTCTTCTCCTTACCAGAGATTAGAAACAAGGAACCAGAGATTAGAAACAAGGAGTTCTGAACATACTCGAGCAAAGGAAACACATCAATCTAACAGGTGTCAGAAGTGATTAATTAATGACTGCACAAAGAGCTGTTAAAATTGTCTCAAATGACTCTAAAACAATTCAGCGTCTCCTTACAGGCATATAACAGAGGAACAAAGGATGGTAGATGGATTATATCTATTCAAATGAAAGTGTAAGATAGGAAGTCAATCCATCCTATCCGAATATTGTAAATCCACCATATATAAGTAACATAAAACAATAGATAAGTAGGGAAACAAACATAAAGAAATAGCACTGGTTAAGCTAATAAAAAAACAACCTCTGTCCCAGGAGGCACAAAGAGAATTCCACGAGGTTCTAAACTCATCAATGCATGAGCTGTGATAGACCCAAAACCCATTGATACCTGTTCAATTAAGTAAACAAAGATGACATCAGGTGCTTTAAAAAGCACAGTCCAAGTTCAAAAGGTACTTCAATTAACAGAGCATACAATACATAATGGATGGGATGCCCTTAACTTCTTTTTACTAAAAATGAGATACAATTTTTCATCTATTGATCCCATGCAATCCAGTGGTTGATACTAATTGTCAAAAAGTTAGTTATTTAATGTTGCCAACTATCAACCCTCTTTACCAGTGGATTGCATGGGATCGATGACCCAAAATTTGTGTCAACATTTAGATTAAAAAATTTAGGATGATATATACTACCCATAAATCCCATCCATACGAAATATATCTTACCAACATATTTTTTCAAAGCACTAAATAATTTTGGAAAAATATAGCAACAACTAAATGTCTCAGTACATACAAAAGCAATAATCTTGGTAAAAAGTTATTGAAAAAAGAAAAAACAAATCCTTTCTCAGCTCTTAATAATTGGTACATATATGAAACTGAAGGCAATCGTTTATAAAATTTAGCAGACGGATCTCCCACCATTAGCGATGTCACCATTTGCGATGTCAATGATTTGTGCCTCATATCATTCCCTTTTACATGCATTCAGAACCATTATTTGCAGATTCTTTCTGATGAAAGACACTCTTATAAAATAGGGGATCACCTCCCACTCACTGTGAACATTCTCTTTGAGTTTTGTGTGTGTTAAATTCAGATCAGACCATTTTACACTGATCTGTATCACACAAAGCATCTTAATATTAACTTAAAATATGATCAACTTCATACATATTGAGATCTGTACTAAAGCATATTATATGACAAAGATTGCGCATTTACCTGTTACAACAGAAATTGGGGTATTTCCTATTCAGTTATAGAATCATTTGGTTCTATTTACACAGGTATAAAAGTGAAAGAAAAACTAAATTATGGTAAAAAGTTATCACTATACAGACAAAAATTAAATAAACATACCAATACTCCTTTTCTAACATTTCCAAGAAGCCCTCGATGTTTTTCATATTCTGCCACAAGATGATTAATATGAGTGAGACAACAATTCCAAAAAAGGAAACAAATTAAACTATGAACAAGCACAATATAGACACAAATGATGAAAATCAAGGTTATTGGAATAGAAAACGATTATCCCTGTTGGTGACCTATTGCGACACAGTACCATATATGAAAAGCAACCAAAAAAGGTATCTAAAACATAAGGCGCATACTCAGGAAAGCACGATGCATGAATCCAGTTCCACGAGTGTCACTGCTGAACACACTTCTGTAACCAACCAGGCCCCTGAAGAATACACAACAGAAAATAAATATCCTTTATTCGAAGCAAACACCCTCAGATTTGAAAACAAAGTCCACAACCTCGAAGCAACATTCATGGACAGGTACATCGCAGTTACTTGCATTCCCAGGACATAAATCATATATATCAAAGGCAAGTATTAATCCTACAATTTTGGCTGAAGCTTATACTCTTTTTACCTGTTTTTGAGGATTTTGACAATTTTTCCTAAAAGCCAAAACCAGAACATGAAAAAAATAAATGAAATTTAGGGTATGCATATAATGTAGCTTTGTTTCCGCTAAATTTTCTCTGTCTTAACTTTATTATTCTTATTTAAACAGATGATTCGGAACTTACCAATGCCTCCCACAACTATTGAAAGCTAAAGATTTGGCCTTCATTTCATCTTAATATCCTTTAGCTAGAACTACTGTGTTATCTAAAGGAATCTGAATCTCTCCTTTATTATTAGCCTTAACATCTTGCTGGGTTGTTAAAAAGGACATTTTAACTAATGTTGAAGGAGATTTAAGCAATAACCTTGATGGACAAGTTAAGGATAGTTTAGTCCTGCCAGCACTTCCAGGGACAGGACCCATGTCCATAACCTCAGCTTTCCTGTGAGAGAGAGCTTCCATAATCAACCCCACATGTTCCTCGTTAACCTAAAACAAAATCTTAATGAAGAAAGGTACCAAATACATAAGGAAAGAAGCTAATTGATGTATGCATCTGAAATTCTTACCTCGATAGTCACTTCTTCAATTGGCTCGAGCTTTACACCATTCTCAGTTTTGTACCTGATGTAAGACAGGGAGATATTGGTGATAAATTGGCAATAAAGAAATGCAACAAGAATAAAGATTTGACCAAACACACAGAGAGACCAAAAAATATATAAAAGTGACTTTTAAGTAATCATTTAGAGGAGGAAAATTACACATAAAGAAGCAATTCTCCAAAGTATTTGCAATTGGCAAATCACTCAGCTCATTATCTATGATCTTTAAAATATAAACTTTCTGATTTTAATACAAAGAATAGAAACACAACACGAAGAACAGAGGTTCCTGGATAAGTACACATCAAGAAAACAATATGTTTCTCATTACATTTTGCAATAGGATCAGCCTGAGACCTAGACAACCAGGAGCAATTATCATTGATACGGATCAATGAGAGTTAAGACTACTAACAAATAGAAAACAAAGAACAGCCAAAAACAGAATCAAGGAATCACACATCCCCCGTGAACAACTATTCCAAAGGTCACATGCCACAAATGTTTAATGAAAACTTTCATGTTTCTTCTGATATTTCTCTCTCAAATCAATACTAAAACTTTAGAGTTTCAGAAGCCTGATATCTCCAGAATATAGACTTATTCCTTTTACGCACGCAATAATTATCATATCATGAATATGAAATAATAATGACAAAACTAGTGCCTCATTTAATAATGACAAAACTAGTGCCTCATTTAATAATGAAAAAACTAGTGCCTCATTCAAGTATATGCAGAGAACTTACATAACTTTAGGTGGTGATACAGAAAGCTCAAACCCTTCACGCCTCATATTCTCGATTAATATACCTATTTAGTATAATAGCAATAAAGAATGAATAAAAGTCCAGGTACAGAATGCCATTCCAAATTATCTCTCTCTTTAAGAGATACCACTCTGCATATGCTTTCAGGGTAAAAGGGAAAAAAAATGCAATATTAGGGGATACATACCCAGTTGAAGTTCTCCCCTCCCCTGAACCTCATAAGTTTCAGCCATGCCTGGAATTACATTTATTGCAAGGTTTGTTTCAGCTTCAGACATTAGCCGAGCACCAATCTTTCCTCCAGTCAACTACAATTATAGACAAATGTTCAATCACCTTAGAGAGTTAAAAAATACCCTATATCCTGAAACATTCCAGTATGAAAGCAACACGCACTGCATAGAACTCTCCAATAAAGAATTTTACCTTTTATTAAAAATAAAAAATAAAAAATAAAATAAAAATAAAAAGCACTTAGCAATATGAAGGGTTTGCAGTATTCAAATTCAGAATTCATTGCAGGTGAGGTCACCAAAATTTATAAAACCTTTATAAACAATCGGTAAGCACAACTATACTAAATAAAATCCTTAAACTCAACTGTTAATGGTCAAATGCAAAAATCCACTTACTTCACTTAGGAACAGAAAATTTTAAGATACCAAATGTTTTATCACTTCCAAAATCAAAATTTCATTTTTCATCGCAATGTGTTCAACTTAGATGAAATCAATCATGTCAGGCCATTCTCAAGTCCTCAATATAAACAAACAGCACCTAGACTCAAAAAGGTATAAGAGCTTGAAGCAACCTGCACATGTATCAGACTTAACTACAGTTGTGTCAAACACAGTTTAAATACACCATGGATGCAAACTGGTAAAAACATGAGGCTGTCATAGCCAGAAATGCAAGCTGGTAACAGCTATGGAAAACCAGGAAACTGGAAGTAACATAAAGCACTGCAAGCATGCACACATACATACTACAAATTTCAACATAAGGCAAAGTTAGGGACTTACATGAGTACCATCACGACCAGCCAATGGAGAGTCATTGACACCAAAAGTCATGGAGATGGTTGGGGGGTCCAACTCAATGGTTGGTAATGCAGTTGTAACCTAGGAAGACACATTGATAAACGAACTTAGAGATATAACCAAGCTCTTGAAATATCTATAAACATGATGATCAGGTAAAGAGCACATCAAATATCACAGTAAGATTGCATTGAATCCCATTGCAAAGCAGTAACTTAAACTGAGGAAAAAATAACCACCATTTTCACGCATTAAACAACTACGCTGTTGTGGAAAATTCCCATCAGAAGGCAGTGACTAAAAGCAATTCAGCCTACATGATGGAATACTTTTTATATACTAAATGCTTGATTTCAGTTTGAAAGAAGCAAAGATTTAATTTCACAAAAGCACACAGTAATCTAATCCGCTAAACAGAAAATAACTATCAGCAATTTTTTAACATAAGATATTACATATGATTACATGAAGAAAAGATGGCGCGTAAATAACATCCGAAGGAATAATATAAATCACGACCAAGTACCTCTGTATTTGCTACTGTATGGCCTATTGATGGTTTTGTCATGCCTGCTATTGAGATAATGTCACCCGCTCCAGCACTATCAATTAGAACCATGCCTGTACCTTTCTTTTTCATTAGCTTTATAACCTACAAAATCAATAACATCAATCTGACCTGTACGATAATAACCTGCTTGCAGAAGGTCACTAAATATCAGAAGAAAGAAAATTAACATTAAACCCTTGAATATTGAAAACAATAGTTAAAAGCAAATTAAGGGTGAAGCTGTAATAAATTCAACTAAACTAAGCAAAGATAGAACAACAAACCTTTCCTTCTTCAATCTTCTCAGTCCCAGAATCAGTGATTCGTAGTCCATGTACTTTGTCACCAACAGTAACAACACCAGAAGAAACACGACCGGTCAATATTCGCCCAAGATAGAAGTCTTTTTCCATCATTGTAACCTGAAAGCCACAATCAATTATTTTCATCAAATATCCCAATGAAGGAGTAAAAACTGTGTGCCCGCTTCCCCCACCAACCCCCCCCCCAAAAAAAAAGGGCAAACACACATGAGCATGCGTATTTACACAACTACATTTCGGTAATTTAATGAACTCATCAGCATTGTATACCAACCAGCATTTGAAAAGGTGTGTCAAGACTTGCTTTGGGAGGGGGAACATGTCTTATGATGGCATCAAGCAATTGCGACATATTCCTCACATCAGCAGGCGGATCTTTGGTAAATGTGGAAGATGCCCATCCTTCTTTAGCAGAAGCATACAGAACTGGAAAATCTAGCTGCTCGTCTAAACAGAAGAAAATAAATCAAAATTATTAAATATCCCTTTTTTTCTAATTTACTAATAAACTCTTAGCCAAAACAAGTTAAGTCAGTTGACCATAAAGTTTTTTCTTTTATTTCACCTGTAGCACCGAGATTTGCAAAAAGATCAAACACCAAGCTCTCAACTTCATCACATTTCTCCTCGGAAACTGCATAATGCAAGCCAACGACATAAGGACTAATCCCTAATAAACTAAAGAAAAATGTCATGAGTTATAATATCTGCCACAGCTGGAAGTATAAAGTTGCAACTGCAACTTATTTGCTGATAATTGAACCTATAATTTATAATTATAACCACTTTTCAGCCTAGTTCAGGTTATTCAGTGCCTAATTTTATCTCCTAATAGTTGGTAAGATTTCAGTCCACAAGACCGGATCTTCTCGATCAGAATGCATCGAGCATGGTCTGTAAGATGATGATGCCATCATCCAAATCTACAGTTTAAAGAAAATGCAAGCACAGAGGAGAGGGAAGAGGATATCACATTTTCTTTTTTATGTTTGTCTTAGGCATCACCCAAACAAATTGCAGTTTCAAGGAAGCCACTCTCATAAATAAATATATAAATAAGTGAGTATATTGTTCATACCAGCAGGTCTGTCAACTTTGTTTAAAAGAAGTATAGGGCGTAGCCCATACTTCAAGGCCTTGGCAAGGACAAACTTTGTCTGTGCAAGTGGACCTTCACCAGCATCCACAACTAAAATTGCTCCTTCAACCATGCCAACAACTCGCTCAACCTATTTCCATCCAAAATAAAGTCAAGCATAGATCAGCCATCAAATAATTCGGGAAATGCTAAACATAACATACCAGTATTACAAAAAGACTTCTAGCAAAGCCCATTAATCAATTTAACCCCTACTACTAGGCTTTCCCAATGATCTCTTTCATCACAAACTACACAATTTTTCCCATCAAATTAATGTGCTACTTCTTTGTTCACATAGTATCGAATTTTTCAATAACTTAATGATTTTCTTCACATAAAACACATCCCAAGTTACAGTAAATGAATGAAGCCCTCCATGGAGCATCATCTTAGACCTGACTCCGCCAATTGGATGATATGACAATTCTGACTGTTTACATAAGCAGTTCAAACACTCAAGCGGTGACTTATATTATCAAATCTTCAAGTCCACATCATATTTTGAATTTCTTCTGCTCAGATTGCATTTCATTAGCATAAAATTGTGTGTATACTTAATAAAAGGAAAAAAAAAAGGACATACTTCACCACCAAAATCAGCATGTCCAGGCGTATCAACCATGTTCAGCTCATTTTCCCTCCAAGATATCCCCGTAACCTGCATATAATTCCCCAACAAAACAGAACATTATTATGCCAAGATAATCTAAATACTACAGCACTTCAATTGGTTATTATTCGCTACCAACGATACTTCGTCGTTTCAATGTGGAAGCAAACGAATGACAGAAACCGAACCTTAGAGGCGATAGTGATACCGCGCTCGCGCTCAAGGCTGATGGAGTCCATGGCGCGTTCGTGAGGGATATCAGCACCGCACTGGCGTAAAAGCCGGTCCATGAGCGTGGTCTTGCCGTGGTCAACGTGAGCTATGACCGCCACGTTGCGCAGCCGGCTAGGGTCCAGCGTCGAATTCGGAGATACGGCGGCGGCGGCAGTGTTGGCGGCTGTGGATAAGGCGCGTGCAGACGAGAGGCAGGATTTGAGATGAAGTGATGATGCTGACGGCGAGGATAGCGATCTCTTGCCCGTGGACCAAAGAGAACGGAGAAGTAATGGACCGGCCATTTCGTGAAGAAATGGCGAAGAGATTGTGTGCTAATTTGTTCAGTTGGCGGATTGATTTGATTTAATTTCTTGGTTACCAAGTTTTCCAGTTGATGTGTGAGGGGTTCAGGGTTTTGGGGTTTTCGAGAAATTACGAATATTCTTATTATCTATTATTTGTGTAAAAATATCGATTTTTTATGCTAGTTAAATTTACGAATTATTAAAATTTGTGAAAAATAGATTAATTCTATGTTAAAAGTCAGAATTGCTATAATAAATGACGACTTCTTTAGAAAGTCTTCAATTGATTGTAAAAATTATGAAAAAGAGTTTTTTGTTTTTAATTAAAGATTTCGAATAATCTTTATAATTGTATCCTAGAATCCAACTTTATAAATATCCTAAATTCAATTAAACATGTTTTGTAAAATTTATTTCTTGTGCTTTGAAAAATAATAAATTATTTTAAGATCATAAATCAAATAACCTCGTAAATTCTATCACCATTATATATCATTGTTAATGCATCTTGGATAAAAATAATTTATTATTTTTCCAAGCACAAGAAATAACCTTGTAAATTCTATCACCATTATATATCATTGTTAATGCATCTTGGATAAAAATTCTTTCTTATACATCTACATTTAAAAAAAAATTGTAGACGATAAAATCTTATATTGAAAGTTAAGTAAATTTTCTTTTTTACTCAATTTTTTTCTTTAATGATTTGGTATAATTTATTTAATAATCATAAGATTTTACTGTTAGATCAAAAGATCCAACATTGTTGATTATTAATCCAGTGTTAAACTTATATGTAAATAATTATATGTTGTGAAGTGTTATATAAAGTTAAATCTAATTAAAATAATCTATTAAGGTTTATGATAATATGAGATTCAATGTATTTAAAAAGGTGTGTGCCTTTAATATGTAGATACTTAAAGATAAGGATGACAATGGGGTGAGGTGAGAGTAGGGAGGCCTAATCTATTAAAAAATTTTACCTCAATTCTCCATCTCATTCCCCAATAAATTTATGGTACGTTTACTTCATAGAATGGAAATGAAGTGGAATGAGAATGAGTTGAAATAGAAATAAGATTTCAATATTTACTTGGCAAAAATAAATGGGAATGAGAAATAAGAATGATAATCAATTTATTTAAATACCCATAATATTAATATTAAAAAAATAATTAATTTATCATTACTGTTGTTATTATTATTATTATTAAAAACAATATTAACAATAATTAATAATAACTAAAATAATAATATTTAATATTAAAATTTTATTAATATTATCATTATTAACATTTAATAATAATAATAATATTTTAGTTATTATTAATTATTGTTAATATTTATATAATTTTTAATGAAAACGTTTGTCAATAATTAAACAACTAAATTTCTTTTTAATAAAAGAGCAAAAAACTGTATTTAAATCATTTTTATTTAAAAAATTATACCATACGGAAGTTAATTAATTCGATAAGTGCCTTTACAATTTTTATAATTCATGTGAGATAAATTAAGAACAAAGTTGCGTTTTCATAGTTGTTCCGTGCTCCCTAAGCAAGCACTTTGGCAAAATTTGAAGGGATCTCATTACCTTCCTTAAATCTCTTCTTGTAAGAAGATGGAAAATCTGTCTTAAATCAAACACACGTTTTGTCTTGCACGATGTATTAAAAGAGACGACATGTCATAGTTCTTTTATCGCTTCGTCTCGGGAACATACGGAATCTAAATCAATACAGACGACAAGCATACAAAATGAGCCATTTTACTCTAATGCTTATTCTATCTCAAGTGTACTGTTTGCCGACAAAAAGCCTCTGGAAAATACAGGGGAAATTTTGAAATACTGAAAGAAAGAAGAAAAGAAAGCAGTAAGGCCGTGGCCTTACCGGCACATATATATATATATATATAGCTTAATAAGAAATTACAAAATGGAGAGATTGATAGATTGGATTTTGATCTGTTTATAGAAATATGCAAGGCCTTGCCTTTTTCTTCCTCTTCTTTGGTTTAGGAGGCTGCAAGACAACTTTGATTGCAGCATCAAACACAGTCTTCACATTCTGCTGAGTCTTGGAACTGCACTCTATGTAAACAGCAGCACCAATCAACTTCTTCAATTCTTCACCCTAAAAAAGTGCCCATAAGATTCATGTCTACAAATATTTCCTTTAGAAGCAAATATACAGCACATTGTTGTCTCTTATTCAAGCTTACTTGAGCAGTTGTGATTGGCGTAGCACCTGGATGATTAATCAAGTACTGCTTGTCATCGCGTAAATCTGTATTCAATTAGGTCAATTAAGGTACTGTATGTACAAATTTGTAATTTATTGACAGATATGTGTAAATGTATATACACTAAAGATTTATTTACCCTGCTTTGTTCCTACAAGGACGATGGGCACAGTTGGGGCATAATGCCTTAGCTCAGGGATCCACTACACACACAAGAAAATTCCAGCAATCAGAAAATAGATATGTTGATTAAAGTTATGTATGTTACTATATACATAAGATAAAATCAGCAACCTTCTTTGAAATATTTTCATAGCTGGCTTTGCTGATGAGAGAAAAGGCCAACAGGAACACATCAGCACCTCTGTAACTCAAAGGCCTAAGCCTGTTGTAATCCTCCTGTCCTGTGTCACACAATTAAAGAAGCATATGCAGAACCCTCAAGAGTCAAGACTCAAAAAGCAATTCTTGAAAAAGCAGCTACTAACTAAAAAGTACTTTCATGGAGGAAGATCTCACCAGCAGTATCCCATAGACCGAGATTAACCGTGCTGCCATCAACCACCACGTTAGCACTGAAGTTGTCGAACACAGTCGGCACGTAATCCTATATCAGAAGGAAGAACAAAATTAAACAACCTTTTAATTAATTACTTGAATAATTAATCATAAAAAAATCGAAACTTGTCTGTGAGAGTTCATTGGATCATACAGTTGGGAATGTGTTGCTTGTATAAGAGATCAGCATGCAGGTTTTGCCAACAGCTCCATCGCCGACGGTGACACATTTGATGAATCTAGCTGTGTTCATCATTTTTGATGAATCCTAGTTCCTTTTTTTCTTTATCACCTTCTTTTATTCTGTTCCATCAATAGCATATACACTTTGAAGAAAATGTTGAAAGCCTTGAATTAATGCCAAAGATACAGAAGCTGAATGCCTTTGAGTTTCGAAATTTGAACAGAAATGGAGGGGTGAAGGTGGCGTTTAATAAGGTGGTGACTATATATTAAAGCACCCACTTTAGCTACGATTCTTTATCTTTACCATGATTGCCGAATTGCTTTCTGTTTCTTTAAGGGGAAGGACCCAAGAGTCTAAAGACCAACAAAGTAAGTGTTTGGTGCTAGTGTTAGTTGGTTAAGTGTTGAACAAGGTACATACTGAATGATGAATACTTAGAAACCTTAACATTGCTTATTTAACAAAAACTACATCATAATGAATGCAAGAAAAATACCCAAAAGTTATATTTATTTATATATATTCACTTTTCTAGGCATGAAATTTACATGCTAGCTATCTAACTCAAATGATGACATCAAACCCACATAATAATCTTAGGGTATTTGTAGCCTTTGGGTGAAAAATTTACATAGAACGGTCTTATTAAAATCATCTCATAAGAAAAATCAACTGATTTTAACTTTCTTCTTTTCTTCACTTTAATAATTTTGGTCAGTTATAAGACAAATGCGCATGAATAAAAAGATATGTAATATAAATGGGCAATGAATAATGTGGTATCTCTGCACCATCTAAATTTTTCTATATTTTTAAGAGTTTTTTTTTTAATTTTTATATATATATCAACTCAATTAGAAACTTAAAAGATTTTGAAGCGAGATGGATCAACGTTGTAGGATTCATCTAAAATTTAAGTGGGGCTATTGTGACTTTCATTGCTGATTGCTTTCATGGGCATCATCTTGTTTTTCTTAATACTGATTTGTTTGATTTAACTTAAATATTAAGTGATATTCGGTCTCCATAGTGCGTTGGTTAGATTGAATATGGCATATGCTGGCTGGCAAGAATGGCTGCTATAAGTAGAAAGCAATAATACAATTTGCTGGCACATCATTTTTACTGATCATTTGTATAAGTAAAAAGTGCACAAATTGTCTCAAAGTTTGTTTGTATGCTATTGTCGAATCATATAATGGATAATTACGTTACTGCTGTCTGCTGACGTGGATAATTAATTGATTTAAAATTTCACCTTACAAGTAGTCACCAATTTATATACTAAACAGGGGACCATTATCCAAACATGTGATGATCCGGTAATAAGGAAAATTTTCAGGAACAATTTGCAAACCTAGAAATCTTGAAGTGCCCGACAATGCTTGACTTGTATTTATTCATTTATATTGGCAACTTTTATTGGGGACAATGAGATGAAATTGACTTGGACAAACAATTTCGCAAAAAATAGTCTTTGATTGTCTCAAAATCTATGCAAATAATTTAATTAGACATTGTTTGTATTAAAATTGGATAACAGTATCTTTAAGTTACAATACTAAAACATTTAATAAACACATATTGTTACTGAAATTTGTGATAATTTAGCATCATACTAGTATGATAATTTTTTTTTAATATTTTAAGATTTTTGTTAAAATTATTATTGTAAAATCATATTTATGATATACTATCATACTTCTTTTTTTTTTTTACAACAATTGTAATTTAAATGTTATAACACCTTAATATCAAACAAAATCTTAACATTATATAAGTACATTTAGCAGAGGATTCAAGTCCCCAATATAAGGGTTGGAGTAGAATTTCTTCTTGAATCTGGTTTCTCAATCCGAGCAGCAGACTATGCTATATGAAGATAATCATTTACCTAATGTCAAGTTATCAACATTAAGAAGTATGGATGGCACCAATGGGTCTTTAGTCCAGTGGAAGAACCCTTTCATTTACAATGTTGAGTGTAAGGGTTCAAGCCTCCATAAAAATATTATGGAGGTTAACTTCAATCTTTCCACAATTGTCAAATAATTGAGTGGAGTCAGTCTATCCCTTATGAAATGTGAGTAGAGTGGACAATTCTCGAATATTTGAGATGGTTTAAAGAATCTAGGCAGCACTTCAGAGGAGCATATGCCACGAAGAAGGTCCCGGTTGTATAATTTGTTTGTAAATATTAATTGTAATATATGATTTAATATCAATAACAATCCTATATAACAATATTAAAAAAAAAGTAGGGATGACAATTGTGTCCACAAACCTGCCCAAATCTGCTCGCTATGGATAATTTTGTTGGTTGAGGGCGAGTTTGATATTACAAATTGAAACCCACATTTAGATGCGGGTGGGTTTGGTATTAACCCAATATCCGGTGGATACCCGCATGGATATCCACTAGACCCGTAATATTTTTTAAATATTTTTAATTTAATTTTACTTAAAAATTTAAATCTAAAAAATATATAAGGAAAATAATGCAATTAGGAAAAGTGCCAAAAATCAAAGTGTTTTTGTATGGACTATTTTTCTTTAACTTAATGCATGAATTATTTTATTATTATAATTTTTTTTCTTTGGATTAATATTTGAAAAGTATTATTCTTTGAAAAATATTAATCTTAATCATTATTGTAGGCATCATGTTGGATGTGTGTTAATGATGGTGAATGAAACGAAAATCTTCTGTTGCAGCTTGTGTTGAACGATAATATGAAATGTAATTGTTATTTTTAAATACTATAGTTTTTTTTAATGGATTTGTTTAATTTATTCTTAAATTTGAGAATTTGTATTGGATTGATGTTGAAATTTTAATTTTTCATTTACATTAGTTAAATTTAAAATTGAGTATATTATGTAGAATTTGAGGTTATTATTATAAATTTATATATTGAATATTTGTGATTTTAAATATATAAACCTGAAAAAAATCCGATGAACACTATTGCAAGTTTGATAATTGTCAAAATTCACAACAGGTAAATTTTCTTAAAAAAATTAAGACCTACTGTAAGTTACAGGTGAATTTAAATTTTATATAAATTTAAATTTAATTAATGACAAATTTACTATGAACGGTGCCCACCATCCCTATCACCATCCCTATTAAGAAGCCTCTTGGTTAGAACTACGGAAGAGCTGGCCCTGCCCTGCGGTGATCTCTGCAGCATTCTATTTTTTTGCACTAAAAACTAAAAATTTATACTTTGGCCCCTCTAAGATTGGATTTTTATCTTTTCGCCCTCCCGATGTAGAAGAAAATCGCTCTACTCACAACACGTGTAATGTGTTCAGTCTGCACTCGGCGTCTTCCTTAAGCGGTCGCCCTTCGTTCTTTCGATCATATAAATCTGTTTCCAGCCATTTTAGTTCACAGGGAAAGCAGCTGTTAATTATTTTTCCATTTTATTAGAGAAGAGTACAGGTTTATTGATTTTCTTTTATTTTTTTGGTTTTATTTAACTCAAGAGTTCTCTTTTTGCAACCATTTTTTTTTTGGTTTAAAAAATGAGCATTCTATATTTTTTACGAATTTTTTTGTTGTTGGAAATATTACATCTCAGCCTATTGATTTAAAATAAGAAAATTGTGTTACATTCTCTCCGTCTACAGCATGGTGAATTGGTGATATTAGAATAAGTAGGAGCAGAAGGTTGACTTGTCATAATCGTCCACAATTATTCCGTATTATTTTTTATGTTCAACACTTTACAGATATTAATTTTGGCTGAGTTCCTTTTGTTTTTATTTTATTTCATTTCCAGTCGTCTGTTCATTTTATTTTTATGTTTTAAATTTTCCTAATTTTTATGTTTTAAATTTTCCTAATTTTTATGTTTTTTTTTTCTATTTCTTTTACTTTACGGTAGTTGTTTTTCTTATTGATTATTGAATGTTATTTATCCGCTTCTCTTGAGATCTTGTATGGTCGTAGACGACGTCAACTCAACATCAACTTCGAGTTCAGATCAAAATTGTGTCAATGTTCAAATTGGAAGGGTATGAGCTGTGTCTTGGAGTTGATGAAGGGCTCTAATAGCAGTGCATCTATATTGTGATGACTTGGTGCGAATTGCCGATAGCATGGGTTGAGAGCTCATTAAAAGGCTTGTTGGGAATACTCTCGATGTGGTGGTTATGTCGTGGCTTTTTGTTGTGTTTGTAGTGATCAGTATTGTGTTATATGGTGTATTTTATTTTGTATTATTATTTTTCTTCTCCGATTAGAAAAATGAGTTTCATTTGCATTAGTTGAAGTTGGCGGTAGTCCCTAAAATTTCTTCAGATCTGCTTAATGTGATCATGTATTATCTATACCCATGTGGGATGTGGCATTATATCGTCCCCCATTATCGGTCATTAACGAAAGGCATGCTTTCTTGTTAAAAAAAAACACTTGTTAAGAAAAATTAAAAGAGAGAGAGAGATGATTCTTTACCGGATAACGTTTAGCTTAAAGAATCTTTACTGTTAAGAATTCTTACAAGATATGATCACTATCGTATCATCAACTTTGTGCATATGTACATATATATAAGTTGTGAATAATTCATATATATGTATATATATGAATTATTTGAAGCAACATTTTTGCTAGGAAAATGTTATGGGAGGTGCCATCACCACCACGCACGTTCACTTCACTGCCCAATAATATTTCGCCAAGTATACACCAAGAATTACACGGTATCCTTTTGTTAATTTCTACATCATCCCATATCAAATCTAACAAGATTTGCTTCTTCCGCCAATTGTTATATAAAGAAAATGGAAAACCTAGATTCTTTTCCATTAAGACTAGATTTCTTTCTTTAGTTAACACATATTTAATTCTCCTAACAATTATATTATCATCTCCTTCCGCGGCTCTTATTATTTCTATGATCTACCTAAACCCTAATCAACTCTTCCCCAAAAAGCCTTGAATCTTACAGTGACAATCTTTTCGTGCGTTATATACTCACACTTAATTTCTTCTTCTTTCATCTTCTTGTTCCCCCATTTTATTTATACTAATGTTCTCTTTTCACTCCCACCCATTAATCTTCGTATAATAAGGTTAGCGCGTTAACTTGTTTTCTTCCCTTTTAATTATTCTATTGTAAATATCTTGTCAAAGTGGTTTCTTCAAATTACTTCGTTTTCTCAATTTCCTTCCTCTATGATGATCTTATATATAAACTGTATGTACAATACATATTTCTTATTTTGCTATAATATTTTGTCAACAAATTGTGTTGTTATTGTGTTTGTTTGCGCATATAATTTGTAGGATGATGCAAAGGAATAACAATAACTCGTCAACAACATCAAGCGTGCAATCAGCATGTGCTGCATGCAAGCACCAAAGGAAAAAATGCAGTGAGGATTGCAAATTGGCACGCTATTTTCCTGCTAACAGGAGCAAAGAATTTCAAGCTGTGCATAAAGTTTTTGGCGTCAGTAACGTCACAAAGATAGTCCAAAACGCCAATGACGAAGAAAGTAGACAAAAAGTCGTTGATTCGTTGATTTGGGAAGCTTTTTGGAGACAAAAGGATCCGGTTTCAGGACCCTACGGCGAGTATCAGAGGATTTGCGAGGAACTTAAGTTGTATAGAAGTCAAACCCTAATGCAAAACCACAACCACCGGAATCAGAATCATCAATTGGTGCAGTTACCAGGACAAGGGGGGATGATTTACAGGTCTTCTTCGCAGCCACTAATGGGATGGAATAATGGGATGAATACTAACAACGGCATTAGTGTCAGTGGTAACGAGCAGTTGAATTATAATAATCATGATAATGGGAATAATTCGATCGTTGATTTGGATACTTATAGTTTTGCTTCACATTTTGTGCAAAGTCCAAAGAATTTGAAGCAAGAAAGAGAGGTTGGTACCGTTGTTATTCCACTGCAGCAGCAGCAGCAGCAGCAACGGCAACAACCCTCCGTCAATAGTGGGTTTAGCCAGCAGTACTACATTCCAGGTAAATTTTAATAACCCATTAACATAAAGCACATTACATGAATCAATTACCAAGCAAGGAGGAAAAAAAAGGTCAATAAAAATTGTAATTGATTTATCAACCACAAAGTAATTAAATGTCTCGTGTTTAATTGGTTTATTGTTTAGGTCAATTTAGTTGAACAAGTGGCAAGGTGAAGGGGAAGCGCAGAAAGGGCTGGAATCTTTTTCGACTAATTTTGCAATGAAGGCTGATTATTTCACTTCTTGTTTGTCTTGGATGGAAATTGCAAGCCATATATGATTATAGAGATTCTTTGTATTGAACTGAAGGAGGGTTATATACAATTGATTATTATTCAATCTCCCACTTGAATTAAATTAATATACGTCGTTAATTAAATATTATGAATGAAGAGGGAGCTTAAATTTAAAGTGAATTACCCTCAATTACTCTATATGTTAAGAAACTTGAAATTGTTTAATATACTACATACTATTCATTTATCACAACTTAGAATTGTTCATGAGTTCATTTTTATTGTAGATAATAATACACGGGTAGTCTACTTAATGTAAAACCTACCTAATTACCTTAATGATGCGTTTTTTTTTCTTTCTGGTTTTATTTTTGTTTGTTTTACAGTATCATCTTGTGGGTGTAATGGAAGCAGCTTAATTAAGATTGTGTTTTATTTCAAATATAAACTCGCATTTGCCGTTTGTTATGGTGAGTAGACAAGATTCAATAAGAATATATTGAATGGAAGGTTTCATTTTAAATTTCTTTTTATTGGTTTCTTTTAGTATAGTTTTGCAAATATAACTTATTTAAGTTGATAGTTTGTTAATAGAGCTTTTATAAGTACAACTTTCATTAAAAAAACTTGGTTAATTCTTAATAAGAGTTTTATTAAAAATTGTAAACTTATTTTATTAGGCAAGTTTTCGAAGTCATGAGGATATTTTAGGTATTTCAATATTTTGAAAAGTTTTTCATTAATATTTTGAAAAAACTGTCGGCCTTTACTTCCAAAAGCTCAAAATTTAAGTTTTTTACTAGTAGAAGATTAAATAAGCTAATAGAAGCAAAATAGTTTATTTAATCTTAAAAAACTCTAGTAAAAACAATCAAACAACAATAAAAAAAATTAAAAAAAAAACTTATAAGATTAAATGAACACTTATAACTATTAAATAAGCTATACATTTATTATTCTTTGAAAAATCATGCTATATTTATAATTAATAACACATTTTTGCCATCAATTCAATGAGAGATCTGTAAAGAGATTCAAATTGTATTAATCTTATGATTTAGGAAAAAATAAAAAAGAAAGTAACATCAATATAAGAATATGTTACAATAATTTTGTAATCAGGAAGTTGCTAAGTTACATTAAGTGCAACTTACAACTAACCTAAAATTAGTTTTCACCACCTTTAAATTGTTTGAATAATAACATAGAAGTAAAATTTATTTTAAATTATCGTATGTTGCAATGAATGTAACATAACAAAAATGGTCTAATTAATAAGGATATGTCCAGAGATGATCTAATGGGATTGATTTAAAGAGGAAGAAAAAAAAAGGTGTTATTTGAGCCATTGGACCAATCCATTATGTCATCCTCATACTATGAACTTCATCATTATGTGTTAGAGAAAAATTAAACCTTCAAATGGTGGAAAATGAGATTCATCCACGTTAAACACTACAGTTAGCACAAAACGGTTCGTTTTGTGCTAACTATAAAATAAGTTATTGTGGTGGACAACACACACACCCCTCACTATCTCTCACGCAAACTCACGTTACGCTCATGCCAAAATGCAACGTTTCTCACGCATCTGATTACTTTGTGCTCTATCTCTCCACATATGGCCTCTTATGCATCTCATTACTCTCTCCTTCGGCTTTCTCTCTCTCTTTCATCTTGGGTCTCTCCAGATTTGATCGTTGGCTCTCTCTCTCTCTACCCCGTCGATAGCTGCAACTTCACTCTCTCAGCTTTACTTGTTATTGGCTGTCGTAATTGATTCGTAGAGGTAATTTATTTCATTAATGTAAAATTTTAGTTGTGTTAATTATGAATATATGAAGATTCAATTGCCATTGTGTTGCATTGTGTTGATAGTTTTTGAAAAACTTGTTGTTGCAAATTACCTAAATGCTATTCTGTTGTGAGTTATTTGCGATTAAAACTTGCTGTTAGAAATTGTTAAATTATGTTGATATATACACTTTATGAGTTGTTGATGATTATACAAGAAAATATAAGTTGCCACAAGCGTATGAATTAGTTTAGATTGATTTATACTGGACAAGTAGTTTAGTTTTAATTGATTTGTACTAGGCAAATGAGTTCGGATATGTTGCTTTGCAATTGCATTTTTGATAGTTTAGGAGCTGATTAAGATGACTCTGTGCTAGAAATGACACCATAATCACTATAACTGAAGCCTGTTTTATGCCACTATAGTTTTGGTTTTCAAGGACATGTTTATCCATTAATGAAAAACTTGCGATGACATGTGATGTGTTCTTGATTGAATTCAAAAGGCTTTCTGGTTTTATTTTGTTAATCTTAAAACGACACATATATTAGTTATTCTTCGAAATTAGAGATGAATATGAAACATGCCTAACTTAGCTTTATTCTGACTAACTAGTCTTTTTAAACTACCAACCTTTGTATCATGTGCAAACTTTTATAGATATATTTATATGGCACTCAAAGCCACCACAAGCTATAAGTCACATCCTTTATATGTCCTTTTTTTATAGTTGACTTTATGGTAAAAAATATATGCTTGGACTTAGTTATGTTGCACTTACACCCAATTAGTGTCTTTAGTAAATTTCTATAAATTACTTTCAAACTTTACAGATAAAATAGCATAATCAAATGAAATACAATCTCTATCTATATAAAATTATATTTTGAAAAGCTTTCAATTCATTAGCTTTGCTCTTGGATTGGAACATTGACAATTAAAATGACAGAAACTTAATTGTAGGAGGCCTATTTCACTAATAGGGATAAGGATTGCTTAATTTTAAGTTTAACTTCATGAATTCAAATATTGACAGACTATAGGTTGTATATTTAAGTTACTGGTTTTAAGCTGATCATGCATAGAGAAAGCATTTGATTTGTATTTGCATTTGATAATTGCCATTGTGTGCTATTTATATTTAAAATTGTCGTTAGGTGCTGCAATGTCTTACCTTGAAAATTATTATGTGCTATTTGTTTATATTGTACAGAAATTGTTCAATCATTGTATCTTGTAGGGCAAGTGAAAATTGAACACAACTGAAAGCTTGTGAAAAATGCTGCAGCAATAATAAAATCTTACAAACTTCACGTACCAGAAAAAATCCGAATTGTAAGTTTTGGAAGTTTTGGAAGTACAATGGATGTGGGGCTTTTGAATGAGAGCAATGAATTTAATGACTTTGGAGGGATGGAAGATCGAAATACGAATGAGAATAAATTTAACATCTTATTAGGAGAAGTGCGCAGGTTGAGGCATCAGATAGAATACTTGTCTTTTAAATTTCAATTGTTTGTCTTAGAATTTCAAGAAAGACGAGAACATTAATATCAAAGGCAACTGACAGAGGATGAACTACGAAAAAGAGAACCAAGGCTTATTGTAAAATATGTCCCACAAATAATTCTACCTATTTTAATATGTATTATATTTAAGTTGTATACTTAACTAATATATCGTTATCTTTTTTTTTTCAGAAATGTATCATGAATGCTTCAATAGATGCAAACTTTTGTCCATGACAGTAATATTAATGTATCATGAATGCTTTAGTAGCTTATTTTATTAATTATAACTACTAGATCACATACTATCTCAACATCATTAGTTGAAATTCCCACGCTATTACTACAACTTTCTTAGCTTGTAACAACAATTGTCACATTACCTCCGCATTGAATTGTTTTTGATAGATCTTTCTGTACCTTTTCAATCCAATTCAAAACAAGATTACAACTTTTAACATTTGTTGCAGTCATGTTTGCAACCTCTGCAAAACTAACATACATTTTCTCATATCGCTTTTATTCATCTATGCAACTATACATCTCATGACTCGTTTTCACCCTCTTATGGCATCTCCACACATATTTTCTTATACTTTTTTGGAAATACGTTCATGTTATTGTGTATCATGATTGTAATGACATGCTTGCAAAGAAATTTCCTAAACTAGAACCTTGAACAACTACAACAGATTTCACCATTTTCTTTATCAAAGTATACTTAAAAAAAAGTTTTGTTTTACCCTCTCCAACTTTGACATCCTCTCTAACTATATATTCACAACCCATGAAATTGACAAATTCGTAATACATCTTTCCAACCAATTGTTATTGAAATTCTTGAAAATTCGAAATGGTGTACACATCTTATATCTGCTTCTCCATCGCATAAGATGTTACACATGGCTTCTACTGGGAAAGACAACGAGCATATTTTTCAACTTCTTTCTGAATTTTATTCTTTAATACATTGCTACATTACTCCACAAATTGCTTTAAAGTAATTTTCAAGTTAACATAACCATAAAAAAATACATTCATACTCTCACTGTGTTGAGTAGTTTACATTCCTGCCCAAAAACTGTTTTTTAGATAATAAGGTACTCAATGATGCCTCTAATTTTATAAGTCACGTAACAATTCATTTCCACCCAAATCATATTCTACAATCATATGGTGCCAAATTTCCTCAAATTTCTCAAAATTTACAGGGCTTTGTGAGTTATAAATAGCACAATGCAATACATTGCTAATGTCACGATACTCTTTATAGCTCTTTAGCTTATCTGGAATCTTCTTCAGTATATGCCATAAACACCACTGATATAGAGTATCGGGGAAAACAATCTTAATTGCAACTTTTATTGCTTTGTTTTAGTCTGTAATGATTCTAATGGGAGCAAAATTTGACATCAGGATAACCATGTCTGAAAAACCACGTGAATGTCTTAATGTCTTCGTTTAAAATCAATCAACACCCAAATAAAATAGAATAACCATGATGATTAACTCCTACAAATATAGTGAATGACATGTCATACTTATTTGTAGGATATATAGTGCAAATGCAATAACGTCCCCAAAATCTTTGTAGGCTTCCTTATTTTTGGTCTCGGCCCAAAAACCATTTTTTTAGTCGTATTTCATCATCCACTTGCATGCTAAGGAAAAACATATTGTTTTTTACTTGCACTTTCATGAAATAGTTTCGAAGAGTAACAACATCCCTATCTTTAAGTTGTAATCTTCTTTCTTTCTAAACATGATTTCTATAATCCTTTTCTATGAATGTCACATTTTCATGTCCATTAGCCTCAATAACAAGTGATTGATAATTTTAGGATAATTTGAATCCCGCTCGATCATTTATATCAAGTTTCTTTTTTGTGTATGCTTTGAGGCTACGATTGCACCGAAAAAAACCTAGACTTGGTTGGAGTCAACAATGCATGGGTGTGTTCAAGTATATAAGCTTTGAATCGTCCACTTTCCATCTTCCCCTAAACCAGCTTCCAATCTAGCATTGCAGCCTATTTTTTTTTTATTAGGTTGCAACCTTAAGATATTAGTAGATTTGCTTCTTGTCTCACCTCTTGGCCTACAAGCAAAAGTCAAATTTCCAAGTGTATCACTGTCCTTTCTACTACTTCTCCACATAGCTGGAAACCTCTTTTTTTTTTTTTTTTATAACCATACTCTTTGAAGTAAATGAACATTTCAATATCAATATCAAATGACATCTCAATCATTAGCTCATCATCCTCCTTAATTTTCTCCAACTCTTCAATTTTGGTGGCCTTTTCCATATTCTTTATTTCTACAAAATGAAATAATTCATATTAACAAAATGGAAATTGAAAATAATTTGTATTAACAAAATGAAAATAATTTGTATTAACAAAACTAATTTCAAAAACAAAATAATTCATGACAACAAAATGAAATTAATTCGTATTAACAAAACTAATTTAAAAAACAAAATAACTCATATTAAACATATTACCAAAACCAAAATTAAGCACAACCTTATAAAATTACCACAACAGCAGCTGAAATTAAACTTGTTTCCAAACAGAAAACTGACTTGCTCAATACTTTCAATTGAAATTAACATAATGCCAGCTTAATCTTGACAGATACTCTCAACACAAAACTAAACTAACTCACAAAACTAAGCGAACTCACTGTAAAAGAATCTAAACTCTTATCATCTCCAGTTATATGCCTATTGCAACTTATATTTTCTTGTATAATTATCCCAAAATCAGCAATTCATAAAGTGTATACATATAAAAGGTCAGCAAATATCAAACAACAAATTAACATTTTACAATTTAGTAATACAAGCTTTAACAGATACCGTCAACACATATTAATATTGTCAATTGCAAGCTTCACAAATTTATAATAAGCATAACCAAGATTTGGCAATAATGAAGCAAATTACCTCCACAAATTGATTATGGCAACCAACGATGAGTGAAGCCAAGAGAGTGAAGTTGCAGCTGCAAGTCAAATTTCAGAGGTGCCGTGAGAATGCGATCAACGAAGTGGAGAGAGAGAGAGAGAGAGAGAGTTGACAGCCAAATGTGGAGAGACCCACGAATAGAGCAGTCAAATGCGTGAGAAACGAGGCGTTTTGACATGAGTGTAGTGTGTGTTTGTATGAGCGTTGTGTGAGGCGAGTGTGTGTGTTGTGCGCTACAGTGAGTTATTTTATAATTAGCACAAAATGAACCGTTTTGTGCTAACTGTGGTCCTAAATATTGTGAGAATATCGGTGTTGTCAAATGGTTGGTTCAATTGAGCCGAACAAGGCATATATATCAGTCGCCAACTTATTAGATTCACTTCTTAAAGTTCAAAGGATGTAAACAGTTAAAAAGTCAAAAGTCATTAGAAGGGAGGCTGCTAAGTGCTAACACAACAAGAATTGCGAATTCCCCAAAAGATACAACAGCATGCACTAAAGATGGAACTTTAGCTATTGCCGTCGGATTTAACGGTTTATTTAACGTTATCGTTGAAAAACTAAAGATGAATATCTTAATATATATATATATATATATATATATATATATATATATATTATGTTTTTAATTGAAAAAAATTAATTTTGGAAAACTAGAGCAAATCGAATTTCTGAAAAATTCACGGGAAATAATAATATGATTGTGGATATAAGAAAAAGAAAAAAGGACGAGAAAGAAAAAGGCTGGGGCAATTGACTCTCGAGTCAAAGTGGAAATTGGAGTAAACATGACTGTGGCCTGTGGGAATGGTATCTGATGAAACCAAAGAGAGATGACGATGGAGTTGTTAAGAAATTTGATACCTCTAATGTCCCTTTGTTTCCTTGTGGTCTTTGTTCAGTGTAAATCTTCTCTCCTTGGCGTTCACCCACTTGGTAACTAATCCTGTGCTGTCTCAAAATCTTCTCTTAATTAATATTTTTCAATGTTTTGCATGTAAAAAATAAAATTTCTTTTGTCTTTTTGTAGATGAGAAGTATTTCTCGAAAGAGGTTATCAAATGCAAAGATGGATCCAAATCTTTCACAAGAGACCGCCTTAACGACAATTTCTGCGATTGCATTGACGGAACCGATGAGCCCGGTATCATTTCTTTATTCAGTTGTAATTTGTCATTAATAAATTTATATAATGATTAGTTATTAGTTCATAATTAATGAGTTAAGTGACTACTTTATTTATCTGCTCACTAGAACTTGTACCCGGAAAAAGAAAAGGGAGTTATTTTGATGAAATATTGGTTGAAGGTGACCTTGTTTATGGAAAAATATTTTAATGACTATCTGTTGGTTGTCAACGTCTCGCAGATTTTGTTTGCAGTTATCTTGATTCTAAGCTGCAGAATGTTATTGCTCAAGTTACTCTTGGCTTCTTAAGTAAAATAACAAATTGGTCTTTAATTTCAAGTTGTATTTTCCTTTCAAGGCATTCCATGTTGCTAATGTCTTGTTTATTAACTAGGCTTTCTTTTTGTATTCTGCAGGAACTTCTGCTTGTCCAGCAGGCAAATTTTACTGTGGGAATGTTGGAAGTACACCTCGGTTCATTTTCTCTTCTCACGTCAATGATCGTATCTGTGGTAAATATTAGTTGGAATATACTTTTCCTCTATTGCAATAGCATTGTTAATTATTTCTGCCAATGGAAATCATGTTTCTATCATGTAGCTGGCAAGTTCTGAGAAATATACCTCTTGTCTTGATTAATTACTGACCATAGATCTTTTAATGAGATTCATGGTAGTCAATGTTTTCTTCTGAATTGCCTGTTAAAATGTTCTGAAATGGACCTTTGAAATAGATTGCATGTTTTATGACATCACGATCATAGTTTTTGCGGTTCAATAAAGGCCAATTTGGCCTGAATACTAAATTGCCAATGACATTTCATCTTGCAGTGCAATGGTCACTTTTCTCTGGTCTAGCCTCATTGTCAGTTTCAGGTTTCCATATATTACAAAATGACTTCTTGTCATTATTGTTATTGAGTTATGAAATGGGTCTAACCTATTGTGCTGATGCCATCACAAAATCCACGGTATTAAACCTGATTTATTTATACCGGCTTAGAAACCTATTTTAACTAAAATTATCGGTCAATTGGTTTTTGGATCATGAAATAAGTATATTATTGTCTTCCACCTGAAAATCATGTATGCTGATATCATCATTTTTGTAGACTGTTGTGATGGAAGTGACGAGTATGATAGCAGTATCAAGTGTCCCAACACTTGTGTCATGGGAGGGAATATTGAGTACAAGGCTCAGAGTTACATATCTACAATCAATGATGCTGGCTCTATTGATGCAAGAGGAGCCAAAATTCCAGTCAACAAGGAGGACTTGATTGAGAGGCTTAAAGGTATTTTGTTTGTCCATAACTGTTATGCCCCGGTGAAGTTGAAAAGTTTACGAGACTTAAGTTTTAGCTTGGTGTTTGCAGATGTGAAGATTGTAGTAGTTCTGCAGTTGTTCGTTATTATCTTTTTGGTGGTTTTGTGGATAACGCATCACCGTGTCAGATCTAAAAGAAGACATTCCCGTTGAAGGAATCCTCTCCCACTCCCAGCAGTTCACTATTTGGGTTTTTGGTAAGTAGTTGAAATATGCTTTCACCATTTTTTTTTTAATTACCTGAATGGTGAGAATGAATGCCACTGTCATGATTTTCCTTTAATTTTTAAGAAAATATTTTGCATGCTTCCAGGTACTTATAACATTCTATCCATTGATTTCATTGCAGGTTTCTACTGTTATATGTTGAGTATGCTTTTTCGATACACAATACTCTGATTTCCCAAAACCAGCCAGCGGCCAGATTCTGACTTAATTTGGGGTTTGATTGCCTCTATTTTACATGTAGTTGAAGTTCAAATTTCTTGTCAGTCTAGGAAAATTGTACATAAAACCATGAAGAGCATAGACAATGTTAAAAGTAAGCTCAGTTGTGTTCTTAGTCCTAATAGATTGATCTAATTTGCATAGACTTGTACTTGAACCATTTGTACTGTATTTGTTTATCAAAAGATAGATTATTTCTTTCTTTTCTGAGTTTTTATTGCTCTCAAGTCTCAACTAAATTTCCCATAAGTATTCTGCTTAAACACTTTTGTTGGTTTTTTAACTGTCGTTGTTCATTTTCTCTCAATTTTGTACGGGTTTACAGAGAATATAAGTAAGAAAAAATCTTGATCTCGGTTAAATAATTATATATTTTTTATTCATTAAAAGAACATTTTCAAAATCAAGTAATTCAGATAAAAACAAGAAGCCACTCCCGGTTTAACTGCGCTAGTCCTCAAAATGACAACAGCATTTGTACTAACTGGGCTATCAGTTCGAGCCCATGACTTGAACATGAGCCCTCGTGTTCCATTGGTCTTCGCGCAATAAAATTGTGTTATTCAAACCTCGTTTGATTGGAAATCGGGGGCTGATCTCTAGACGTACGTGTCGTACAACAGCTGTTCGTCGATATTTCTCTGTGAGTTTCGGTTCCCTATTTGTGTTTGTAACTAGCTAGTGAGTTTCGTCGATCTTTCAAAAAAAACTAGCTAGTGTACTGCTTTATAGTTTGCTGGCAAAGTGAAAATGATTTCCTGAAAGAGGAACTGCGTGTTGACTTCTTGTTGCTGCTCACAGATTAAATTAAATGACAAAGTACTTGTTTCTAATTGTGTTATCAATCTTTATGCTGTCAATGGCCATATTTTGGTTTAATGTTTTCACATTCATCTAAAATAACATAACGTTCTGGTTATTATATGATGACTAGCTGCAGGTTCTTAATTGTGATAGTCATGTTGCCACTGTAATGTATCTATACATGTCTTTAGAAAAAAGCAATGATGATCAGAGCAATAAAGAGTTGCAGATCTCTTGTTAATTTCCGTCCATGTCTACTCCAATTTTCTTCATTGCGTTCAATGTCTTCATTGAGAACACTTGAAGAAACTGTCAGGGCTGCAGTTGATGCCAAAGACTACCAACAAATTCCTGAGCTTCTAGGCTCTTTTGAAGAAGCTTGTCAGAACCCAAATCCCTTCTCATTCCTGTCCAACTTCCCTCAGAATCACAGAATAAAAGTCATTGATGAAATGTTAGAATCTTTTATCCCTCTCAGACCCCGTTCTCGCCCCAAGATTGCCTATGATTACCTCCTATCGTACACCCTCCAAAGTCTGCATCCCCTCCCTCTTGCTCTTGCCATCCTCCAGCGAACTCTTCGTTCTGGCTGTGTTCCGGTCCCTCAAATACGCCTCCTTCTCTCTTCTGCATGGCTAGAGCGAAGGTGTCAATCTCAGTCTGTTGCTGATATTCTGTTGGAGATGAAGTCCATTGGGTATCATCCTGACTGTGGTACATGCAATTACCTTGTATCGTCTCTCTGTGCCATTGATCAGTTGGTGGAAGCAGCTAAAGTCTTGAAAGGCATGAGTAGTGCAGAATGTGTTCCTGATTTGGAGAGTTACAGCATTGTGATTGGTGCAATGAGCACAGCGAGGAAAATTAATGATGCTGTAGAGATGATGAAGGAAATGGTGCTTAACATTGGATTGATGCCAAGGCAAGGAATGGTGATAAAAGTGGCAGCAGCATTGCGGGCAAACAGAGAGATGTGGAAAGCAGTTGAAATGATCGAGTTCCTGGAGAGGAAGGGTTGTCCTATTGGGTTTCAGGGCTATGAGATTGTGGTTGAGGGTTGCTTGGAGTGCCGTGAATATATTTTGGCAGGAAAGACAGTAATGGGGATGACAGAGAGAGGTTTTATACCATATATTAAAGTCAGGCAAAAGGTGGTTGAGGGGCTGGCTGGTGTTGGTGAATGGAAGCTTGCTAGTGTTGTGAGGCAAAGATTCGCAGAACTGAAGTCTTAGATCTGTTCATCTTTTCTCAATGTGTAAGATAAAGAGTTCTTGATGTATGAGGGAATGATTACTTATCACCAAAGCTTTTCTGGCACTGAATCATGGGTTGCATTAGCTACATACTAGTCTGCTTTTAATTGATGCATGATCCAGGGCACTCATTTCTTCATGCAATGCAAATGTGGAGATTGTGTTGGAGCTGAAAACCCCTCCAGGTTTGCTGTGATTAGTGATAGCTAAACTGGTGTTTCTGGTTGAAGTTATTAAAACTACAGGGAGAAAAAGATCCCAGTTGATACAATCTCAGGGAATATAATCTATATTCTTGGTGAAATACAACGAATGTAAAGGCCTCTTTATAGTTCCAGTTGTGCTCTTCTCACATTTTCTGCCAATGAAGTGATGCGACACTTATGTATGGTTACCCAGTTTGTTGATAAACCACAAATAATTCCAATTGATTTACTATGTTTTTATTCATTTTCTCCTTTCTGCTTTTACTTTCCTATAAAGTTGCTACATTCTGGAATAATTTATTTTCTTCTTGTTGACAATTGTACTGATCTTGGATTTTCTATTAACAAATAGTTGAATTGTGATTGGTAGAGCTGAATATTCATGTGGATTGTCAACTGTACAAGAAGTCTATCATTATTTATTTGTTTTATGTTTACAGCAAGAATGCAATTCAATTAGACCAGTTCAATTAGACCACAAGTTAACTACTCATCAATTTATGGAATTGTTTCAGGGAAAATAACGACTTCGCGCATTCAATGAAGGGCTACTGACATGAAATTTCAATCTGAAAGTCAACAATAACAGTGTGTACTTATGTTTACTGCAGTTAAGGGAATCCCTTGCTCTGGCATCCTTCAGTATTTGCCTGTGATTTATATCATAGTACTGTCTATTTATCTTTCTGATCTTATGTGGCCAAAAGCTTGCCTTATTCAATCCATTGTTCTTTATCACCAGCTTCTAAAATTATGAATTTGTTCGCATTGAGCTTCTTTGATGGACTGCTTCTCTATTGTGTATTAGTTAGTGTGAAGTTTAATTTGTGTTAGAGAAAATTCTTTCAATTACCTGTATATTCTACATTTCTGATGCTGAATTCTAAAAATATTCTGAATAAATGCATCCATGTTGACAACAGGGGCAAATCATGTTGATCTTATGGAATATATATCATGATTATCTTTTCAAAGTCATTTTTTTATGGATGTATAAATAATTTATTAGCAACTAATAATCAGCACTGCCTTCAACCATTGTTCTTCGGTAATCTATGTATTCTATAATGGTACAAATTTTGTATGTTTGTGCCCTTGTGTTTTGCTAGTCTGCCAAGTGCAAATCTTATGATGTATTAAACTTCTCAAATGGATTTTTTTTGTACTTAATCTATGTGTATTTAGTGTCTTAATAAAGTTTATTGTGCTGATGTCTTCACTCCCCCATGGCAGAAAACTTCAGCAACGCTTGACAGGATAACTGGCCTGCATGAGAATGCCACAAATACCGATGTTACCAGAAGGGCTATTACGTGCCATCCTTATATAGCCAGCTTCACCCCAGCTTGTCCCCCATGAATTCTTCACAAGCCAGTACTTTTCACCATGATCTTCTCCATAGCCAACTACCGTGACACCATGGTTGAGCTGGTGTCCACAATATTCATCAAAGACACCATGGGAATATAGTTGAAATGCATATCCTCCAGCATCAATTGCAACAGACACTGGTTGGAGTGAAACTTTAGCTTGTAGGTTGTTCTCACTGGCAGGTATTGCTTCGTACCCAGTTATGGTCACAGCATGATGTTTAGTTTTATCTGTCTGACAGCGATCATTTTTGCCTCTGTAAGGATAATCATCCTCTGTGGTGACTCCACCAATCTTTGTGATGAATTCAAATGCTTTCTCCATGTATCCACCATTGCAGCCTTGGTTTTCGCTGTTAACATCACAGTCCACCAGTTCTTGCTCTGACAGAGATACCAATTTTCCTGTTTTTAATTTGTTGATGCCTTCCACAGCTGCCACTGCAGAGAACGCCCAACAACTTCCTGCATCAAAAGGTAAGATGTCATCTACTACTAAATTTGACATTTCTCTGTCAGTTCAATTTCAAACAGAAAACAGTCCTCCCATGTAACTGCTTTTATTTGATTTAGATCATATTGAATAACTTCTATTGAAATTGATATTCAGGCATTATGTTGGTCACAGAGGGTGTTTAAGGCATATTATTCATGGTAAAATAACTTCTATTGTCTTTAGAAACTCTGCCGGGTGACTAGATTTGGGCCCTTTTTTAAAAATGCCTTCTGTTTCTCCTTTTGGGAGTGTAATTTCAGTTCAAAGACTAGATCATCAAGAAGCAGGTGGTTGGCAATGGAGGTTTGAATTTATTTTAATGAAATTGAATTGAAGAAATAATGAAATAGCCAGTCCTGTAATATAATACGAAAAATGAAGTCAGTATTTATCCCTATCTTCTAACGTGCATTGAAAACATCCCAATTTCTTGTAAGTAAATATTACATACCACATTGGCCTTGATCTTTGACTGGAGTTACAGCACCTTCCTTTCTCCAATCTACGCTAGCTGGCAAACCTAAATACTGTACGCTTGGCCACCTTGGTTCGTTGTACGGTTTATTATATCCCAAGTAGGTAGAAATGAACTCTTCATTTGACAGGTCTGCAAATTTATTGTCTGTTAGCTTGAATGATAGGTTTCGAGAATTGATGTAGTCAATGTACTGAACATTGGACGAGTAGATTCCAAATCGCCGTTGCCATTCATCTTCACTCCCATACTCTCGGCTATATTGTTTTAGCCAGTTTTCGAACCTCTCCTCCATGGATTGTGGCTTGTACTTTTGTGGATAGCTCTCTGACCATGCCCCTGCAAGTATCCCGAGAACCCACAAACGAAAAAGAGATAGCACAGCATTTCTCAACATCATGCGCATATCTATTGCTATCCCGAGATGTAGATTAGTATAGATAGCAATGAAAAGCCTATGTTGCATTGCTTTATAAATTAAAGAAGCAGCATGCATGGTATGGTATGAGGTCATTGTTTGGATTGGTCATGCAATGTGGCTCATCAATAATGTTTGTTCATACTTTACACAGGGTTTTTCGGTTGTGATTTCTCTAGTTTTCTTCACGTCATTTAGCATCTTTTTTTGCTTGAGTTTCACTACGAAAGCTCTCTTTTGTTTTGATTACTGCATTATGCCGACCAAAAGTTATGAAGTAATAGTTTGGTTGCATGTGGGTGTGGTAAGTGTAGACAGCTCATTGTGATTTCTGAAGCTTCAGCAGTGCAGCTACTGTACCTGGGGGCTGGAGCTTGCAAGGCAAAGGGTTCATTTAAAAAGCCATGAAATTGGAAATTCCATTTCGGAAATAGCAATATCTTGAAAAAAAATTAGGTTATACTGGCCGTTATTAGTTTGTGATAATTACGTTTTTTAAGTTCCTTTTGAGATTGCGCAATTTATGAGGATTCCTTAATAGTTGCCGTAACAATTTGTCGGCTGTATCAATAGTCTGTTAATTTAATTAATCATTTCAACTTTTAATAAATTAGTATAAAAGTTATCATTTTATTAAAATTTGAGCAGGACGTGTTCTGCATATGAATCTATGTAAATAAAATATAAGATATGTGAAAATAATTTAAAATTTGTAAATTAATATTAAGTATAAAATAAAATATAAATTATGTAAATGAAATATAAAATTTTATAAATAAAAGATAAAATAAATAAATTAACATGAAAATGATAAATTGGTGTATTATTAGTAAACAAAACAAAAATTTTCAAATGTAATGTAAAACTTCTAAATCAGCATTAAGTGTAAAATAGAATATAAATTATGTAAATAAAACATAATATTTTGTAAATGGAGGGTAAAATTAATAAATTAATATAGAAATGGTAAATTAGTGTATTATTGATAACTAAAATAAAAACTTACAAATGTAACACAAAACTTATAAATCAACATTAAGAGTAAAATACAACATAAATTGTGTAAATAGAACATAAGACTTGTAAATGGGAGGTAAAAAAAAAGTCAATTAACATAGGCATAGTAAATTAGTTTATTATTCGTAATCAAACCAAAAGCTTACAAGTATAACATCAAACTTGTAAATCAACATTAAGAGTAAAATGAAGTATAAATTGTTTAAATGGAACTAAGATTAATAAATGGAAAGTAAAATCAGTAAATTAACAAAAGTAAATTGGTGTATTATTGGTGAACAAAATAAAAACTTACAGATATAATACAAATTTTATAATGAACATTAAGTATAAAATAAAACATAAATTATGTAAATGGAATATAAGGCTTGTAAGTAAATAATAAAACAAGTAAATTAACATAAGAGTGGTAAATTAGTGTATTAATAATAAATAAAACAAAAACTTATAAATTTAACATAAAATCTGAAATATTATTTTATAATAAAATTCTCCTAATCTAAATAAGGAAAATAAAATAAACGGCGTCTAAATCCAATATCTTAAAAAGAAAAAAGAATAAAATTCCTAAAAGTGACAAGAAAAATATGAAAGTAACTAAAAACTAAAAAAATGACTATGAAAGAAGTATAATTTCTGGCTTGATAGGCTAGAATGGTGCAAGCAATTCTAGGTTTGGTAACTTTGGTTCACTTCATCACAAGTTTCGAAACAATATATTATACGCCCAAAATATATAATTGTAACCAAAGTTATAATTTTCAGAAGGTGTTGTGCTCATTCCATACAACTATTCTACATCATATCGTGTATGGTAAACAATATTATGACAGAAACTTAAAAAAAAAATTATGAATGTCATAGAATGAATAGAGGATTTAAGGTTAAACTAATTTAATAAAAGTTATTCCCAATTTTTTTGTTTTCAATTGATGAGTGACTTTTTTCATTGTTCAAACCCCCACAAGCGCAATGTGAGGGTATTTCCTTCCTTAATTATATTATATAATTGAGTGAAAATAGTTTTCTCTCTTATCTAAGAATGAGTGAAATAGATATTCCTCGAATATTAGTGAGTGTTAAAATTTAGGCAGAACTTCATAAGCATTGATGTAAGTTGATCTCAGTAATAGTCTGCTGTGTAAATATCAGTTATAATCTCATGTAATATGAGTTGTAGTTTGATCAATAATTTCATGTAATAAAAAAATAAACTATTAAATGATTTACAAGTTTTACGTTATTTTTACAAATATTTTATTTTGTTTATAATTTTAAAACAGTAATTTATTATTGTTATATTAATTTACTTATTTTATATTTTATTTATTAATTTTATATGTAATTTATAAAATTTATATTTACAATTGGATTGATTCCGTAATTTCAATCAGGCATCATAAAATATTCGTATGATTGATTGATTGAACATTACCATCAATTTTGAGTTGTCGCATTAATTTGCACGTTGCTTGAAATGAAATGAAAACTTAATTATCTAGATTAATACAATGCATGTACAAAGTAAGGATGACAATTTGTTGGGTTAGGCTCGAGTTCTGCCACGCTTGAGCCCTATCCGATCATAGAAATAAAAGGTTTGGCCTGAAAAAAAAGCCCAAACATTCAAATTCTAGGTTGGGTTGGGCCAGACTAGATTCAGGTCAGGGTCGGGTTGGGCTTTTTTTCAAGTTTGAATTTCATAATATTTAAGATTAATTTTTAAGTAATTTAAAATTAAAAAATAGACATAACCTTCCTTATTTATTAAAATTTAATATAAACATCGAAATTACTTAAGGTCTGAACCATTTAATTGTATATATAATAAAATAAAGATAATAAAAATTATGTCTTATAAATTTATACTAGTAAAATCATATATATATATATATATATAAATTTTGAACTTCGGGCCAGCCCAACCCTGACTGGAATTTTAATCAGGCCCTCATATTTAGGCCCGAGTCCAACCCAGAATCCTTAAATTTAGGTCAAAGTCTGAAAAATTCGAGTCGGGTCAATCGAGCTAAATTTCAGGTCGAGTTTTTTTGGCCATGCATATGTACAAGTTTTATATAACCACGACAAAGGGTCTATTGAACATATCTAGAAAATTTTAGCCGACTAGAGATAAGAATGACTTACAAAGATTCTCTACTACTAGGTGTCTGTTTAGTATGACTTATTTAATGGTCTTAAGTGCTTATTTAATTTCATAAGCTTTTATAATAATTTTTGTCATTTTTTTCTAAGTAGAGCTTTTGAAGTTTAAATAAACTATTTAAACTCTACTGATAAAAACTCAAATTTTGTACTTTTGAAGTAGAGGTTGAAATTTTTTTTTAAATGTTAAAATATCTAAAATATCATCTACTTATTTGACAATATTATTTTATTCTTTTCATATGATAATTTTAAAAAATTGCCTATAAAAGTAATTTCATAAATTTTTAATAAAAATTTTTATTCACAACCAAACAACTAAAATTTTTATTTATAAAATCTCTACTTAAATAATTTCTACTTGAAATACTCTACCAAACAGAGCCTAAATTGTGGGGAGATATATTTATTTCATCCATAAGAAAAAGTTTTAATTAAAGGTGGACATAACAAAATGGGTTTGGTTCAGTACTTTTTTATTAAAAAAAAAGATAAATACGAATTGAGAATCGAACTTAAATTTAGTTCGATTCTTGGTTCAAATTCTTACAATCGGTACTGAAATAATAAAAATTAATTATATTTTTATATTTAAATAAAACTTAGTGACATGACATAAGAGGAAATAAAAGGTAAACTCATGTTCTAAAATTATTAAATGATGTAAGAAAAAATTACATATTTAAAAAATTGATAAATCAAACTCGAATCGGTTCGGGTTCGATTTATGTTCTATTTTGATTCCGTTCGGATCAAAATCACTGAGTTAGTCGAATTCTCTATTTCGTGGCTACAAGTCTACCACTAATGCCATTGGTTGCATGGCACCGCACAAGGCATGTATGCGCGCATGAGTATGAAGATAAAAGTTGAAATCATCACTTTTAGATCAAAATCACTCAACCTGTCCAAGTCCTAAATTTCTACTGAAAGAGCATATATGCCCATGTGAGGTTGGCCAAATGGTTTGACCCCTCGTTTATTTTCATAAGGTAGGTGTATTTCGGAGTTCCTATCAGGGTGTCAAAAATACCTATTCGGTTTGGGTAATATGGGTCAAATACTACTCAATTTGAAGATGAAGTTGGGTCGATATCGAGTATCACTTAATAAATTTAAAACTCTGAAACTTAAATTTTATTAAAAAAATAATTATAGAATATATATATATATATTATTTTAAATAATTATATTTATTTGACTCATTTATTACATACATGTAAAGTTTTTAAACATTTAAAACTCTTATTTTCAAGTCTAATTTTATTAAAATAACTTTATAAATTACAAAATTACAAAAAAAATGAATAAAAAATATGCATCTATAATATTAAAAATATAAAATTCGGATTAACAATCAAGCCTAATGGCGGGCTTTTTAAGCCTAGTCCACGTACCTAAAAATTACATCTTTGCCAACCCTAGTTCCTACGGGCTATGGCTATAGACACCCAAATTTGGGTGCCGTTCAAGTTTGAGGTAAATTTAATTGCTGGCTCAAATTCGCGTTACTTGCGTTGAATCAAGTGTTTCACATTGATGGCCGCTCGGACAAATCATATTCACGCCAGTTTTTTATAAGAAAAGTTGAAGCCCACAATTTTTTTTTGCCCCTCTTAAATCTTAAACCAATTTTATGTGTGATTAATTTTTACTAAATGACTTCAAAATCACTCACGACAGACGCATCAATATTTTATACGAAGTACTTCTCTGAAGATGCTTTACTGCCGAGCACTTTCTTCTGATGTAAGTCGGCAAAATTTATTTAAAAAAAAAACCTAATTAAATACATTCTCTAATCAATCATGAGTACTGCCTCCCATCACATGCATTAAATAACCCAAAAAAAAAAAACAACATAAATTCCAACTTGATAGCTATTAGCTCGCATGAAAATGGAAGTTGCCAAGAAACATGAAGGGGGTGAAATCGAAAGGACACATGCGTACCCTACATGTGGCTGCGGTTAAGGGACAAAGCGAAAGAAAGCCAAGGCTTAGAGCGTGGAAACAATTCACATGGGATGATACCATTACATGATCGTCGTCGTCATCATCATCCTCACAATTTCCTGTCACAGCTCATGTGCCCTAAATCCCACATCTTCCCCACCATTTTCTATTCCCATTATAATTCAATTTCTTTAGCATCAACTTTTTTTTCCTTATTTTTTATTTTCCTTTTACTTTATGTATTATATTTGGGACAAGCCTTCTGCATATGTGCACCATTGCACATGGGTATGGCCATTAAATAACATTGATCACAAAAAACACATCCGATATATATTTGTTTTTTTGTCTTCCAATAGTGTCTCTGCCTTTATCAATAGGCTATCCCAAATCCTCAGCGTATATATATATATATATATATCTAGGGAGCTACTGCACTGCACCATCTTTATATAACATTGGTCACGCATTTCCTTATTGATTACAATACTTTTATTGTACTTGGACAATTGCCTTAAGACCTTCACGTATTTCATTATTAGTAATAATTGATCATTTTTATAGTACAATTAACAGAAATTATTATAAAAACTACGATATTATCAAGCTGTCTCTAAATTTAATTAGAATATTTTTTATTTATGCATAATAAGCAAAAATTTAAGGCTTTACTATTTCCTCTGTAAATGGTTATTGACATTTAACTTATTGTTTTTATTTACTTTTAATATATCTACATTTTTCTTATTAAATTTTTACCATATACATGGTTCAAAAATATTTGAAAACGTTATTGCAACCACAACACATCACACCAATTGTACTTTCCAATGGTTTCAAGAAATATCTGCTCATATATTTTTTCCTAAGACCTCAAATCTCTTTGAACTTACCTTAGTAAACATAAGAATAGTGACAAAATCACAAAATTTTTGTACAAACTGACATAAAATGAATATATTAACTACTCTAAGTTTAGCTACTTCGGCCTTGGTCGAAGTGGTGGACTGCTACCCTCACAAGCGATTCAAGCCCCCACAAAAGCATTGTGGGGGCTAAATATCCTTAATATTTATAAATATTTTTCCTTTGTAAAATGCGAGTAGAGTAAGAACATCTCTCGTTTGTGAGGGTTATTTGTCTAAACATGTACTTTATAGAATTTAATGTAATAATGTAAGTCCCAACCATATATATCGGATTGTAAATATCAGTATAATATATTTACTATAATAGTAATTGTTGTAAATATTTGTGCAATACAATAAGACAATATATAATCAGTCTTAAAAAAAAACTACTCTAAGTTTATATATAAGAAAAAAAAATGTGGGTATGAGGTGTTTCAATCTAAACCATACAATCATGCATGTAGTATTAATTTATATAAAAATTTATACCTCCATCAGCATTATTTCGTAATGTGTGTCCGGATATTGTAGAAATTATTTTGCAAAAACACGTTTTTTACTGAGTAAAAGTACCAGTAAAAGCGAAATCAGCATTAGGTTTAAACGCGAAATCAGTTACAGGCTTCCAGTCAATCCGTAACACAAATATCTTTATCTCGTGGTAAGTGGAGAACTGAAACTTTACTTAAAATTACAGGTTTAGTTGCAACTAACTGAGCGAGGTAAGTTCCATGATTGTCTGAACGCTCAGGAACGACCCATCTGATCTTCATCACGAAAGTTGACCGGCATTGACAGGTGAATCAGATGGTCAGAAGCTGGCGATGCAGAGACGTAAAAGGGGCGGTGAACACATGGGAATGTCTGGGGAGGGGTAGTAAAATAATGAGACAAAGCTTATAATAAGCAAGGAGCACTAAAGAGACGGTCACAAGGGCACGTGGGTTGCAGATTCCTCATGGTTAATAAACTACTGGGGGCGACTTTCCAGTTATACCGTTGAGACCCCAACTCCCTCAAACAGCTGTTACATAGCTGTCCTATCTTAACCCCTCCCATGTGACCCCTTTGCTCCCACATTTGCGAGGAAGAAAAGATTAAAAAGAACATTTCATTTTTTTCTTTTTTCTTTTTTTTTTCTCTTTTCTTTCTCACACCTCAGAACTTTAAGCTTAATTAAAACCCCTCAATCACGTTGTCGTTATATAACTCGAACCTTTGCCGCTAGAGAAACTCATTTGGTGTAGTTTCTTCCTGTGTCTCTGTGTTTGTGTTTTTTTCCAGGTCGTGTGCCGTTCCTGTCGTGTTACACGTTTGTTCCCGTTCTTGTTCGTCCTCTGTGGGTTGTGTCATATGATGGCACAATTGCCTCCGAAGATTCCGAACATGACAGCTGCTTGGCCGGATTTTTTTCACCACAAGGTACCATCGTCAATGGCGAATAATAACATCAATAACAGTTCCAACGTCAACAACCCTTCATGGGTGGACGAGTTTCTCGACTTCTCGTCGGCGAGAAGGGGGACTCACCGGCGGTCGGTCAGCGACTCGATAACCTACCTTGAGGCGCCAATGCTGGACGAGTGTCGTGGGGCGGGTGCGGCTCCCGGGTCGGGGTCGGGGTCGGGAAATATTACTAACAGTAATCATCACGAGTTTGAAAAGTTCGATGATGAGCAGTTTATGTCTATGTTCACCGATGATTTGCCTAATGCTACCGTGCCTCCCACATTGTCTTCCTCTAACCCTTCTACATCGTCTGATCATAATAGCATCAATGACGAGAAAGATGCACCGTCTGATCAGAAACAGCAGACGGTGAGGAATGAGTCCGACGAGGTGCAAAGCCGGTGCAAAACTGAAGCTCAAGGCCCACCACACGGTGCCTCGGCAGCAAGTAATTCTTCTGATCGGATAGTTGATCCCAAGAGGGTGAAGAGGTAACTCAATTAAAACTCATCCTAATAATTTGAATTATCATTATAAAAATATATATTATTGTTAATTACATTTATATTTGCTTGTGTTTAAAGAATCTTGGCGAATAGGCAGTCAGCGCAAAGATCACGAGTGAGGAAACTACAATACATATCGGAGCTTGAACGAAGTGTTACTTCATTACAGGTATGCACGTAATTGGTTAATTTGCTTAATAAATCTATAATAGGGCTATACAAAATTATGGTTACTGCATGATCAGTGTTATTAATTGTTTGTGATTTTGATGTAAAACGAAGGCTGAAGTCTCAGTTTTGTCGCCACGCGTCGCATTTCTGGATCACCAAAGGTTGCTCCTGAATGTCGACAACAGTGCTCTTAAGCAAAGAATCGCTGCATTGGCCCAAGACAAAATATTTAAAGATGGTAAGTGCTTAATTGCTTCAATTAATTATGAACGTTACTTCCATAATTTCCCAATCTATTAGTTTCAGGGATGTTTTAGAAACCCAATTTTCTTAATTGAGCCATGTTGAAGTCTCTTAATTAGGAGAGCGTTGTTGGGTTAGGTAACTTTTTCATAGAGGTATATGTAGGCACATCTATAATTTATGTGGTAGCATGTGCTAGTGTCAGATAATTATGGTGATTTATGAGTTAGCTGGCTAGCTATGCCTTTTAATTAATACGTGTTGCTGCTTTGCTAAAAAAATTTGCAGCTCATCAAGAAGCCCTGAAGAGAGAAATACAGAGATTGAGGCAAGTGTATCACCAACAAAACCTCAAAAAGATGGAAAATGGAGCCTCACCAGCACCAACACAATCAGCTGAAGTCAGAGTTTCAGTGGAAAAAGAGCAGCTTCTTAATGTTTGATCAAATCCCATTTCAGGATTCCATCTCCCATTTAGTTGTTTTAAAGCATGATTAAGGATTATTTGCGAGTGAAGAGATTTTCAAGCTGCTTGCTTGCTTGCTTTGCATATATATTTGTATGTTATTGTAAATTTCGACTGTTTGACACATTAATTACCGAATTTAATGGGGATATGTGAGTCCAAATTTAGGATATGAAATTGGCTCTCGTGTTGTGTGACTCTGTAGATCTTATGCCATCTGTTCTCGCTGACATGATGTGATGCGCTTCAAATTCATTGGGACCACTCAAGATTACATTTTGGTTTCCTGGAAAGAAAGAAAAGGAAATGCAACTGTGACTCTGTGATTTCAAGGAATGTAAACATATTCTTATTTGTTATTGCTTTAACTGATTAATTAGGGGAGGAGGGATTTTATAACTTTATTATTTCGTTCTCTAATTTTATTTTTCTGTTGTTGTTGTTGTTGTGGTAAGTTGTAGCTATTGGAGGGAAAAAGGGTACTGGGACTGGGTCTGTATTGGAAAGTATGAAAGGAAGGATGTAGGCAGGTGGTTGATGTCAGACTTGCTGTCCTTTTCAGTGGCTTTTTCTTTAGGTTTGTAATGGTGTTTATTTGCCAAATTATTTCAGTCAAGAGGAAAAAGAAATGTAAATATTTATTCCTAATTGTAAATAGTTCATTCTTAATTGTGAGAGCTTGTTTGGATTGTTCTCTTTTCAAATTTCAAAACCATGATGAAAGATTGATTCTAAAAAGGGTATTAATTTGTGATTTAAGCCTGATCATGGTTGGTGTGTTCGTGTTTAGCTTAAGTTTTAGTGAAATAATATTTGCAACATGTTTTGGATGTTAATTAACCAACGATCAGTGGTACATTAGAAAAACAGTAGGGACAAAATTTATGATCGATTGAAAAAAGAAAAAAATTACAATCTTACTTTATTGTTTTTATAATCTTATTAGTATTTTTTTTATATGTTTTGAGAATGAAAGTTTAAAGAATGCAATCAAATCGTAAAGATTTGCTTTTTAATCGATTTCTAAATCATATCAAGTTTCAAATTAGATCTTAGACCTTATTTTAATGGATTCAATTTTGTTTTAGACATCTAATAAAGCAACTCAACTAATAAACCATAAACGAATGATATTTGTATGTGATTTCAAAATAATTGAACTTAAACTTATGTATTTAATTAACCTAACAGTTTTAATGTTTTATTATTTTAACTAACTAAATAGAAAATGTCATTTCAGATTTTTGGACCAATCCCTTGTCCCTCAATGGCTCTGCCACGTCAATTACAAGTGAAGAATCAACCTCCAGCCAAAGAAAATGTTTACAGATTAAACATTTTGCTTCACAATTCACACTCTATTTCCTTTTAAGTTTTAACCTCCTCACTAGAGTTAATATTACAAACATAAATGGTTCTGGTAAACATATAGTGGGTTCTGGTAAACATAGAGCGGGCAATGAAGATCAACAAGAGCAATTGTGGAGGTTCCTAAAGTTATCAAAAATAGACCTCCAAAACTATTCAATCCCAGACTGTCAGTTTTCTCATCATCCCCGAAACTGAGCACGTATATGTGAACTTCATAGAATTCTCCGGCTGCAGCAATTTTCCTTTTCCAGAAATTTCTAGAACCGCCTGAGATATGTCAGGAAAATAGGGAGAATTCCTCGGAAAAACCTGAAACATAAAACTTGCAATCATTAGTTTATTCTCCTACATATATGTTTTTACTTGTAAAGAGAAGAAGTTACAAATCCAAATTCCCCAACTTTAAATATTTGCCCTGTAATGAAACCATTGCAATATTTGGCTAGGAATACTTCAACATAAGGAACTTCATGAAATGCTGCAGCTGTATCTCCTCTCAGCAGAGCTTCAGGATAATCAATTTCTGAAAATATTTTCTTGACATTGTGAGGCTGGGACTCTAGGACCTCTAAATATTTGACAACGAATGAGTTCCCATCATACCCAACTTTGGCTCCTATCCGCCTTAGCATCTCAATATAAAGACAGTTGCTGGATCCGGGCTCGAATGGTGAGCAAGGATGTTAAGCTAGCGGTATAACCTTACTAATGCCGCAAATAACCATACCACCATTGTCATCCGAGACAAATTGCTATGCAGTTTATCTCCTGGAGAGAATGGAACAGAATTATTCATCTTCAGTTTTTTCAATAATTCATGAATCTAGATGTCTGTTCAAGAAACTGAAAAACCCAAAAATTTAACGATAGGATTAAGTCTTAACAAACTCACTCAAATCATCCAGGAGACCGTCGGCGTGAGTTTAAGTTTATAGGTAGGGACCCAATGTTGGTATTAAAATCAAGTTTTAACATTATATGTGTGAGGTTTGCTGGTGAATCAAAACTCAGCATGGCTAAACGATGTCGTTTTGGCATTTTGAAGAAGCTCATAAGTGATGCACGTGACTGACGCATGAGAAGCTTATAACCAGTTCGTTAATTCCGTTATTCCACGTGCAAGGAATCTGCTTCATCTGGGATTAGTTGGACAGTTGCTCTGTTAGCTATAAAAGCTGGCTGACGAACTGAATTAAACAGGCTTGTAAATTGATTTAATAAGGGGTTTCTGAAAAGGGTATTAAGCTTTCTGAAATCTTGTAAACAAAACTCTGTAAAATAGTTCCCATTGTTGAATAATGAAAGCTCTGCAGAAAGCTTTTCCCGTGGATGTAAGTTGTTCCAATTGGAGCAATTGAACCACGTAATTGACTTGTGTGTTTGTCTGCTTTTGGGTTGATTCTTGATTTTGTATTCTTTCCAGGTTCTTGGGTACTTGGTGTTAACATTCTGGTTTCTTTCTTCATTTGTGCGTCTTGAGTAGTCTTTGTCAAAGGTCCTAGGAATTGTTTGATTTGTCTCACAAAGCATACTGCAGATCAAAACACTACAATTGGTATAAGAGCCTGATATCTTTGATCAAGACCAAGAATGGGCACGCCGAGGATAGATTTAGAAAAGTTCACTGGCAAGAATGACTTCAACATGTGGAAAATCAAAATGGAAGCTTTGCTGATCACTCAAGGATTGGGAGATGTTCTCGAACCTATCACCAAGAAAGAGGGAAAAGAAGTCTCATCATCCAAGACTCCAGAGGAAGTAGCTGAAATAGATAAGAAGGCCAGAAGCATCATAATCCTCAGTCTTGGAGATGCTGTTATCAGAGAGGTGGCTAAAGAAAAGACAGTTGCAGCTCTATGGGCTAAACTAGATGGAATCTACATGACCAAGTCACTAACGAATAGTCTCTACATAAAAAAGAGAATGTTCACTCTGAGAATGGCAAAGAGATCATCACTGGATCATCATATAGATGAATTTAATAAAGTGTGTGATACTTTAGAATCTATTGATGAGGGCCTGAATGATGAAAGGAAATCACTTCTTTTAATAAGCTCTTTACCGAAATCTTATGAGCATTTTGTGGATGCCTTGATGTATGGAAGGCAATCTTTGACCCTGGATGAAGTTAAGACTGCCCTTAACACCAGAGAGCTACAAGGAAAACAAAATGCTGTGGAGAGTGGTGTTGGTGAAGGACTGACGGCAAGGGGTAGATTTGATAAACATGATGAAAAGAAAAAGAAAGAAGGGAAGCAGAAGAAGAAACAAAAGGCCTGGAAATGTTTCCAGTGTCATAAAGAAGGGCATCTTAAAAATGATTGCCCTGAAAGAAAGACTAATCCAAAAGACTTAATGAATCGAAGTGGGGATGCAGCCATAGTTGAAGAAGAAGGATATGAGTCAGCAGGTGTGTGTGTAGCAACTGATTGCAGCCAAAAAGGTAAATAGATCTTGAACTTTGGATGCACTTTCCATATGACTCCTTTTAAGGATTACTTAATTGAATACCATGAAATTGATGGTGGAAGAACGATGATGGGGAATAATGCCATGTGTAGAGTCATTGGTATTGGCACTGTTAAACTTAGATTACAGGATGGGACTCTATTGATGATTAAGCATGTAAGACATGTGCCTGACCTTAAAAGGAACCTCATCTCCTTGGGGATGTTTGATCAAATGGGGTATAGCATTAGGCTTGAATCTGGTGATCTGAGGGTATTAGATGACTCTAAAGTGGTTTTAAAAGGCAATAGGAGAAATGGGGTGTATGTCCTAGATGGAGAAATCATAGCAGGTGAATCTGGATATTCTGGAAATGTCAAAACAGATTGCACCAGGCTGTGGCACGTTAGGCTGGGTCATATCAGTGAAAAGGGATTAAAAGAGTTAGAGAAGCAAGGTGTGTTAGGCAAAGGAAAGATTGGCAGCCTAGAGTTCTGTGAAGACTGTGTGTTTGGTAAATCTTCAAGGGCAAACTTTAAGAGATCAAACAAGAAGTCTGAAAATATCCTAGACTATATACACTCAGATCTTTGGGGACCAGCTCAGGAGTTGTCTCTAGGAGGGAATAGATACTTTGTATCATTCATTGATGACTTTTCAAGGAAGGTCTGGACTTATGTTCTAAAGCAAAAGGATCATGTGTTTGAAAAGTTTAAGGAATGGAAGAGCTTTGTTGAAAAGCAAACAGGCAAGAAAGTGAAAAAGTTGAGGACAGATAATGGGTTGGAATTCTACAACCAACAGTTTGGGAGCTACTGTGTAAATGAGGGCATAATGAGGCACAGGACAGTTAAGTTCACTCCCCAAAAAAATAGGTTAGCTGAGAGGATAAATAAGACACTTATGGAGAAAGTAAGATGTATGTTGATATAGTCCAGGCTTCCAAAATCCTTATGGGCAGAGGTACTGATGACAGCTAGTTATTTGGTGAATAATAGTCCCTCCTCAGCACTGGATTTCAAGACACCCTTTGAGATGTGGCATGGTAAACCAGCAAGCTATGAAGGCCTGAGAGCATTTGGATGTATAGCTTATGCTCATACTAAACAAGGAAAGCTTGCACCAAGGGCATTGAAAGGAGTCTTCATTGGCTACCCAGATGAAGTGAAATGCTACAAGATCTGGTGCACTAATCTAAGGCCCCAAAAATGTATAATCAGCAGGGATGTAATCTTCAATGAAGATGAGCTGATAAGAAAAACTCAACCAGCTGAAGAAACTCACTCAGATTCTAAATCTTCTGAGATATTGGAATTTGAGGTGGAGCAGCCTGATCAGAGGAACATAGAAGAAGCAACAGACTTTGAAGATGTTGAAAATGAATCAGGGGAAACACAAGCACCTCATCAACATGTGGAGACAGTAGTGAAACCCCAGATAGGAGACTATCAACTTACCATAGATAGAAGAAGAAGACAAATCAAACCACCAAAAAGGTTTGGTTATGCAGATCTAACTGCCCTTGCTTTAGCTGCAGCACACAATATAACTGATGAAGAACCAAAGACCTTTAAGGAGGCAGTGCATAGTCCAAACAAAAGGGAATGGATGGCAGCAATGGATGATGAAATTGCTTCTCTGCATAAAAATAAAACATGGGAATTGGTTGAGAAGCCAGCAAGCAGAAGAGTGGTTGAATGCAAGTGGATCTACAAAGTCAAGGGAGGTATAACTTAGGCGGAACCAAGGAGGTTTAAAGCTAGACTTGTAGCTAAGGGGTATACTTAAAGAGAATGAGTTGATTTCAAGGAGGTGTTCTCTCTAGCAGTTAGGCATGCCTCAATAAGGGTAATTCTGGCCCTAACAGCAGTTGATGACATGGAGCTTGATCAACTTGATGTCAAGATTGCATTTCTGCATAGGATACTACAAGAAGAGATATACATGAGTCAACCAGAAGGGTATGAAGACCCCAAGAAGAAAGACTATGTGTGCTTGTTAAAGAAATCACTCTATGGTCTTAAGCAATCCCCTAGGCAATGGTACCTCAGGTTTGATGAATTCATGGTGTCAAATGGATTCATGAGGTGTAGCTATGATTGCTGTGTGTATTTTAAAAGGATAAATGTCAGTGTATATGTGTATCTACTGTCATATGTAGATGACATGCTACTGGCAAGTAAGGATAGAGAGGTAATTGAAGAACTAAAGTTGCCGCTTAGTACAGAGTTTGAGATAAATGATCTCGGGCAAGCTAAGAAGATCCTAGGAGTAGAAATCAGGAGGAATAGAAAAAGTGGGCTGCTGTTTCTATCACAAGAAAGTTACTTAAAGAAAGTCTTAACCACCTATGGAATGGCAGACTCAAAATCTGTCCAGACACCACTTGCTTCTCATTTCAGACTCAACAACTCTCAGTGTCCATCTACTGATGAAGAAAAGCAAGAGATGATGTCAGTTCCCTATGCAAATACAGTAGGGTGTCTGATGTATGTCATGGTCTTAACAAGACTTGACATAGCCCATGCTGTCAGTGTTATAAGCAGGTATATGGCTTCACCTGAAAGGGAGCACTGGAAGGCTGTGAAGTGGGTAATGAGATATCTAAGTGGGACTTTGAAGAAAGGTCTGGTGTATGGGAGAAACAGGAAAAGTGAAGACAGCTTGTGGGGTTATGTTGACTCAGACTTTGCTGGAGATTTAGACAGAAGAAGGTCTCTGATGAAGAACAACATTTGTCCATGAGGTTCCTAATATGGAAACTTTTGTGCAGTAAAATTAAAACAGATGGCGGAAGCTCTAGAAACCTCGGATCGACTTCAATAAAAAACAAAAATCAAGAGGAAAGATTGAAGTTTAATTACCTCACTTGTAGTTTTAGAAACGGCTTCTTGAAGTAGGAGAAAACGACTGAAAACAGTAAGCTACGAACACTGTCCAGAAAATACAGCTCTGCACGAACAGCTTCTATTTTGCCACGATCTGAGATCCTTTAAACACCCCAATTGTGATGCCTCTAATCAGTCCACACTTAGAAATTTTCTAGGAGTTCAGAGGATTTGGAATCTCGAAATTTCATTAATAAATGAGAGAGATAATAAAGGAACATGAATGCTAGCTCATGTTGATACCTCTCACCAAATAAAGCTACCATTATCTCTAATAATAGCACCAAACATTATCATGTGCTAGACCCACCCACTTAGCCATTATTTATTGAAATTGATCTCATCACTTCAATAAACTATTTAATTAAATAAATAAATAGCTAATATTAATTAATTTCGGAATTAATCATTTAACCTCATTTTGATCACATCAAATGGTTAAATGTGGGCTTCTCTTGTGACATGTTCTAATGCTTTCTCTTAATCCATATTGGATCCAATAAAAGCCCATAAGTCTAAACCCAAAATTGGTCTAGAAGTCCATAATCATATATGAACCCGAATATGTCCAAAATGGTCATTTTACGTGCTCGACATTCCATAATGTTTAATTGAGGATTTATGAAATTTATTTTGTTCCTTAAACTATTTATGGAACATCTAAATTTCTATCTTAAATCATATTTAAGATATATTTGTATTTATATTCATTCTCAATGAATTATAATATAAATATTGATTTTCCTAAAATTAGAAAATCTAACTTCTCATTTTCTAGTAACTCATTTTTCATTTCTATATTGTGTGTAACCTTTTAGGTTCTTAGTTATAAGGTAGTAGAACTATTTTAATGATAACTCTTTATTTATTAAATGATGCTAAACTCTTTAGTCATCAATTAGAACCTTTCTAATGACTTTAAAATGTATTGGTAATACGCTTTACCAATATTGATCATAAGGTTTCTACAAGTCATTAGTGACACCTAGCAGTATATCACGACTATCCAAATAACAAGAATTGTTGGATCTATAGAACCTATTCCATTGTATCTCTATGTCTTGGTCTCTTCATCATCCATGTCCAGAGAAAAGCACAGCTTATGGTTTATTATGTTAAGCAGTTGTGCTTTATCTCAAAATAAATATAAATGAACTTGGCATGATAATATAATTTAAACTCCTTCAAATATATTTCACCTTGGCTAATGATTTCTCATGCCAATTCATATTATCTCATAGGGACATCCTTTTTGTATATTACAAAGTGATGAATTCCATATTGGCCATCAACTTGTCTTCATACATAGCCAACCATGACAGCTATTGCTAGATCTCTTCCGTGATTAAGAATCAATCGTTATGCATTCACATATCAGAGATGTCTATGTATAAGACATCTGTTATGCCTCAGGTCTAAAGACCATTACTAAACATAGTGTCTGTTACAATGTATAATAAACCATTAACACTCACGACCATATGGCTTACTATATTCGGTCAAGTTCAGTAAACTTGTTCTTTTAACAAGTACCTATGTGTTTGACTTGACATCTTATGTCAATGATATGAAACTCACCATCCATTTTAGTATCACATATCATAAGGAGTCATAACACATACTAGTGTTTATAGGAATTTATAATGTCCAATCATAAATCTACCACTAGGAACTATTTTATAAGTATAGTACAAAGGATACACGTTTTATATTCTCGACATACTCGAGAATGTGATCCTCAATTATTTAACTTCTTGGACTATATTCATTATATTAATATATGAATATTGATAACTTTGCCATTGAATAAATATTAAAATGTTATTCAAATACAATCATTCCCTAAACAATCAAATCACCATTCGATTGGCCTTTAGGGCATATTACTAACATCTAACTGGGTATGTATTCATGCTGAGAGGGTGTGCTGTTAACTGGAAGTCTGCATTACAGCATGTGGTGGCACTCTCTACTACAGAAGCTGAATATACAGTTGCTACAGAAGCTGTTAAAGAAGCTTTGTGGCTTAAGGGGTTAACATCTGAGCTGGGGATAATGCAGAGTACAGTCTCTATATTCTGTGATAGTTCCAGTGCTATACATCTCTGCAAAAATCCAGCACACCATGAGAAAACAAAACATATAGACATCAAGCTGCATTTCATAAGGCATGAAGTCTCAAGGGGAGATATCAAAATGGTTAAAATCCATACTGATGTAAACCCTGCAGACATACTTACGAAGACTGTTCCTGTGGCTAAGTTTGAGTTAAGCTTAGACTTAGTGGGACTAGGTATTATCTAGATGATACATAGTGTTGGAGAAGGAGTATGCAGAGGAGTATTGATTCAAGGTAGAGAATTGTGAGGTTTGCTGGTGAATCAAAACTCAGCATGGCTAAATGATGTCGTTTTGGCATTTTGAAAAAGCTCATAAGTGATGCACGTGACTGACGCGTGAGAAGCTTATAACTAGTTCGTTAATTCCGTTATTCCACGTGCAAGGAATCTGCTTCACCTGGGATTAGCTGGACAGTTGCTCTGTTAGCTATAAAAGCTGGCTAACGAACTGAATTAAACGGGCTTGTAAATTGATTCAATAAGGGGTTTCTAAAAAGGGTATTAAGCTTTCTGAAATCTTGTAAACAAAACTCTGTAAAATAGTTCCCATTGTTGAATAATGAAAGCTCTGCAGAAAGCTTTTCCCGTGGATGTAAGTTGTTCCAATTGGAGCAATTGAACCACGTAATTGACTTGTGTGTTTGTCTGCTTTTGGGTTGATTCTTGATTCTGTATTCTTTCTAGGTTCTTGGGTACATGGTGTTAACATTCTGGTTTCTTTCTTCATTTGTGCGTCTTGAGTAGTCTTTGTCAAAGGTCCTGGGAAGTGTTTGATTTGTCTCACAAAGCATACTGCAGATCAAAACACTAAAATATGCCTTGATATATGGCAAGTAGAAGAAATTACCTTGTAGTGAGAACAGTGTTGTGAAGGTAAAAGAAACCATGGTTCTGCTTGGTTCAATATAGAACCCTTCCTCAAGTGTTCATTATTTTTCCGCTCGATCAGCCAAACTACAAAACCATTATACAAGACAATGGAACCTCTTGCAGCCCACAGGGGAGACATGAATGGCTTCTTGAACAACCAAGCTCTCTCTGGTCTCCTAAGTTTTACGGGCACCAACAATTGCACACCAGGGGCAGCGTATGGTTACGAGAACTCTGCGTATCGACTATGATCGGCCACTATAGCCGTATCTCCAACAACTGCATCAAAATTCTTCAGAAATTACATAGTACCAAGTCAGTAAATGTCAAAAACAAATTTCTAATTTACAAGTGAAATACAGGATTACATGTGTATGTATAATATAAATATCTCAAGTTGAAGCTAATTTACTAGAGAATCATAGGTGCCTTGAAATGGGATGAACTCATAAGGCAAGTTGGTAAACGATCAGCAATGGCTTTGAGGACATCAATGGAGAAACCATTAATATTTGGCTCAGCACCAGGATGAAATCTCACATTCACAAATTCTGCATGCGAATTCCCCATTGGAACTCCTACTCTTAGAGGATTTGCATTTGTTGCCACTACCCACCCTCTAGGAGCTGTCAAGGAACCTCCTGGCCAAAGAATTTGTCCCAGAATTTTTATGGACTCATTATAGATACTACCCTTGGCAATGCTTTCTTAAAATCCTAACCCTTCTGTCCAGTAGCCAATTTCTTTATAACTTTTCCCAGTTACATTAACTATCGGTAAATGTGAGCAGAGTCAACATTCCATATTTAAAATTTAATGCACCTCTTAAGCCTTCAAATTTACTTTTCAAGATCCTGTTCAGCAACGTTTGCCGCTAAGAGAAAACATGTGAGCATCATTTGGTAAATTTGGAAAGCGTTGCCAATCTGATTCACCTTTCACGCCAAGAGCTACAGCCCGCACAGCATCATACGCCTGCAAGGCGAAAATCCCTGGTTCTCTATATTTTTCCTTCGGATATTGTTTATGAAACGTAACTCGGAATCTTGAACGAAAGTCTTTGAACTGTTTCCTAGAATGAGAGTAGTAGCTCTTGATTCCTATGGTACCTTGCATTGAGTGAACCACTGATTCATTGAGAGAGTCGATCGCATTTGTAACGGAGATGGTGGTGATCCAAACGAATTCCTTTTCCATCATTCTAATATTTCCTTGCATTCTTGAAAATATGTTTTGCCAATGTTGAAGAAGTATAATGCTTTACATTGTCCTTTTTTAAGATTCTTCAATTTTTCGGATGAAGAATAGTATTGAGGAAAGGGAGTGAGTGGGCGAGCGCATTAATCTCTGTCTCGACTTCCTGAAGAGCATCGATGAGATATGGAGTGATACTATTGACAGCTAAATTGGTATCTTCATAGATTATGTTAACTTTTCTCCATTGTCAGCTGCCTATTATTGCTGCCACAGCTTTTATTTAAGCAAAATGGTTGCAAGCTGCATTAACCAGAAAAGGCCAATGCGGACAGGCCCCGGATGGAACTTCATTTGCCAGAGAAAGAATCGGGACCTGAGATTTGTTTCCAAGGCTGGATGCTGGTTCAGCTTCTTGCCATGTTCCCAAGCCCACAATCACGCTTGCATGATGCTTCTTGACAATAGTTTTAACTAGGGATGTCAAATACATCCGGATACGGATGTAGATCCGGATATGAAATTTAGGATCCTGAATCAGGATCAGGACAGTTCCAAATCCAGATCCGGATCCGGATGCAAGTGCATCCGGAAAATCGGATATCCGAATCCGGATAAATTTTATTTTAAATTAAAAATTTCATGAAAAATTAAAAAATAAATTTTATTTGTGGATTTATGATGTTGTTGTATATTATTCATGTTAACTTATTAGTTGTTGGATTATGATTGAATTTTATTTGATATTATTAGGTAAATTATTGAATTTATTTTCAATTAAAATTTTAATTAAAAATATATATTAAAAATTAAAATTTATTTGTGGATTTATGATTTTGTTGTATCTTATTCATGTTGAATTATTAATTTTGGATTATGATTGAATTTTATTTAAAATAAAAAATTAAATTAAACATAAATATTAAAAATGAAATAAAAATAAAAAAATTAAATTTTATATGTAGATTTATGAGATTATTTATGTTATTCATGTTGAATTATTAATTATTGAATTATGATTAGATTTTATTTGATATTATTATGTAAATTATTGAAATTTTAAATTATATTAAATTATTGAATTTTAATTTTTACTGATCCGAATTTAGAAACTTACATTCGGAGCCGGGTTTTGCCAACCCTAGTTTTAACTGCATTTAAGGTTTGTTTACTTACTGAAGTTACATTCTCACACTTCAGTGT
>JAQOOD010000002.1:11450828-11628557 GCA_029633175.1 Citrus glauca
AATTTTTTTATTATTAACTTAAATTATATATTTAGAAAATAATATTTATTAGTACCTAGAAAAATACAAAATATAAAAGTCTTAAATTTTAAAAATTTAACATTATTTTTTAATATAAATATTAAAAAATAATTTTTCCATAAAGATTGAAGCTTGTAGCCTTATAATTGAGAGCATAACATTTATTTTAAATTAATATTATTTAAATTTATTCATATATAAATATTTTTATTAGTTATATTAATTTTTTATATATTAATTACTATAATATAATTAAATAATGTAATATCAAGTTATATTCTTATTTTTATATATTATTTAAGTACTTATTAATCAATTTGATATATTAATTATTATATAATTAAATAATACATTATTTAGTAATATTTTTAATATAATAAAAATTAAAATATGAAATAAATTATTAATTTATATTAATAATTATGATATAAAAATAAAAGAAAAGAAAATATTATATTATATTAAAAATTTATATTATTTATTATTATTAAAAAAACAAAAGCAAAAGTAAAAAAAAAAGAAGCAGCAAATGCAAAAGCACAAGAGCTAAGAAACTGAGAAATGGAGGAGAAGATGAAAAACAAAAAGCTGAGAAGAAGAAGAAGAAACAGAGAAGACGAAAAAGAAGAGGGGAAAAGGAAAAAAATAAAAATAAAATAAAAATGAAGAGAGAAACAGATATGACGAAGAAGAAGAGGGGAAAAGGGAAAAAAATAAAAGAAAAAAAGAGAGAGCTTGAGAATCAGCGAAGATGAAGAAGAAGAGGGGAAAAGAAAAAAAAAACAAAAAGAGAGAGAGAGTAACAGGGAAGAAGAACTGAAGAAGAGAGGAAAAGGAAAAAAAGAAAGAGAGAGAAATAGAGAAGACGAAGAAGTAAAAGTTAATACAGTATAAACCCGAGTTTCACTCGGGTTTCCGTTATGCGGGGTTTCCCGCATTAATTTTTTTTTTTAATGCAATACAAGATAAATGCCAAATATGGTATTGTCATATTTTAATGCAATGCAGAGTGCTAATACAGTGTAATGCTGCACGCCAAACATGCCCTAAAGGCGGACTATAGATGCTTGCCAACATCTCGCAATTTAGCAACTTGTGAGTTTATTTATTTATTAATTTATTTTGTCTCCATTTTGAATTCCTGAATAATCAAATGATTAAATAGTGGGACTCATTTCAGAAGTAGCTTCGTATATCAATTTAGGACTCAGAAGGCGGATAGAACATATTAAGTGAATTGGAATTTAGCCATTTTATTTAAGATTGTAATAAATTTATTTATTTATTCAAGACTTTTCATTCTCAACAGACGATTGTATTCTATCTAACAGACAATGCTAAACAGAATGCCCACCATGCTGCCCAGATGGATAAATCGGCACGTACGAGAATGTGATATGCCAGCTCGATTTGGTGCTGTGGCCTAAAAGTTATGGCGGTAAAAAAAATTCTAATTATAAAATAAAAGTTTATCATAATAATATATATAACTAATAATTTTGAAGAATCAATCATATAAATTTTTTACCAAACTACAAAATAAAATCATATATTTATTTTTAAACTGTGGTCGCAGGTATTTATTAAACACTTTAGAACTCTAAAAGGAACCTCAAACTATAGTGTACTGTCACAACTATCGAGTCCATAAACTGTATGGTATTGATAAATTGGTTTTTCAACCTAAAGCAATACCAATTGTGATAAATTGCTGCAGAGCAACGAAGCCCCCATGATTAAGTGACAGAATTCAAAAACCAAGATGATACCTCAACATTCCAATTTGTTCTGGCAGTGAGAATGACTAGAGTTTTTTTGTCCAAGAGAGAGAGCACTCATTCCCCACCAAATTCCTTGAAAAATAAGATCAACAAGCATCTAATTTCATAATCAGTAATAATAATTTGAATCCAACAACGAATCCTAAGCTTGTTTTGAAATCAAGCAGACATCCCATAGGTAGGCCCATTAAATAGTAACAGGCTAAGTTAACAACTTAACATAGGCAACTATAGCTTGCCATCCACTCCCAATGGCCACAACCGAAAAATACAGAAGGAATGGAAAAGCTTAAACCTACGTCAAGATGAAGCATAATTTTCCATCATCACGTATCACATTACCTGAAAATATAGGTTGAATGCGGTTGAGAAAAAACAGAGATGGCAAGCGAAGGTGTCTGGAAACAGCTTGGACAACCTTGGAATCACTCGCGAAGGGTTTACTTAAATCAGCTCGGAAGATCAAAACAACTGCACTGAAGACCACGCTGATGAAGATGCTATTTGCGTTCACTACCAAAACTGAAAATTTTGCAGCTTTTGGGTGAGCTGCTCCGAGTTCATTACTCACTCGAATGCAGCAATCAGTTTGAAGAATATTAACATTACACTTTCAGAGAGAAACCAAACTACTAGAATATCAAAATTTGCAGCAATATAACTAACCTGGCTGCTGCAGATAAGCCCAACATAACATTTATGTCCCAGTTGAGGTAATTCATAATGAAATTAATGAACCCATGTCAGTATCAAAAGTTTGCTATCTGTAAAATGCAAATGTTGAAGAATAAGGGATGGATGAAAATACCGAACACTGACGGAGTCCAGCAAGATTGTTGGATTAGGAAGGAGTCCTGATATAGGTGCTAGCCCTTGATTGTACCAAATCTCCAAACTAAATCAATGAATATATAAATTAATATCAGAACTATATAAGATATGCAAGATCAATCATCATGATAAAGTCACAGCAACTCCCATGACACTGCTATTATAAAATGCCAGGCCAGATATTTTGCAGGTCAATTATTTTGACGGGTTAAATCTCTTGGAATGCTATAAGAGGGTCTGGAGTTTGTAATTCCCTCATATATATATATATATCTACATACACAGATAACGTCAAAGGAGGGAGAATTTGTACAAACCAAAGTATGACAGTAGAAGCAACAATAAGCTTGATGTAAGTCCAAATACCTGTAAGTGCTTTGATAGATAACCATTGATGATGAGAAGAAGCCACCAAGAGACCCAGAAGGCAAGCTTGAAGACATAAACATCAATCCAAGTCAAAAGAATGCAAAGCAGAAACACCCTCACAGCCATATACGCCAAAGGATTTACAATTTCTGTGCTTGAAGAAACCGCTGCATTGGGCAACTCCGTGCAAACGCTTATATTTGAGGGATCGAACCGCGGGAGAAAATTTGGCCTTTCTCTGCTATGCTTTCAGATTGACCCATTGCTCGAGGAGCTGGACCTGAGTACCGACATACGAAAGTGAGAATTACAGCTGCTCCCGAATGCACTATCATTGCTCTTTGGCAGATGACGCCCATTGCTGCATATTTCTTTGCCCCATAAGCGTGGCCACGGACAGTTTACACAGCGCTAGCCATACCCAACTGTTAAACAAGTAATAAGTTTGTATAGTCAAAATAACCAATATATTAATGACATTATGAAAAATAAAAATGCTACCTAGCAAATTAAGACATGATATACTTGCGTTTGAAAGTGCAAAGTGCTTGTGGAAGAAGCACTTATGATTGATGTTACTTGTAATAAAGTTACAGAAGCAAATGTATTACGGATACTATGATTCCATGGGAGAGACCCTGAATCCCCACACTAGCTGTGGAAGCGTCAGCAAGCTCTAAAGCACTGAAGTGACAAGTAAACATCAATGTGACAAAAGTAAGCATGTAATTGAAAATGGAAACAGCAAATACAAGCCCCTGAAAGGAGCAGAGCAGCCTCCACTCCCACCCAAAAATTCGAGGCCACCACCGAAATGCCATCCGTTGACGTCCCAAATACTCCTCAATCACATCAGATGGTAAGCCGGATAATATCCTGTTGGTTGTTGCTGGCATGCAAGTAGTCCAGCCTCCGTGACAACCGTTTTTCATGATCAGCAGTGCCCATAATATTAATTAATTACGGCACCCTTTTCGACCACTCAGTGAAATTATTGACTGAAACTTAGAAGTGATCTGGTTTTGTTTCACAATGTTCTTGTCTTCTGTTGGGGTTTTTAAGAGACAATGTTGAGAAAGAGACAGATGCTTTGGTTGTTTAGTGGGTATGTTTAGGATTGGATTACATTCTCAAGAAATCACTTCCATATTACGGAACAATCCCTTTGAGTGGTCATATTTTACAATATTTAAAATAGTCAAGCGAAAAAAGAAAATTGTTATAATGTAATGAATGGGACCGAATTCTTTGCCACAGGCAGCGGTCTATGAGGAGGGCTGCTCAAAAGGTTGCAGCTAGTAGTATCGAAGAGATGGCATAAACATGTGAACCTTGGTCATGATATTTGCAAAAGGGCTGAATCTAGTACGTGAAGATTCGGATTATAACTGTAAGATGCAATATTGGAGTAAACCTAAATTTTCATCCTCAAAAGAAGATTGTAATATTGGCCAATGCTAAACAGATAGCCAGCCATGCGGCCTAGATGGATAACTCAGTTCTGTGACTTCCTGTAAATACATTGTTTCAGGCTTTTTGTTTTTTTTTTTAGTATAAAAGAAAAAAATAAATCCGGTTGATTTGCCATAGTCTCCATTACCTGTATGTATAACTCGTTAAAATTAAAGTTTGGTTATAAAATAAAAGTTGATAATAATTTTTGATAACATATTAAAGATTATGTGGATTTTTAAGAGAATACTTCAAAGTTTGATAAGGAACTTTAGGTTCGTTTGAAATTGAGGGGTGTTTGATAAACACTATTTGCTATAACTTAAATGGTAAGTTAATTTGATTTCACATGTATAATAAAAAATTTACTATACCTTTACTAATTTTGTCAAAAATTATTATTTAAAAATCATATTTACTATATACTATTAATTATTATTTTATAAGTACAACTTTTTATTACAGAACTACAATTTTTTTTTTTCACTACAGCTGTGCCCTAAAATCTAAGCCAACTGAATTTCAAAACCTTAGTCTATGTTGTTGGTTTTGAAGTGAGTGCTCATTAGCTAGTCGTGCTACCTTGCATTTTGCGTGAAGAATCATCACAAACAGGGATAAGGAGCAAAGAGATGTTAATGCAAGTGAAGACCTGTAACTAACCGTCTAACCCCATAATATCAAAATTACTATCGTGTAGGGTAAGAGTCATTGTTATACATATTAAATCTCTCTGGACACTTTCAGTTACTTGTTCGTATCTCAGTAACCAACAAATTGCGTACACATGTCAAATTAACAGAAATTGTGTAGAAACGCCACTTAAAAGACTGTTATCATTGCCTTTAAAATAGTTAAGCCTGGTGATGCACAAACTTAATTCTCATTTTAAATTTATCAGATAGCTCAGTGGACTAACACATGCCCATAAATTCAAAACAAGACGTATTCTGTCAGCACATTCCCATACTATTATTCCACCAAATTCAAAAACCAGAAAGCATAATCTCATGTCTTCTTCAACGAAACCGGACATAGTACAACACTCGCCTAGCAAACTAAATAAATAAGCGGCAACTCACACGACTAAGCAAAGTCTCTCCCTCCAATATCCCTTGGGAGAATTATTTTTTGGGCTAGAAACTAAAAGTTAAGGATTCACCAGGACTCAATTGCTACCCTGACGCAACTCTGGGCGCACAAAATCTGCACCTGGTGGCACTGAAATGTCAACAGGTGGTCTCAACTGAGCACAGACTTCAATGGCTCCATGGACTGGATCAGAAAGGAAGTTGATGAGATCCCCATTGATGGGGGCATCATTGTCAACTGCCACCAAGGCTTGTTGTGTAAGGATGTAATCAAAACGAGGGGCCCATTTCCTTGATCCCAAATGGGCTGTGGTAGAGCAGTTGTCCACAATAAATGAAGCTCCACGAACATGCATGAATGGATTCAATGAATCCACTGACTCAATCACACTTTCATTGATGATCTCATAATAGGAGTGCCCTTTCTTCCTCAGGATCTCAATCTGGAATTTTTAAATCTAAAGAGAAGGATATCACAAAATCGATGTAAGTAAAGGATTTCAGTCTACAAACTTTATATCCCACAGGAATCACTTCAAAAAGTTCAGTATATAAGGATTTGGTGAAACCAAGGTGTTCAAATAACCAGTGGAGATGAATAAATGTTTGAAATTGTTGATGCGAGATTCTAGTTACTCTTTCTACCACAATCAGGATCTCTATTCAATCAACTCGACCATGATCAGGATATCTCCTCGTAAGGCTTCTTCTCTAGAGGTTCCTGCGTACACAGAAATAAGTCAGAGCACGCCAGTTATTTTCCCGGCGTAAACCCTCTGACAGTCAAGTCAGATATGAAAGTTTTATGTTTCTGGGAACGTTAACCACTAATCTTGAGCCTTCTTTTTTATATCGATTTTTGAATGCTTTATTTATCCTAGTTTTCAATGTCAAAAGATCTAACCCTTTTACCTTTGTTGGCTACCTTTTTATAGGCCCCTTCTGAACTCAGGTTTTCCCTCCATTCGCGCTCGTTATCCTCCCACCTCTTGAAAGTGGATGCCCCATTTCTGTAGTCGTGGGTGATTGCGTGGCCTTCGTGCCTTGATTCTCGGACTGGAGAGTACGTCTCGCCAATTTTCGTTGACCGGGTCTCCTCGACTCAACCCTTAGTATGAATGTAGTAGAAATGGCTTTATGCTTCCAGCAGGAGATTGACCTCGTGATGACGTACTCATGGACGAGCAGGATATTCCTGCTCATGTTCCCCCGGCTACCAGACTTTCACAAGATATACCAGTTCGAAGAACTCTGTTACCAGATGTCTGCTCATCACTGCTGGTCTTCGTTGAGGCATATCCCACAAACACTGGTCCTCTAGATTCTGGTGTTAGGTAACGTAGTGAGCCGACAATAGAAACTCGACAGTTCTTGCTCGCGTGAGATTGGAAAAGGCTGTCAAGAGTCATGTCGCATTTAATTGCGGATGAAGTGATGTGACAGAAATCTACCCCTCTATTTAAATTTCAAACCTACAGTTACAAGATTCTTGGGATATGTGCTGCTAATTGCTGGCAGCCCAAGTGTTTGTTCCTTAGTAAGAAAACCCAAAACCCTCAAACGAGAACTCGTCATTTTCTCCCTTCTTGTCTCTCTAGCGAATGAACTTCGGCATTAAAGCTTCCATCCCTGTCTCTCTTTAACCGAGCCCCTTCTTCAGGTATTTCTCCTATTTTCTCGGTCTTGGATAATTGTAGATAATATCTTTTCTCTTTGCTTTGTTTGGGTAGTGGTTGGTGGTATTGCTCTGGTTATAGTTTAGGGAATGCCGAAAGGTAAAGAGAAAGTCATTGAGGTTGATGACGATGAGTTGTACTTCCTGCCTAGTCTACTTACCGATCCTGTTTTTTTATCTCGGGATCCCCTTAGAGCCTATTAGGTCTAGTGTTGGGACTGGCTCTAGGAGGATGTCCTCCTAAACAGCCTCCTCGATCGAAAATAGCGGTGAGGAAGGATCTTTTGACTCGGAAAACACCTTGAGTGAGGATCAGAAGATGACTCTGGTGAGATATCCTCACCGGGAACATCGCGGCTAGAAGGACGGAGTACAGTAGGAGGTAGAGCCCTGTCGTGGAATTACGCTATTGATTATATTACGTGCACGACCACATTTGAAAAGCTCACTGACCTCCGGCTTAGATATAGTATTCCTAGTAAAATACCTCTTAAGATCCCAGGAAAGAAGGATATTTTTAGCCGGCCTTTTAGGGGATATGTTACCCTGTTTTTAGAGAGTTTTAAGTATGGGCTGAGATGCCCCTTGCAACCCTACTTTGCCCAGATTCTCAACGGGCTAAATCTAGCTCCTGGTCAGTTGAACCGCAACGGGTGGATAGTACTCTCTGGTCTGTTCATATTGTGGGACATATGTTGCCAAAGCGAGCCCACAGTTGATGAGGTGAATCATCTATACCAGCTGAAAAGCAGCCCCAAAGATGGTGGCTGATATTACTTCCAATCAAGTACTAAGACCAGAAAATCCATAACCGACCTTCCTACGGGTGGTGATGGGAATTGGAAGAAAAAGTTTTTTTTTGCTGGGGGTCCCTAGGGTCAAGTTGCACAGATTGATGAGAAGGATTATCACGTCCCACCCCGTTTCGTAGTTCCAGGTTGCTTGCTCGTTTTAGATGTCTTGTCTCCATAGTTGTTCTCACTTTGTTGATTTGTATCTAACCAAATGTTTGTTCATTTTGCAAGTTCTTAGGGTGTTCACTTCTCGCTTAATCCCGACCAGCTCAAACGGGTCGAGGCTGTACTGGCTAATTCCTGCTCGCACCGGGAGTTGCTAACCATTTATAACCTGGTTGAATCTTGCTTGGTGCCCTCCAGCTATAAGATGGAGGATACTGTGATCGGGTCTCTGAATCGGAAACGTTCTCGATCTCAAACGACGAAGAGGGACCAGAACAAGGACGCTCCTACTGTAAAGCGGGGTGAACATTGTGCAGCAGGTTCCCCCCTTAAAGACTCTACCTCCTCCTCCTGCCAAAGTCGGAGAAACTAGTGGAGTAGCCACTGATCCTGCTTCATCTTCTCCTCCCGTCGGGCCTAGATCTCGTTTATCTGACAATCGAGCAGAGTACTTGGTCCCTTATCTCAACGAGCTATCTAAACTCATGAGCAAGAAGGACCTGGAGGACTTTGATGGCTGCACCCTGTGTGAGCTGGTGGGGGCCACGCAGTATAGCGCTTTCCATCTCAACTGTATGACCACTTACTATAAGGCCAAGGTCGGCCGTTATGACCGAAAGATGAAGGAGGACATTTAGTCAGTGATGACTAGAGCTAACGATGTTGAGAAAAATACAGGAGACCTGAATCTCGAGAATCTGAAGTTGATTCTTGCTCAAGCAAAGGCCATTACCCTCGAGGAAGAGCTGGTTAATATCAAGGAGGATCTGCAAAGGTAGAAGGCTATGTATGAGGCTCAACTTGAATTCCTTCGCGATTCCCACCGGGTTCAGGTCGAGAACTTAGAAAAGGAAGCTAACAACCAGTACGACCAGGGACTTCAGCATTCCTATCGTTGCATCATGGCCGTCCTCAGGAAGCAGCATCCTGATATGAAGATAGATGACCTTGCAGCTGGTGTTGCTCAACATATGGATGAGGAGGTCGCAAAAGAGGATGCAGAAGAGGTGGTGCCAATTGTGATTGAGGAGGAAAACTCTCATCCTCGTGCAATCCCTACTGATGTTGGTAAAGCGAGTACCCCCCCAGACGCAACTGGTGATACCCCCTACGCCTGAGGTGGTTCAGTCAACCGAGGCTGCTCGGCTTACTGATCCTCCGGCCTCCTAAACTTGTCTTGTGCTGTAATTGCTTTTTGAACATTTTATGTAGCAACTTTGCAGACTATTAGAAGCTTAATAAAATTGTTCTAATCTGCCTTCTCGTATTGGAGTTTTGGTTTATTTAGTTATTTGGCTTCTGGTCTCGTCACAGATCAGGCCTTGGTACAACCGCTTCGTGTCCGAAGGCCAAGGCGAATGGAGTTTCCTCAGTTGTTGTCTCATAGGTTGTCCTGTACGCCGATAGTACAACTGATAGCTCATCAACCCAATCACCATTTTTTGCTCTAAGCCTGATTTTTAAAAGCCTCTTGATCATCTTGTTGGCTACTTCTACTTGCCCGTTAGATTGTAAGTGAGCAGGCGAGCAATATTTCAACTCTATCCCAAGGTTCTGGCGAAAATCCCTGAAGCTGTGATTATCGAACTGCTTGCCATTATCCGTTACCAAGGCATAAGGGATCCCGTATCGACAGACTAGGCTTCTCCACACCAAGTCTGTTGTCTTATTCTCTGTGATCCTGCTAAGTGCTTCTACTTCTATCCACTTCGTGAAGTAGTCTATCGCAACTATTGCATGTGTTGCTGCTCCTCGTCCCTTTGGCAACGGGCCGATCAGATCAATTCCCCATTGAGCAAATGGCCAAGAGGAGGCCATAGAGATGAGCTTCTCTGGCGGTTGGTAGGAGAAACTTGTAAAATTTTGGCAGCTTACACAGCTCCTAGTCTTCTCCTGCGCATCTTGATGTATTGTCAGCCAGAAATATCCTTACCTTAAAACCTTATGTGCTAGGGACCTCCCACTAGAGTAGTTTCCGCAAATTCCTTCATGTACTTGTCTCAGTACATAGTCCGTGTTGTTCTCATCAAAATACTGAAGGAATGGTAGTGTATACCCTTGCCGATATAGTACCCCATTAATCATCGTGTATCTTGAGGCCTGGGCTCTAATCTTTCGAGCTCGCAGCTTATCTGGTGGTAATACCTCGTCTCTAAGGTATGAAATTATTGGATCTATTCACGAGCACTTTTGTTCTATCTGCAACACCTCTAGATTCTGCTTAATGCTTGGGCTGGACTTGACCTTCAGAGTGATCGGTTTTGTCATTTTTGGGTCTGCTACCGCTGCCATCCGGGCTAAAATATCTGCTCGCCTGTTTTGCTCCCTGGAGATTTGTATCACCTCTAACGCTTTAAATTTTCCCTTCATCTACCTGACTATCTTCAGGTACTGCTCTATCTTCTCCCTCTCGGTTGAAATCTTTCACTGACGTGATTCGCGACTAGCTGGGAATCAATTCTAATATTCACTCTATCTTCTTTCACAGCCTTAGCCAATTCTAAACCTGCTATTAAAGCTTCATATTTTGCCTGGTTATTTATGGCTGCGAATTCTAACTTTACAGCTTAAGAGATCTCCCCCCCTCTGGGCCTTCCAAGATAATTCCTGCTTCTGATCCCTACTCCCCTGATGACCCATCTACAGACATATGCCATACTCGGGTTTCACTGCCGTCTGTAGCAATATCCAGCTGGTCCAAACATATTTCAGGCTCTGCAAACTCTGCTACGAAATTGGCTATTACTTGCGCCTTTATCGCTGCTCGGGGTTTGTAATCAATGTCAAACTCGTTCAGCTCTATAGCCCACTTCAAGAGCCGATCAGAGGCATTCTGCTTGTGTAGGGTTTGACGCAATGACTGGTTTGTTAAAACCGAGATAAAAAATGCTTGAAAGTACGGTCTCAGCTTCCGAGCAGTGACCACAAGAGCGAGTGCCTATTTCTCCAACGGTGGGTATCGGGTCTCAACGTCGAGCAGGGCCTTACTAGTGTAGTATATCAGATACTGAACCCTTTCTTCCTCTCTCACCAAAACAGAACTTATGGCACGATCTGATATCACCAAATATAAAGATAACTTGTCTCCATCCTTTGGTGTGGACAGCAGGGGTGCTTACTGCAAGTATCGCTTCAAGCCTTGAAAGGCCTCTTTGCATTCTGGGGTCCATTTTGTTTTCTTCCCCCTCCTTATCACTTGAAAAAATGGCTGACACTTATCTGTAGCCTTGGATATGAATCGGCTCAATGCCGCCAGCCTCCCCGTAAGGCTCTGCATCTTCTTTAGGTTACGAGGAGACCTCATCTGAACAATCGCCTGGATCTTCTCGGGATTTACCTCGATCCCCCTATGACTCACCATGAATCCGAGGAATTTCTCTGACTCAACCCCAAAAGCTCACTTTTCCGGGTTGAGCTTCATCTTGTACTTCCTCAAAAGTGCAAATGTCTCCTCGAGGTGCTCGACATGTTCCATTCGGATTTTCGACTAAGTTATCATGTCGTTCACATACACCTCCATTATTCTCCCAATCAACGACTTAAAGACTTTGTTCACCAGCCTCTGGTATGTGGCCCCTACATTTTTAAGACTGAACTGCATTACCCTATAACAGAACAGACCATGGTTAGTAATAAATGTCGTGCTCTCCTCATCCTGCTCGAACATGGGGATTTGGTTGTATCCCGAGAATGCGTCTATGAAGCTGAGCAGACTATGTCCAACTGTCGAGTCTACAAGCTGGTCAATATTTGGTAAGAGAAAACTATCTTTCAGGCATGCTTTGTTGAGGTCCGTGAAATCCACACACTTCCTTCACTTACCATTATTCTCTTTTACCAACATCACATTCGATATCCACTCAGGATAATTGACTTCCCGAATAAACCTTGCTTTCAAGAGTTTCTCCACTTCGCCATTTATAGCCTCATACCTCTCCTGGTTGAAGCACCTCCTTTTGTGCTTTACTGCCTAAGTACCTTTCTTTATTGCTAGTTTATAACATGCGACCTCAAGATTAATCCCTGACATGTCTTCATGTGTCTAAGCAAACACCTCTGCATGAGCCCGCAAGCATTGCACCAACTCTTGCTTATGTTCTTCTTTAAGTCTCGACCCGATTTTGATCATTTTTCCTAGATTCTCTAGTCTTAAGCTTACTGTCTCCAGCTCCTCTACATGTTCTTGTCTGCCATTCTTATTTTTCACTCGGGTATCAAGGGATGTTATTTGCATTGCTTCCCTTACTGCTGGAGAGTAACAGCTTCGTGCGATTCTCTAGTCTCCTCATACCACTCCAACTACCCCATTCACTCGGTACTTGAGAGCTAGATAATAGTTGGACAGTACCACTTTGCACATCATCAGAAATGGCCGACCTAGGATCATTTGGTAAAGACCTACTTCATTCACCACCACAAAGTCCAGTATCATAGTTCTTTCTGTTGGGGAGCTCCCAATCGTAAAAGGCAGTTCGACCACGCCTAGAGGGACCAGATTTCCTCTTCCAAACCCCTTCAAGGAGGTATTGGTTACTCCAACTTCAGGTCTACTATTCCCATCTCCTCTAGAGTTGACTTAAACAACACATTAACAGAGCTCCCTGTGTCAACTAGTATCTGGTCAAACTTCTTGCTAACAACAATGGCCTTGATAACTAAAGCATCCTCGTGGGGTATAGTATCCATTCTTCATTCTCATCTGTCCACATAATTGGCACTTGTCTGACTCTTACTTGTTTAACTGCTGGGGTGTTAAAGAATACCTCTTTACTAGTCATGACGTATCTAGTATAATTCTTCCTCGATCTGTTGGAATCTCCAGTTAATGTTGGGCCCCCAGCTATCACCTTTACTGTAGGCTGCTCGCGCCTCAAGTTTTTGTCACTCTGCTCCCCTTCACATGTCGAGGCTACTATTGGGAAAGTCTTATCTATAAACTCGTCCAGGTACCGATTTCTCATCAAATCTTCAACCTGGGTCTTGAGATCTCTACATTCTGTAGTTGTATGGCCATGAGTGCCATCAAACTTACAATAGCGTTCTCTATCCCTCCTGCTGGGTAGCTTTGTTATTAGGGCAGGGAGGTACAGTAGTCTCCGATCCTTTATAGTCTCGTACACTTCGTCCAGGGGCATCTTCAAGGAAGTATACCGCCCATAATCCTGGTTCTGGTCGATCATGTACATTGCCCTTTCTCTATTTGCGCCGTTCTGAGTTGGAGGCGGTGGCAGCGCTTTTGGTCTGCTTCTTCTACTACCGTGGGAGTATGGATGAAGACTATCATATGCAGAGTCATGCCTTCTCCAAGGCTCCCTAGCTGGTGAGCGAGAGGATTGCGCCCTGCTGCGCTGATACTATGGTAGCCTCTGATGAGGTTAGTAAGCGATTACTCGACCTCCTGCACCACTACCTGAGGCCTGGTAGTCCTTCCTCTTGATCGACCCATTCCCTGGTGATGCTCTCTTCGCTTTCTTTCCCAACCCTTCTAGGTGGTTTTTCTTAATCTGTATTGCCTTTTCTTCCTCAATCTCTATGTCCCTTTTAACCTGCTCGTATGCGGCTATATACGTCTGAATAACTGGGTTTCTTAAGTTGTACCATAGCCTTCCTATCTTCACCCTTTCATTCAATCCCCTTAATGCCTGAGGATGGTTGAAGGCTCCCAAATCGAGGGCAACACGATGAAACCTCTTGATGAATTCCCGAAGGGTTTCTTGCTACCCTGCTTCATGCTTTTCAACTCCATCATGTCATCTTCTGGTGCCATTGCCCCATAAAACTGTTCTGTTAATTCCTAGCACATCTGCTCAAAAGTTTTAATGCTCCCACGAAGAAATTTTCTATACCACTCGCGTGCACGTCTCTCTAAGGATAGTGGGAACACCCTACACCTTTGGACTTGAGATAATCCTTACACCCCGGTTATGTCGTTGAAGCGCTTTATGTACACCAATGGATCAGTTCGTCCCGAATATCTAAGGTCTGAGAGGCGAAAATCTCTTGGAATGACTGCCCTCATGATTTCTGCCGCGAGCTGTGATTTTCCGTCCAGCATTATCCTCCAACTAAGAGCTCTACTCCTTCCTTGCATGTCATCAATTACCTGCGCTAGTCTGCACACTTCTTTCTCCAACTGCACTGCACGACCAGGGTCACGTGCTGTAACTTGATCCCGCTTTTGCTCTACATTATGTAAGGGTTGCCTGAGCTTTGTTTCATCTGCATTTGCCACCCTGTCGTCCTCATCAAAAATCTGTCTTGCTGGGGATTGCTCTTCTTCTCTATGAATTTCTCCCCGTAGATATAAGTTACCTCTTTCACCACCAAATCTCCTGGTGGTTTGACTTCTCCTTGTACTATCGTGACCTGGTGCCACTCTACCACCCCTCACCCTTTCCTCCTGGGTTCCCCTTCGTTCACTCCGTAGCTCATGTAGGATGGTTGTCAGGGCCTCCATATGCTTTTCCATCCGTTCCATCTAGTCAAACATGACTTTTTTCCGTGCTTCACTGACTATCTCCCTCAGCGTCACGGAATTGTTAAGCCTCATATCACTCTTTTGTGCAATACTTTCTCCTGCCTCTATTGTTTTTCCACTTGCTTTACTCTTCTTCTTGCTGCCAACAGAAACTTTTTTATCAGCTTCCCACAAATGGAGCCAAAATATTCAAGCAACCAGTGGGGATGAATAAATGCTTGAAATTGTTGATGCGAGATTCTAGTTACTCTTTCTACCACGACTAAGATCTCTACTCAATCAACTTGACCACGATCAGGATATCTACTCGTAAGGCTTCTTCTCTAGAGACTCGTGCATACACAAAAATAGGTCATAGCACGCCGGTTGTTTTCCTAGCGTAAACCCTTCGACGCTCAAGTTAAATATGAAGGTTTTATGTTCCTGGGAACGTTAGCCACTAATCTTGAGGCTTCTTTTTGATATCGATTATTGAATACTTTCTTTATCCTAGTTTTCAGTATCAAAAGTTTTAATCATTTTACCTTCATTTGATACCTTTTTATAGACCCCTTCTGAACTCAGGTCTTCCATCTATTCGCGCTCGTTATCCTCCCACCTCTTGAAAGTGGATGCCCTATTTTTGTAGTCGTGGGTGGTTGGGTGGCCTTCGTGCCTTAATTTTCGGACTGAAGAGAACGTCTTGCCAACTCTCATTGACCGGGTCTCCTTGACTCAACCCTTAGCAGGAATGTAGCAGAAATAACTTTATGCTTCCAGTATGAGATTGGCCTCGTGGATGACGTACTCATGGACGAGTAGAATATTCCTGCTCTTGCTCCTCCGGCTACCAAACTCTTACAAGATATACCTGTTCGAGGAACCCTGCTACCAAATGTCTGCTCATCACTACTGTTCTTCGTCGAAGCACAGAAATATTAAAAATGATATAAACTGATTTTCCTTTTTCAAGACTCAAGTTAAAGAATTATTTCATTGCACATGGCAGATCACCATCATACTGTTGAGAATGTCAAATAAAACAGCATTGAATGAAGTTTTCAAAGACATAATATGTACTTATCAAAGAGATAATCTATATTTGTCAAAGACACGATCCACGCCGAACGAATTGACGCATTTCCTTCCGTATTCCCATATGTAATCTTTGAAAAAATATAGTCTCTGCATCTATAAATAACTCTTAGTGTATAATGTTTTATTTAAAAAATGAAAACAAGTTTCTTTATGGTATCAGAGCCATGAATACGCTCAAGTTTCTTCAAGTTTTACTACTTTGTTTGTAACAAAAACAGAGGAAACCAAATTCTTCCCACAACTATTTTTCCCACAATTTTCTTCCTTAAAACCATTCCTACCATTACAGAAATCCACGCCAATCAAGAAACAAGCCACCTATACGTAAAAAAGTTAAGTTTACAAATTTATGAACAATCCTATTTTTCAAGAGTGTGTTCCTCAAAAACTAAGAATACCATCAAATTTCTCAGTTTTCAATAAGCAAACTATAAAATTTTTGCATTTAAACACATGCCCATGCTCTTCCATGCACCACCCGAAACCACGGCCAATTAACCACGTGCCTTTGTTATCTTTCATGTGCTTTCACGCGCTCCAGAGGTTAAAAGACTTCAACCGACATGTCGTATTTATCTCCAGAGTGCAGCAGTCTTAAACCGACGTGTCATTTTTTATTACATTAAAATCGACAAGTCGTTTGTAAAGTAGAGACAAAACGATGTGACGTTTAATCTCTAGAAGTGCAGCAGTCCTAAAACGACATGTCGTGTCTATTCCATTAGAACCGATATCGTTTCGTTAAGCAGAGGCCAAATGACTTGTTTTTTTTTATCTAAAAATGTTATTTTTTTCTTATTTCAATCTAGATGCCAAAAAAACAAAACAAAAAAGAAAAAACAAAAAAAAGAGAAAACTCCAACTGAATCTACTCCTATTGTCATTCAATCTGTTTAATCTGATGGAGTATTTAATGCTAGAATTATCCTCACTGAGACAAACTACGATATTTGGTCTCAAATAATGGAGATGCATCTTGCATAAAGAGAAAAACTCTCATATATTCGTAGCAACACAAAGCCATCTGAGGAATTTTCAAAGGAATATGAGAAATGGTATAGTGAGAATTAAAAAGTAAAAAGATGGTTACTCATATCCATGTCTCCAGAGATCATGAAGTGATGTTTACGAATTCTTACAACCTATGAAATCTGGGATGCATTATCAAAAGCCTTTTATGATGGAAGCGATGAATTATAAGTTTTCACTCTAAACCAGAAGGTGTTCTCTACCAAGCAAAATGGACAACCACTCTATAAATTGGTCATGAAAGATCCAGAAGATGTTGTAATATATAGAAGGTTTATTGAAAGATTGAGAGTGCATATTTTTCTTGTTAGGCTAGATGAAGAATTTGACCAAGTTCGTGGAGAAATTCTACGAAAAGATATTATTCCAGACTTAGAAGAATGTTATTCTTTGACCCGAAGAGAAGATGTACGGCAAACCAAACTAAACAAGAAGATGGAATCAGAAACGTCTACTATGATAGCACGACAGCAGCCTCAAAGGAAGCTTGTTGACAAGTCATCACTCTATTGCACTTATTGTAGAAAGAATGGTCATACGAAATAACGATGTTTTGAAATCATTAGATATCCTGACTAGTGAGATACTTGAAAGAAGAACACCAAGCAAGGATCAAAAACTGCAGTTGCTGAATCCACATCCACTATAGATCTTAGAAAAGAATCTTCAGTGCAAATCACAACATCTGTCAGTCTAGGTAACTGATGGCCCACAACATTCTTTAGTAACATGCGTACATGTTGCTAATAGTACATGGCCCACAACATTAGTTATTGGGGAATGATCTTTACGACTTGCAGATGAATTCAATTTAGACTATATGTTAATTGTTTCATCTTTAGATTATAATCTTTTATTTGTGTCTCAATCAACCACTTACTTATCATGTGTTGTAGCAATTATTTTGGTAATGGTTTTCCTTTCCATGATGCTTGTTAGTTGCTCTACTTCCGCCCACTTTATGAAATAGTCTACCGCCACGATTGCATATTTTACTTGCCCTTTCATGGTAGGTAATGGGCCAATGACGTCTACTCCCCGTATAGCAAAGAGCCAAGGGGAAGATATAACTGTTAGCTTCTCTGGGGGTAGGTAGGGTACCCTGGCGAAACTTTAGCACTTGTCACAGCTTCGTACCATATTCTTAGCATCTTCCTGCATGGTAAGCTAGTAGTACCCCTGACGGAGCGTTTTTTGCGCCAGTAATTGTGCTCTATAGTGATTATCACAAATCCTCTCATATATCTCTCTCATGACATATTCAGTCTCATCACTTTATAAGCATTTAAGGTAAGTGAGAGTGAATAATCTTCTGTATAGGGTATCCTAGATCAGGCAATACTGCGCAGCTTTATATTTATCTAAGGGAAGGTCCCCGTCCTTGAGGTACCTTATGATAGGCTCCATCCAAGGTACCCCGTTAGACAGTGATCCTACTTCTAATGGCTCTAGGAGATCAACACTAGGGGCGGGTATGTGTTCTGTCGCGATGGGGCCAGCTGACTGAGCTACACCAAGGGACGCCATTTTTGCCAGGTTGTCGGCTTTGCTGTTCTGTAATCGGGGTACCCTTTCCACCTGAACTTTATAAATTGGGACATCAACTTTCTAGTTTTCCCGAGATACCCCTTCATGTTTTCCTCTTTTGCTTGATACTGTGCGGTAATTTGGCTTACCACTAACTGGGAGTCACTCTTGATGTGTACTCTTTCTTCTCTCAAAGCCTTCGAGATCTTCAACTCCGCTATGATGGCCTCGTATTTGGCTTCATTGTTTAAAACCTTGAATCCAAATTACAAAGCATAGCATATTTTCACCTTGTTCGAGTCAATTATAATTACTCCCGCACCACTTCCGTGTGAACTAGAGGAATTATCTATATATATTTCCCAGACATATCCCCCTTCATCGGCGAATAGGGTATCTGACATGTACCTCAGATCACTTTCACTACAGGAGTCATTGGCGAATTCCACAATAAAATCAGTGATGGCTTGAGCTTTGATCATCGAACGAGGCTTGAAGTTTATGTCGAACTCGCTTAATTCGAAGGACCATCGGAGAAGCATTCCGGACATGTCTAACTTCTGGAGGATTTATCGGAGGGGAAGGTTGGTGACGACTGCAACGGCGTGAGCTTGAAACTATAGTCTGAGCTTCTTTACTGAGACAACTAGTGCCAAAAAGATCTTACCAAAGGTGGGGTACCACTTTTCAGCATCGACCATAGCCTTACTAGTGTAATAAATAGGTTGTTGTACCTCATTATCATCTTTTTGAAGTAACACAAAGCTAGTGGCATGCTCGGATACAACGAGATACAATAGAAACACCTCCCCCAACTCAGGTTTGGCAAGTAGTGGAGCATTAACAAAGTACCCCTTCAGTTCTTAGAAAGTTTCTTTACAATCAGGGGTCCATTGGAGCTTTTTGCCAGCTTTCAAGGCTTTGAAAAAGGGCTTACATTGGTCGATAGCCTTAGAGATGAAGCGACTTAGGGCAGCTACCCAGTCTGTCAAGCTTTGAACCTCTTTGATGGTGTGCGGCAACTTAATGTCGAGAACCGCGTGAATTTTATCGAGGTTGGCCTCGATCCCCCGTTGTTGCACAATGAACCTAAGAAATTTACCCGAGATAACTCCAAACGAACATTTTTTAAGATTGAACTGCATCTTATGTCTTCTCAAAACTGTAAAGGTATCTCTGAGTAGCCTTAGGCGTTCCCTCGCATGCACTGATTTGGTGATCATGTCGTCTATGTACACCTCCATTGTGTGCTCAATTTGTTCCTTGAAAATTTTATTCACCAGTCGCTGATAAGTAGCTCGACATTCTTTAAACCTAAACGACATAACCTTATAACAGTATAACCCACGATTAGTGATGAAGGTCGTTTTGTCTTGATCGGGTTCGTACATTGGGATTAGTTGTAACCAAAGAAGGCATCCATAAAACTAAGCATCTCATGTTCTATTGCTGCATCAATTAGATGGTCCACCAAGGGGAGCGGGAAGCTATCCTTGGGGCAGGACTTGTTCAAACCGGTGAAGTCCACACACATACGACACTTTCCATTTAATTTCTTGCCTAGAACAATGTTGGATACCCAATCAGGGTATATTGCTTCCCGAATGAATCCCGTTACTAATAGACGGTCTATCTCTTACTCAAGTGTGTTGTACCTCTCTTGGTTGAAGGTGCGACACTTCTGTTTGACCAGTTTATGATGTGGGCTGACATTGAGTTTGTGATAAGAGAAAGATGTGAGATACCCGACATATCTGAGTAAGACCAGGCGAATATATCATAGTGCTCGCGTAGAAAGTTAATGAGCCTCTCTCAATATTCTTCCGAAAGATTGGAGCCTACTTTCACGATCTTTGTTGGGTCAGTGGCACAAATTGAGACAGAAACAATGTTTTCAACCAGGGTACCCCATTTTTCACCTTTCAGTATTTGCGAATCTAAAGGTATCTCAAATTCACATCTAGGCTCAACATGCTTCCCGTGGGGTACCCCTAAGTCATCCGGAGCAATTGTTTCTACACCTATTAGTGAGGTTCCTTATTACTTTGGTGGGTCGACTACCTGAGAAGCATTTTTTAGCACCATTCTCTTCTATCTAGCAAGCGCTCGCTTCGAGGGATAAAGTGTGAGCTTACTACCATTGGGGTACCCCTTCATTAACAGATCGAAAGCTATTTAGTAAGTGACTTTGGAGGCTACGGAGTAACATCCACGAGTTGATTGCTGATCTCCTTTAATGGTGATAACTTATTGGGTGGCTGGGACTTTCATGGAGAAGTAGTGCATGGATACCATCGCTTTAGTTACTACTAAGAATGGCCTACCCAATATAATGTTGTAGGCGCCCAGGTGATCCACAATAAGAAAATCAATCATATGAACAACATAGTGAGGTACTTTACTAAGTGTAACGAGTAGCATAATAATGCCCTTTGGGATGACCATATCTCTGGTGAACCCAATAAGAGGCGAAATATATGGGGTGATATTTGGCGACTCAATCAATAGTTGATTCAAGGCACTTTCGAAAATGATATCAACGGAGCTGCTGGTATCTACAAGAGTTCTTGGTACCTTACTAGTAGCAACCTTTAACGTAATTACTAAGGAATCATCATAGGGGTACGAGATACCCTCAATATCTTTTTCTGCGAAAAAGATAGGAAGGGGATAGTGGGGTACCTGTGGTGTACCCCATCCATTAAAGTTGACTTCTCTGTCAATATTGGTGGCTAACGACAACGATCTACTATATATTTTGATGCCCTCCTGGAATGGCCAGCTAGAGTCGGTCCGCTTGTGATCATTCGGACATACACCACTTTCTTATATCCGGGGGCACCTCTCGTTCAGGGCTGCCATCAATTACCTGTTTGCTCTTATCTTGCTTCATGGATTTCCGAGCCTCCCTCATGTCAGCAACAAATTGTTTGAGGTGCCAACTAAGAATCAATTATTCAATTTCCTCACGCAAGCTAAAACACTCAGTTGTGCTATGACCGAAGTTCTCGTGGAACTCACAATACTTTACGCTACGCTTCATGTTGGGGTACTGCTTCATTGGCTTGGGCGAATAGAGGAGGCCACTATCCCAAATCTGGTAGAAGATTTGCTCTGGGGAACGATTCAGTGGATGGTAGGACTCGTACCGAGGCCCTGTGGTGGCTCTCGTTGCTCTGGTGTTGAGGATTTTGGAGGTTGGGGTTCCCATATGATACCCTAAGTGTTAAACCCTCGACCCCGTGGGGCAACCCGTAGAGGGCTCCTCGTTCGGGGTACTCTTGGTATTAGGGCTTCCGTTCTCTTGGGCTTCTCCTTATTCTTTGTGACATCGGCCTTATCTTCTTGGTGCTTCAAATGACATTTTTCATCCATCTCCACCTGCTGCAACACCCAGGAGCGGGCTTCCTTATATGAAAGTGAACGCTTCTTTTAAAAAGAACGTCATAGCTTGCCCAATCGCAATTTTTTCTCAAAATAGGCCAGTGTGTGTTGGTTTTCAAATGCTCCTGTTCACAACACCTCTTGGTGGAAACGACTCATATACTCTGCCAAATGCTTGGCTTCCTCTTGCTTGATAAAGGTAAGTTTGGAAGCTGCCTTATCTTGAGTAGAAGTATACGAAATCTCTTTAGTAAATTCATATAACAATTGGTGTAGGGAAGATACGCTTCCCGCCTTCAAAGACTAAAATCATGACTTTGCGAGGCCTGTGAGTGTGTGTGTAAACATCGTACACATGACGTTCTCATCTACATCCTTGATAAGCATTTGGTCGTGATATAGCTCAGCATGCTCCAAGGGATCAGTGTACCCGAGTACTAGGGTATCTGAGGCATGGTGAACGCTTCAGGGAGAGTTACCGTCCGAATCTCTATAGTGAACGACGATTGGTAGGTCATTAGTGTTGGAGCATTTGTGATGTTTTACTTCTCGGAGAGGAGCTTCACTTGGGCGTTTGTCTTCCACTTTTGGCAGAGGTGGCAGCGGCTGTCCCTCCTTTTTCAGTACGACGTTTTGATATTTAATTCTAACAAAATCAAATATTATCCTTTAAGATATGGAGATATTTCCTATGACGGACTTTTTCAGATGGTTCTCCTGAATCGGATCTATCAGGTACCTCCAGTTATATGGAGTACCTCGAATCATGCTAGGTACCTCTAATTGTGGGGGTTATCTCGAATCATTCCGGGTACTACTAATTATGCAGAGTACCTTAAATCATGTCTGGTACCTTGGATTGTACTAGAGTTATTCCATTCGTCGACACGTGGCGTTTTGCTACCTTTCCTATTTTTTCTCCAAATATATATATATATAGAAAAATAAATTAAGATTTGGTGGCAATGGTGAAATAAAATTAAAGAAAAATAAAAAGAAAATGAAGTAAATAAATTTCATTTTTTGTCAAAATTATTTTGATATAAAATATAGCTACTTCCAAAAGTTATTGTGTAAATCAATTTTCCTGTGTTGAGCCACATTCACTAGATATTTAATAGGTGCATCATTGGGGTAGAAGAGGAATTTAACATTTTTCATCCAAACAAGCCGTAAAATGTAACGTAAAAGATTTGAAGTGTCCTTTGTTGAAATTAAACTAAAAATTTTTGTGAATAACTCTTTCAAACTACAGGGTGTAGCTATCCTTTTCGAGAGGCAAAACATAAAAAAATTTTGGATTTTATAAATGTCTTATACATGAAAAAAAAAACACTTTAAATGCGGGCCAATCTTCCATAGAAAAAAATTTGGATTCATATGCTTATTTTTCAAAACTTTTGTGTCGCGTCTGCATTTACACAGTACAATACTAAGATTTTATTACATATATCCTTTTATTCAGTATTTAGTTTCAGCACTAAATCTCTTTTATTTAAAATAAGATTTTTTTTTCAAATTTATTTATCAGCTCAAGCCTCAATGGTCATTCCACTTGGGTGAGCACCTCGATTAAATTAACCGCAATATGAACTAGACCAATCAGCCAACACAAATCAAGCTTTATACGCATGACAAGAGGAATTAATTATCCAATTAACAAGTAGTTACAACAAGAGCAAGCGACGGGATAGATGACAAAAAGGAATTATTCCAAAGTACGTAATAGGATCATCGGTACTGGATCAATCACCGATTTGCCTCACTAAATCCTCTGAGGCCTTGGCTTAATTCTTCTCATCTTTTTGGCATCGTGTCTCTCGAACATCATCATCATCAGCCACCGTGGCTTTCCTGTTGAGAACGCAAGGTATCCCAACGACAATCCCCAAATGACTCCACATCCGTAACCCATGACAACAATTTTCCAATCAAACCAGGCCCAGCTGCTCGGAAGTATCATCCTCTTCGGGGCATTGGTGCTGGTGGTACATCATAATTGCTACATTGTTGTGTCATCCACATAACCCCAATTTCCCAATAAAAGAATCATTCTGAAACGAATCGAACTGTTTCCCCTGAGGTATTGGTCCTACTAGCTGATTAAACGAAAGGTTCAATACTGAAAGAGCCGTCAGACTTGTCAACTCCACAGGAATCTCCCCCGCAAGCCAGTTCGATGAGAGGTCTAGTGATTCAAGCTGTGTCAAATTTCCCAACGACAATGGAATCTGACCTCTCAGGATGTTGTGGGAAAGGTTGAGCAATTTGAGCGAGGAAAGTTTTCCAACTTCTTTTGGGATCATTCCTTCAAACCGGTTGTTCGACAAATCAATGGTTGTAAAAATATTTAGAACTTTCTCCATCTCAAGGTCAACTCCTTTATAGGTCAAAATCATGGTGTAGTATTGATCGTAGCCAGCTGAATTCATATAATCAAGATCAATATCATCATTGTCTCATCATAGCTTTTAAAATTTGGAAATATCTTGCCGGCAGAAGGCCTGTGAATCCGTTGCGAGAGATATCAATTATTCTCAACTCAGGGAAAGGGCGAAAGGCCTTTTTATGCTGGGGACGTTGTTGTATATGGGACCATGGAAACTGTTTGATCGCAGGACAAGAACTTGTAACCGGGGAAGTGTTGCTGTCCAATATGGAAATGCATCGTTAATCTTGTTATTCCCCAAATCTAAAATTTCCAAGTCGCCACAGTTTGCCAAAGATGGTGGTAATTTTCCCTCTAATTCATTGTCATTCAGGTTAAGGGCCACCAAGTCTTAGCACTTTGAAAATATTTGAGGAATGCTGATATCTCTCGCAACGGATGTGAGAGAGGGAGACAGCTTGCATGACAAGGAAGTTGACCCACGAATTGATTACTGGACAATTCTAGAAGAGAAAGTTGTGTCAAATTGAATGCTGATAATGGCAACTGACCAGTGAAATTTAAATGGGCAAGAGAGATTCTAGTTAGTTTGCTGAGGTTACCAAAAATATCCGGAAACTCCCCTGAAAACTGATTGTCCTCAAGATTTAACACAGTGAGCTGTTTAAGGTTAGATAGAGATGCTGGGACTTGGCCTGAGAAGAAGTTGGCTTCGAAAGCCAAGTAAGTGATTTCTGTGAGATTCCAAAATGAATTCGGAATCAAGCCGTCAAAGTAGCATACATAAAGATCAAGAAATTTCAAGTCTCTGCGATTGCCAATTGTGTCCTGTATTTTTCCTGAGAACTTTGTGACTGAGAGGTCCAAGATTCTAAGGGGACTGCTCCAGTTAGACTTGGGTAAATTGCCTGTAAGAAGTCTATAGTCCGATAAAGTTAGTTGCCGGAGGAAAGGAAAGTGAAAAATATCAATAGGAAACTCGTCTCGGAGAAAACAATTACCAAGACTGAGAGATATCAAAGAAGCAGAAGACAGGTTCAACAATGAACTGGGGACAACTGAAAACATTTGCACATTGTCAAGAAGAAGATATCGCAACTCTGTTAGATTTTTCACGAGATTATAAAAGTGTGTTGCTCAAATTTCGTTCTAGGAATATCACTAGACAAATCAAGTGCAACTAGCTTCGACAGACGAGAAATTTGTGAAGGAAAAATGCCAGAGAAATATGAAAAGGAAAGGTTAAGATGTGTTAATTTTGTGAACTGACCAAAGTTGGATGAGATTTTGGTTCCGTTGAAATCATTGCAAGCAAGGTTGAGTTTCTGAAGATGATGGAGAAGGAAGAGAGTGCTGTTGGGATGAAGAGTGCCAAGAAGCCAGCTTGAACTGAGGTCAAGGTCAATTACATGGCCAGTCATCTCATCACATGTTATGCCATCCCATGAACAACAATCACCATCTTTATTCCAGGACTTTGTCTTAGGGTAAGTAACAGCAGCATCGCAATGACTAGAAGCAGAAGCATCCATTGAAATTGTGTTCTTAAATTGGAGTAAGGCAAAGCTTTCCTCGGGAGAGCAGAGCTTCACTGATGACACAGAAAAAATAACTCGAAAATGCAATAACATGATGCAAAGTAGGCGATACCCACAAATCTTTTTCTTTTTCAGGTAGGAGTTGCAAGCTAGATCACTGAGCGTTGACACCATTAGACGACCACCTTAGTCTGTAATTTATAATGATTCTGCACTTTAATCCAAACCCCCTTTTTTTTCATATATGTTATTTAATTCTTATAAATTGGTCTTCTAGTTATTTGATAATTAATAGTTGATATGACAGAGTCACTGCTGTAAATTGCCGTCCGCACATCATCTCTCTGCTAATAGTTCTGATTGGAGAGACCTCTTTTTTTGGAGTTCGGCAATAGCAACAAAACTAACTACTTACGAGTGTGTATGAAATTGTGGTCTCTGACAATTATGAGAGGAATCAAGTGCTTGAAGTATTTACTAAGTAGCTTCCGTGCCTATAAAGTTTGGGTACTTTAATTTGTTTCAGAAAATGATTGACTTGTCTCTCGCCTTGCCGTCCACTCATGACAGCGCGAAAATTACCAATCACAGTATTATAAAAGCATTCTGAATCTCTGATAGATGGAAAATCAATTTTACAATTTTATTGGTTTATTCATTTGTTTGCTTTTTTTGTTGAAGAAATGTGGGAAAGTTATAAAGTTCAAGTAAGAGTCAATGGGAATATTGGATGACGGCAATTCCTACGGTCAACAAATGGGACACGTATTGTAAAATATCGCGAAAGCAACATTGTTTACTCAAAAGTTAAATAATGTAAATGCAGAGATTACTGATAATTAGTTGCCCTTGCCTTGTTGCTTCTCCTGCAAAAGTATGAAAAATTTACTTTAGCTTCAATTTTTTTTTTAATTTTTAAACAAAAATAGGGTGGGTTTACACCAATAGTTGGTGGAAATATCTCAACCCATATATATTTTATATAATTAATTTGATTGGAGCAAGTTTATTGAAGTTGATGTGTAGATCACAATCAAACATACACAGATCAGTGGCGGACCGTAGCCCGGTCTAGTCCAGAAAAAAATCAATTAAATCCCTTGTCTTTAGATTAATTATATATAAGAATAGAGTTTTTACTTTATTTTTATATAAATCCTTAATTAAGTTGCTTTTATGTTTTCATCAAATTTCATAAAACAATAGAGTTTTTACTTTATTTTTAAATATATCCCTAATTGAATTATATTTTTTTATTAGTGGCTTATTTTATAAAATGATTAAATTATATACTTATTGAATAGAATGAAAACATTAGGGATCTAAAATGTTATTACTACTTTAATTTATTTTTAAAATTTTAATTTAAAAAAGTATGTCAATGTAATATAACATTGTCACTAGTATTAAAAATAGTAAAAAGATATATAATAAAAATTATTAACAATTTCATAAAATTTTTATGTGAATATTGAGATTTTATTTATTAGTTTTATTAACTAAGAGGATAAGTTAGAAAATAAAATTTGAGTATTTTGATATGATTTTTTAAAGTGAGTTAGAGTGTTTGGCAAAGAAATAATTACGCACAAATACATATTTATTACGTTAGAATTTAGTTTATTATTGAAACTCTTGACAACTAATATTTTTATAATTTAAAAAGATGAATAAATTTTAATTGTTTAATTTATTTAAGCTTGGTAATTAACTACTTTTCAAACAGAAAGTTCTATTTGTAATATTTTAATTGATTATAATTATATGTATTGATTTATTGAAACTTGAAATTCTTAATTGATTTATTAATTCTTATATAATTAGATTTTAATATATGTTGCAATGTTATATTCCATAATTAAAAAATAGTATTTTTATATTTGAATTATCTTTTGTTTTCTAGTCTTTTTGTATACTTATTTTTATTTAAAATACATATTTATAAAAATTTTTATATCCTCTTATTTGATGTACTTTTTTTACTTATAAATATTTATATTCACTCTAAAATATAAAATTTTTAATTTAATCCGAGGTAATATAAAATTTTAGATCCGCCACTGATACAGATTACCTTAAATTAAGTTAATTATATTATAACCTAAATTTTTTATCTTCATTAATTTTGACGGAATACCTATTCTACCACAATAATAAGTGGAATAGACATCCATACCCAATTATGTAATTGAGTGGGAAACAAAAAATCAAACTTTGAAGGCACAGGGGTTGCCACCGTCACCAAATATTTGGACCATAATGAGTGGACAAAAGTTGAACCTAATTTTGTATTGTACCGTATAGACAAAGAAAAGTAAAGAATGTCCTGGTTACATGGATATGGAAAGATTTTCTTCCTTTTGAACAGTATGAATTTTGATATGATTAGGTGAAGTTTAGACTTTGAAATCTTTGACTACCACTTGTACTCCACAACACATACCGGCACATTTCTTCTAATCTTTCTACTTCCGTAGAGACCAATGACCAACACACTGGCGAGCAGTCTCAGATCTGAGTTCTGTACTACATAATGTGTTAGTTAGTTAAAAAGATAACTGTCGAACTAGCATAAGTACCTGCTGCAGCCACGCCGAAGCTGAGTCTTTAGGCTGTCTTTGTGCTCATCTGCTACAAATCTCAATACCCATTAGCTTAAAGTTTGCATTTTTGACCTTTATTACTTGGATGCTAGCCATGGATCCTTACTTTTGGAGTTCATGTAGAAATGACAATGGTGTTGAGATTATAACCGATGAGTTTGTCGTGAATAATGGCTTTCAAGGGAAATCAAGAAACGGGTCATCTTCGCTTTCATCATTGGTTTTGGATAGTGAAAGGGGAGAGCTTGTGGAGGCTAATGTGAAACTGCAGAGGAAAGGGGTCTCAGAGGACAGAAGTGTTGCGGCCTCGAAGAATCATATTGAGGCTGAGAGGAACCGAAGAAAGAGGATTAATGGGCATCTTGATACTCTCAGGAGCTTAATACCCGGTGCTACGAAGGTAATGATGGTTGTTTGATTAGTTTCATACGAGTTTAAATTGGTCTGGTGATGTTAGTTTCTTGAAATTTTGGGATTAGGCTTTGTGATAATTGGTGTTTGGTGGTCTTTTAAAAGATTGGTGTGGTTGGTTTACTATTTTTGTGTTAATGAAGAAACATGGGTGATTGACTTGTGGTGGTATTCACTCCAGTTACCATTTTTCGATGTTCTAGCATACTAGATCCTCTGTGATTATTTAGCTTCAGGTTAATAGAAATTGGCATGGGTTTCACAGTTAGTTGCTGTAATTAGCTCTTTTTGAGAGTTCAAATAATTTGAGTGCTAAGAGTGGTACGATAAAAAGATCATGATCCATAACTGGACTTGTTTAAGTTGAAAGTGCTAGGTTGCAATATGCTCTCTGATTCACTATTTCTTAGAGTGGTGAATGTTTGCCATTGTGGATACTTACAAGCACGGTACTGGCATTATGCTGATGTTACCATATGTGTTGGACTTTGAATTTCTGGAGGCTGTAACTGAGATTGAGATTGAGTTGCATGTTATTGTCATTTAAACCACTGGATATTGCAGATTTCCAACTATTTTATGTCGATAGATATTGGTCAGGTGAAATTGACTATTTGTGCTCTCAGATGGACAAAGCAACATTGCTGACTGAAGTTATTAGTCAGTTAAAAGAGCTGGACAAGAATGCCACGGAAGCTACTGAAGGATTTCTCATACCAACAGACATTGATGAAGTAAAAGTTGAACAGCAGGAAGATGGATTGGATGGAGCTCCTTATTCAATTAAGGCATCCCTGTGTTGCAATTATAAACCAGGACTGCTGTCTGATTTAAGAAGAGTACTCGAAGCCCTCCATCTGTCAATCGTCAAGGCAGAGATTGCAACATTGGAAGGCAGGATGAAAAATGTTTTTGTGATGGCCAGCTGTAAAGAACTGAACTTTGAAAATACAGAAGTATGCCAGTCTCTTGTGAGCTCTGTTCACCAGGCTATAAGGTCTGTCCTTGATAAATTTTCAGCTACAGAGGAGTTTCTTCTAGGGGCCAGACTTTCCAATAAGAGACGACGGGTTTCTTTGTTTGATTCATCCTTGTCATCTTCATCAGATTATCTCTGGTGAGCATATGATTTATTGCTGGATGTATATATTTTATTGTCCACAAGCAATCAGGAGACGGTGGTGGTACAGTGACTGATTGCATGTATTTCTGTTGCTGTATAAACTCCAGGGATTACATGCACAATTATCTTGTGCCTGCATCATAGATTTCTGAATATGATGTATTTCAAAATATGAATCAACAGACATTATAGCAAGTAAAGCTTTCTCATTGATATAACTTGTATCAGATGTGTATCTCACTGATTGCCTGGCAGACTGGTTGATATCCAGTAAAAGACTCTTCAGTCTTTTGTTGCTCAGGATAACTTATGTAGATTTTGAAATAGAATGCTCCTTAAGGGCATTCTCTTTTTTGTGAAGCATGTCAACTTCAATGCCAATTGATTGCTCAGAAAGCAAATTCTTTTGATTTTATATCATGAGGCTACTTTTGAGATAGAAATTTCTCGACAATTCTGCTTTTATTTATGTTGCTCTGGAATAACAAATGCATGTTTACAGAGTTGCAGTTGCGCGAAATGATCTCAAAAGGGTTCAGCAATGACAGAAAAGAGGATGAGATACAAACTGACCTGTTTCCAAATCACTACTTTCGAGTTGGATAGCTGAAATCGTTCTAGCATTGGGTTCTGTAAGATCTGTAGCACAAAATTAAGAAGCAAAGAAATCTATACCCAAAAACGAAAGCCAACATTACACCTATGTTACTCCATTTTTGTGAGTCTTTTAGACCTTGTGCTGCCAGAAAGCCATCACCATACAGAAAACAGGTTCCTTCCAGAGCCTGCAGACATCTCTGCTTTCCCTTCTCTCCTCCATATTCATTTATCATAAAACACTCAAATGGGTATTTAAACAAACTCAAATAATGCATGAAAATCCAGTACTTGGGTATGTTATCCTTAGATATAAAATACCCAGAAAAGAGGAAGTACGACCCCATAATCCCAGCAATTAGACAGTTCCCCATTATGAAATTTGGAACGAGGGCACTGAAACATGCAACAAATGAATTTGATGTCAAAACTACTAGCCATACGACAAATGAAAAGTAGAGAAAGCCATCCATTTCCCTCCTCAGTCCAGTTAGCCAGTAGACAGGAATGGTGTAAAGTAGAGCAACGATCAACAGGAAAGGTAGGATCACTAGAGTATTTGATATGACATAAGAAGAAATTCTATAAGCTCCTCTTGAGGTTTCTCTCATCAGAATTTTCCTCTCCTCCAAGTAAATTGGTAGTCCTTCTGTTGTGGATGACAGCAAGAAGGTGAGGGTGAAAGCGAAAAATCCTATTTGAGTTTGCAGCTTCATTCTCCTAGGATCATTATATGCATTCATGAATATAGTTCCTAGCACAATACCAGCTACTACTGATTGTAATATTCTCGCAGCAAAGAGCTGTTTTGTTCTTCGAATATTGCTGGAGAATCTCTGAACCAGTATTATAACCTCCTTGAATGGAGGATTAGAGCAATATGCTTTAGTTTCTTCACCATTAACTAGGCGAAGATTTTTTCTGCCATGCTCATTATCCTGCGCGCTGTCTCTATCTTCGATTTCACTTTCTTCAGAATCTATGACCATTGCTACTGTCATTTCAATGGCAAACTCAAGCACATTAACTTGCCGGGGAATGGAATGACCTGCAATTCTAAGCCGATGCTCAAGGAGATCCAAGGATCCATGGTGAACGACTGTTCCCTTTGATAGTAATAGAATTTGATCAAAAAGCTCAAGGATCCGAAAACCTGGTTGGTGGATGGTTAACACAATTGTCTTACCTTGCTTCACAGCCATGTATTTCAACAAGGAAGCTACATTTAGGGCTGATGCTGAATCCAATCCAGAGGTTGGTTCATCAATCAGAAGAACTGCAGGGTTATGAACAAGATCAACTCCAATTGAAACTCTACGCTTCTCTCCACCCGAAATGCCACGACTTGACTCGCCACCAATTCGCACATTGGCAACATGCTCCAGTCCAAGTTCCTTCAGCAGTTCACTAACCCTAGCTTTAGCCCTGTTGAGTCCAACATGCAACCTGAGTCTAGCACTGTACATGAGCGTTTCTTCGACAGTCAGCAGTGGAAACAGCACTTCGTCTTGTGTGACATAACCTGATATTCTTCGAAATTGTGTAATATTCATTGGTTGCTCATTAACAAGAACAGAACCAGAGACTCTTCTCAGGGGGATCATTCCAGCAAGTATTTCCAACAATGTGGTCTTTCCTGCCCCACTAGGACCAACAATAGCCATAATCTCCCCTGGTCTAGCTTCACAATTGACATTTTTCAGTATGCATGCAGCAGCAGGCTTCTCCTTCCAGCTGCAAAACCAATTGAATTCATCAACCCCCCTAAAAGACCTGTAAGTAAGTTTCTTGGTCCTTATTCTATATTGGTTTTTGCGGTCAGTAGAATGTGGTGCTTTTATTGGTAACTGATCCATGAAAGAGACAGACAAAAAATAGAGAAGGCTTATGAAAAACTTAGGGAATGGAAAGAAGTAGAAATGGGAAGATGAGCTAACACACACCAAACTATCTCTTTGCACTACACGCTAACTAGCCGCAGAGGCACATATTATTTGTTTCATTGCATGCATGAGTGATTTATTAACATTCCTTATATTATGCTTTTATATTCAACTTTTGATAGCCAAATGGGACAACCCATATGGCCGGTGGGCGCAATACAATTGACAGTTTCAAATGAGTTATGCAATAACAAAATGCTGATAAAGTAGAAGTTGACTGAGTGTGCTTCGTGCTTGTTTCATCACTCCCATGTGAGCAGTAAATTTTGCTGTTACAATCTTTCTGAACGGCCGTTTAATGCCCTTTTGGTAACACCAAGACATGGGGATAAGGCTGGGGCATTGCTAGTGGCCGTTCTACTTTCACTTCATACATATAAATATATATTTTTTCAGTCCTTATATTAATATAATTTACTTCTCAAAAAGAAAAACTGATAATTTTTTGATTGCATCAACAGGTTTGGCATAAATTTCTGTTGTGGTTGTCAGTTTGGCGAAGTCAATGTTAAAAAAGTATTCTGACAGTAAATAGACTCAACATATGCTGAGCATGGGAAGGGGGGCTGATGTTGTCAAATTGATTATGAAAACAACTGGACAGGGTAATAAAATAAGTAGTCCCATTATTTCTTTTGAGTTTGCCTAGTTGACCTTCATATTAAAACTTAATTCAGCCTTGTAAGTTGCCTTTGCAGCCGCAAATTGCAAGTCTAGAGCGGCTTGCTAGGATCACCTTAAACGATAATTGTGTGCTTTGAAATTTGCATCTTGCAGCAGCGAGCGATCATTTTTAGTTAATTACTGCAAGCTTTTCTTTCTCGCGACTGCAAATATCATCTTCCAATAAAATATCAAAATGTTTAATTTCTAGAGAGCTTTCGTATTGACTTGATTATTGTAAGGTTTAGATCTATATTTTTATGTAAAATTTTAGTCCACTAAACACATTTTTTAGATTTTGGTCTTACCTGTTCTATTATTTTAAACTAATATTTTCCACAATCCAGCTATAAGAATTAAAAAAAAAAATGCATGCATGCATCCATAAATTCAAATCAATCTCAAAACAAGTTGTTTACGGTGCAAATAATATAATTTAATCTCCAATTTGCCGGCTGAATGCATATGATATTATTAATTTCAACATTGGCTTCTGTAAGATCTGTACCACAGAATGAAAAAGCAAAGAAATCTATAGCCAATAACGAAACCCAACATTAAACTTAGATTACTCCATTTCTGTGAATCTTCAAGACCTTGCTGCTTCATGAAGCCATCAGCACATTGATAAATAAACTCCTTCAATGGCTTTGAGACATTTCCTTTTGCTCTTTTCTCCTCCATATTCATTTATAATGAAACACTCAAATGGGTACTTGAACAAACTCAAATAATGCAGGAAAATCCAGTACTTAAAGTATGTCGTCCTTCTTAATAAAATACCCAGAAAAGAGGAAAAAAAAAAGGGAAATTATCATTTTTTCCCCTACAGTAATTAACATATATTATTTTTCCCCTTACTGTTTTTATAATAGTCAAAAACCCTCTCTGATAACATAAGTTTACAATATTACCCTTATTTTCAACTACTCTTTTATTTACATTTATTATAAATTAAATAAATTTCATGAATAGAAATTAAATAAAAAATTAAGTATTAAAAATAAGAAATATATGTTTTAATGTGAGTAAAAAAATTAATAACAAAATTTTTTCTTGCAATTATTTATTTTGTGAATATTTTCTTATAATAAATATTTTGTAATATTAAATGTAAAAAGTATAGGAAAAATATTTTATTATTTATCTTATAATAAATTTTTATTTGTCATTCAAGTTTTCTTATAATAATTTTTTATCATTTTATAATAATTTTCTTATATTTTTATTATAAGAAAATATTCACAAAATAAATAATTACAAGAAAAAATTTTGTTATTAATTTTTTTTGCTCACATCAAAACATATATTTCTTATTTTTAATACTTAATTTTTTATTTAATTTCTATTCATGCAATTTATTTAATTTATAATAAATGTAAATAAAAGAGTAGTTGCAAATAAGGGTAATATTGTAAACTTATAATGTCATGGGGTTTTTTGAACATTATAAAAATATTTGGAAGATAAATAATATATATTGATTACTATAGGAAAGAAAATGGTAATCCTCCAGAAAAAATATCCCATTAACCCAGATATGAGAGAATTCCCCATTATGAAATTTGGCACAAATGCACCAAAACATGCAACAAAAGAATTTGACATCAAATCACCAACCACGCACCAAGTGAAAAATAGAAAAATCCACCCATGTCTTTCCTCAAACCTACTAATCAGTACACTAGAGCGGCAAATACTAGAGCCACAATTCGGAAGAAAGGAAGGGAAACAAGAATATTTGATATGAGATGAGATGAGATGAAATTCTGAAAGCTGCTTTTGTGGCTTCTCTCATTAAAATTTTCCTTTCCTGCAAGAATAATGGTAGGCCTTCTGCTGTAGATGATAACAAGAAGGCAAGGCTAGCTGCAAAAAAAATCCCATTTGGGAATGTAGCTTAAATTTACTAGGATCATTGCTTGAATTCGTAAACAAAGTCGGCTAGTGCCGATAGGAATATCCTCGCAGCAAAGAGCTGTTCTGTTCTGAAAATATTTTTTGAGTATCTTTGGATTAGTATTATAACCTCCATTATTGGAGCAGTGCAATAACTTGTTTCAGGATTTGCTCTCACATTAGTGATCTCTTCTTCCATGGCACTTTGTGTTTCGCTTTCTTTAGCATCTGTGACAAGGGCTTGTGCCACTTCAATGGCAAACTCCATCACATTGACATGCTGAAAAATCACTTGACCGGCAAATCTTAGGCGGTGCTCAAGAAGATACAGGGATCCACGATGAAGAACAGTTCCCTTTAATAGCAATAAAGTTTGACCAAAAAGTTCAAGAATTTGATAACCTGCTTGATGAATAGTTAACACAATTGTCTTACCTTGGCTGACAGCCACTGATTTCAGTAACAAAGCTACATTCAAAGCTGATGCCGAGTCCAATCCTGATGTTGGTTCATCAACCAGGAGCACAGAAGGGTCGTGAATTAAATCAACCCCAATTGAAAAACTCTACTCTTCTCCCCACCTCATATGCCACGGCTTGAATCTCCTCCAATTCTGGAATTGGCAACATAGTCCAATTCAAGCTCATGCATTAGCTCTATGACTCTTCCTTTAGCCATGTTGAATCCACCATGCAACCTGAGACGAGTACTGTACATGAGAGTTTCTTCGACGGTGAGAAGTGGGAGTAGAACTTCATTTTATGTATCTTGAGATACATAGCCTGATAGCCTCCGAAATTGTTGGGCATTTACTGGTCTTTCGTTTGCAAGAACAGAGCCAACAATGTGGTCTTGCCCGCGCCACTTGGACCAGCAATTGCCATGATCTCTCCTGATCTGGCTTCGCAATTCACATCTATCAAAATTAATCGATTAGCTTCAGGTCCCTTGTTCCAGCAAAAGCAATTGAATTCATCAACTTGGCCGGATAGTTTTTGAGATAGTTTCTTGGTTCTAATTCTATATTGATCTCCCATTGAGAGATACAAAAATTAAAGGCAAGTAGTGTGAGTTAGCTAATGCCACAAATCTTTATATCAAATGCTGGATAGTTTTAATAGTAATCGATTCATTAATCTCAATTTCTTGATGTACAGGGAAAGTCCTGACAGTTTATATCATTTTTGGGTTTTGTTAAACAAACATGACTCTTATAGAACTTGTCGGGGCCTAGGGATGACAATAGAGCAAATATGTATTGGATCTATATTGCTCTAGATCCAGATCCGTAATAAAAATTAAAATTCTTATCTACTCCAAATCCGTTATGGATCTATATTTTTCGCTCCATATCTAGATCTGAAACAAAAAATAAAGATATATATCTGCTCCAAATCTAAAAAGAAAAATTAAAATCCAAATCTAATATAGATCCATCATGAATTATAAATCTCAATAATAAGAAATCAATATTTTTTTAGAAAGAAAATTTAAGACGAAAATGCATTGGTAACAATTAAATTATATAATTTGTATAAAAAAATCTAATAAGTATTGTACCTTCTACTTTTACACCAAAATAAATAAATAAGAAATATAATAAAATATCGATCAAAAGTAATTGTAGGAATAAGATCATTATAATATTCTAATGTCTCATTTACCATATTAATATCCACTACACACAATCATCATTCATATATCATTAAATAATAACATATAAGTTGAAAATGATTTATTATATTCAGTACTTTATTATTTTTATTATGATTATATTTAACTAAATATATGATTAACATAATTATTTTATAGTTGATAGTCATCATTGATTAGTATTATACAAAATAAATAAGATTATGAGAAAATGATAGAAAAATATACTCAAGTCTATGGATTTTCCTAACAATTAAAGAGCTGATCCAAGCATTCAAATAAAATGGAAAAGCGAGAGTAGATTAAAGAGAAAAAAAGAAACTAAATTATAGAGTGAAAAACTTAAAAAAATTAGGACAGACTATGCTAATTTTATTTTACACTTGATAAAATTTTGTTTTATTATCAATTAAGTACTTTTAAGTTTTAAGATTCTTAAATACATGCTAATAAATAAATTTTTATCATTATTTATAATTACATAATTGTTAAGAATTTTTTAAAATAAAATTACATTAAATGGTGAGTGGATATGGATTTGGATCTAAATATTAAGATAAATCCAAATTTGCTCCAGATCTGTCTTAGATCCGCACATCGATATTTAAATCCGATTCAAATCCTTTTTAATCTGACCCAAATCCAATCTAATTGGATTTAGATCCCATGGATCTTGGGTCAGATTCAATCAATTGCCATCCTTAATTTGGGAGGGGGGGGATTTTTTTTTAAAAAAACATATTACCGATAGAAGGTTGAGAGCTTAAAAAGGTTAGAAATCTATTTCAATGTGATCACGCATATGATACTGCATTTATAATGTTAATTATTTTTTTTTATCAATTTAACAGCAGCAATTAATTTTTTCCAATGCGTCCAAAAAGACAACCGTACTGCAGATGTTAATTTTAAGTGTTAACAAACAAACTGTGTATTAATTAAATTATTAACCTTGGTAAAAATTTGCATGCACAGGCTCTAGAACTAATAAGCACTGACAGAGAGATTTTGTGCTATCTAACACTTTGCCTTCAAAGAGAAATAACCTATCTCTCTTTCTTTAATACAATCGATTTTAGTAAAAAAGTTAGAAATGGTACTTTTCAAGCATTAATGAGGAGGAGACATCTAGTCATGGAAGAAATTACCTGATTTTCTTTCTCTATACAATGGCCGGTCGGTCATGGACCTAAACGGACTTAGCGGATGTATTTTGGAAATTTCTAGCTTATTTTGCGTTTACACTAAAATTAAGGACTACATTGTATATTATCCTAAAATACAGCGACGTAAACAAAATCCTACTGTTCCACGTGTTTGAAAGCTATTGGCTGACATAAGATACGCAAATGACGTGGCAATATGTTCTGTTCTGTACTCACAATCCCTGCCTGAACTCTAAAATTCTGTAGTTCGTGTCAGCTCGCATCTCTCCCTCACTTTCTCCAAACCATTGATTCAGTTTCTTCCTCCCGAGCTGCAATGGCGCTGTGTGCACCAAACCAGAAGCTGTCTCTTGCCTTCTACGCAGAAACAAGAAGAACAAGAACAAAACAGTCGACGACTGTACGGATGGCTGCGTCATCTGGCGAGGCTACGTACGAGGAGGGACAGCTGGAACGACCCAAGTGGGCTGGAGAGACACCTCTGTCTCGTCTTGTTGGAGCTCTCATTTCCTTCAAGCCCATCTCCGCTGTCCTCAAGTTTGGTGCAAGACAAGTCCTCATCAGGTCTCCTCTTTTAACTATGAATCTATGATCGTATTTTATTTGTTTTTGTGTTTATTAACGTAATTATGCTTTCATTAGAACAAGAACCATTACTGGTAGTGTTAAGAGTGGCTTAGTTGCTCTGATTCTATTAATCTTGCTGTTCAATAATTATTAACATTAATGTTTAATCATAGGCAAAATGTTCTTTTGAAAGTAAATTTTGCTGCTCATGTTACGTACATATTAAACTAATCCAATGGTGTAAAACTTATGTTTATTCGTGTTATCTGATAGTCAATTACTATTGCGCATGAACTAAGCTGATCACATTCAATCTTAATGGGCAAAAGTGCTTGAATTTGAGAGTGAAAAGTGCATGCGGTTTTTCTAAAGGTAATAAGCTAATAATGTCTTGCGTGTGCGTGTGTGTGTGTTTTAAGCGTGATGAATTAAGGTTGAATAGTTTGGGTTTATTAAAGTGGAAGATGATTGACATTCATGATGTTGTGGAGCAGTACTGCTGAAAAGAATGACATTCCATGGCGGGCAATGACAAAGGAAATTCTGGAGTCGGATGTTTATAAGGAGATGGAGAGCATTCAAAACCGCTCCATTGTTTACCCTGACTGTAATTCTACTAATTTCTTTGTTTCTTATTTATCGGTTATCTCCTATATGCACGTTCTTCTATATTTGTTGAACAATTAAAAGAGTTAGGATAAAAAAAATGGCATCATTCTCTCATCCAAGCCAGCTGATAGCAGTGTTTCAGAATCCTTTTAAGAAACTTTACATCAATGTCATTTGTTTCCTGATCTTCGCTAGAAAAATATGAATAAATAAATAAACTGACTAGATGTTTGATTCCAGAGCTTACCATTTTTTCTTTTCTACTAGTTAAGTATCTATATTGCTTCACATAAGACTAATACTGGTTTCCGTTTCTGATAATATTATGATACTGTGAGAGGGTATATTTGTCGTCTTCTCAGATACTTTGGCTGAGTTAATGTGATAGGACGTTCTAATGATTAATTGCAGCTTGAAATGGAATGCATTGGCATACTTCAAGTATTCAGTTTTGTTGATAAGTAACACATATTGGGGTCTGTTGCTTTCGGAGCTATTTGAAAGATAAATGAACAACTAGCTGAACAACAAATTTGATTCTTTTTTATTGTGAGATATTCAGAAGCACTACTATTTTTCTTTTTTCCCTTTTTTATCTTTTGGTGTTTTGATTTTTGCTCAACTTACATCTTGTCATGTAAAACTTTGAATTGTGATCAAATAAAAATTAATAAGCAAGCTCATTTTTAACAGATTATCTTAATCCCTTTCATGCATATGATGCTGGTAACCTTTCATGGCTGGTAAGTATTCTTTCTTCCCCTTAAACTTGAAGATATGTTTGTTCTTCTGTATTATTTTAGCCATGAAGGACAAGAGCACACACATGCGTACAACCCTTTTTGTTGGTCACGCTCGAACCCCTGCCCATGTCATATGTGTTGTAACATCATTCATAACTCCATTGTCTACTCTCCTGAACCACCTTATGATAGGACTTAGAGCTACATTAGCACTGCTTTTTATTGATTAAATCAAAAGAAAGAATAATCCGGACCTACAATTAGAGAGGTAGGTCAATCTCTCTCAAAACTACTAATTACTCTTAACACTAGACAAAACTCAACATAAACCCTAAATGACTCCTTAATCTCTTATTTATTTCTGAACCTTAATTAATAAAATTACTAAACTGCCCATGCCCCTAAAATTACTAAACTATCCTTGCCCCTTTGTATTTGCGCCTACCATAAGTTTTATTGGCCTAACATTACTCCCCTCCCAAAAAGACACCTTGTCCTCAAGGTGAAATCTAGGAAATTGCTGCCTCTTCTTCGTCGGCTTCTTCCCCATCTTCCTCCTCATCACACACATTCAGGACTTGTAGTGATTTATCCTTACATCGATGCCCCAGTGAAAATTTCTCATCGCATCGAAAACATAACCACTTCGCCCTCTTATTCTGAATCTTTGTCTCCGTGAGGCATTTAAAATTCACCCCCGGTCGTGCCACACTAACCCGATCCCTTTGGGAATCTCTCTGTACCCCCATCATTTGCATTTTCTAGCCTCTCAGTGGTGTGCTTTGCAACTCTCGCTGAAACCCTAAATTCTGGGTTTTCTGTCCTACCAATGGTGTGTTGTTTCGGTATAAAAAACCGATTGAACTGCTCCTATTAACTCGTTCTACTGTGTTCTTATCCTCAATCATCTATGCCAACTCTATTGACTCCCCTAACCCTCTCAGCCTTAGCAAGCATAGCAAGGCTCGCATTTTTGGCTTTAGTCCCTTCATAAAATTCCCTTCCAATACCGCCTCTGGAATTCCCCAAAGACACCCTGATAGCAACTCAAACTTCTCCCTATACTCCATAACCGTTCTCTCTTGGGTCAGAGCAAATAACGGTTCATGCAAATCTCCCTTTCGAGTGGCCTAAAACCTCTCCAACAGCCGATCTTAAAATTCACCCCACGACCTCAATGGTTGTCGTTGTTATCGCCATTGAAAACACACAAGGGCCTTTCCCTCCAAAGATAACGCCGCCACCATTAGTTTTTCCCTTTCTGAGAGTCCATTGATGGCAAAATAGCGCTCTACCCTAAGCACCTATCCATAGGCATCCTCACCTTTGAAAATAGACATTTTCAGTTTCCTTACCCTAGAATCTATCCCACTCAATTATGCGCCATTAGAGGTCTCCTACCTCCCAAATCTACTCCAATTTCCACCAATCCCGAAGAACCAGCCTGTCCAAACCTAAATCTGCCCTGTTCGGGCCCAAATCTAGCCTGCCCAAGTCGTGCCTCATCCCCAAACGCCCCGAGTCGCCCAGCCCGATCACCTCGATGCCTGCGCCATCGCCCACCACGGGTTTCATACCACGGGATCCTTCTCCTGCCACACCACCATGGCCTATCGATGCTGCTGGAGGTGGGTTGAGGTGGAGTTTCGTCAATTTTAGCAACATGGCTTCAAGGGATGAAAATTGTTGTTGAACAGTGTTGAATCACTTATCAATGGTAGCCTTGAGCGATCTGACCTCTGCTTCCAATTTTTCTTCAAGTGCATCCACTTTCTTCGCGGCCATTGTCCCAAGATTTTTGCTCTAATACCACTTTGATCGGACTTAGGGCTAATTTTATTGATTAAATCAAAAGAAAAAACAATCCTGACCTATAATTCGAAAGGTAGGTCAATCTCTCCCAAAACTCCTAATTACTTCTAACACTAGACAAAACTCAACATAAACTCTAAATGATTCCTTAATCTCTTATTTATATCTGAACCCTAGTTAATAAAATTACTAAACTGCCTCTGCCCCTAAAATTACCAAATTGTCTCTGCCCCTTTATATTTGCGCCTAACATAAGTTTTATTGGCCTAACACCTTATTGAGTTTTTAAACTGACTTGTTGTGGTACTTATAAAGAAGCTTTTTCTATTTTTGCAATAATTCAGGTACATTTTAGGGCTTTTTGTGCAGAAGTGTAACTTACTAATTCTTGTAAATCTGTAATTGCTTAGATGACACTGTTGAATAAGGAAAATTACTCAAATCAACTTAAGTAATGCTTAATAGTTGGTTGAATACTATAATCGATTTTACTTGCGATTGCATGTCTAATGGCAGGCTGCAGCTGAAGCAGAAGCAGCAAACTTGTCAATGACAAGACGAGCAATACCTTATGCTTCTTCAGTAGACAAAGCAAATGATGTTATGCGGGGAAATTGGCTTCAAGCAATTGAGAAACATCACCAACAATACGCTGGAGAGATTAGAGACATTTTGGATATTGGATGCTCTGTTGGTGTGAGCACAAAATGTCTTGCTGACAAATTCCCTTCCGCTAAAGTTACCGTGAGTTAGAAAATTTTATGATCCCACCAAAACTACATTTGGATATGGAGTGAAGTTTGTTTAGTGTTTGATTTGCAATATCTCACTTCTTGTTGTCCCAATGCAATTCTAGGGGTTGGATCTGTCGCCTTACTTTCTTGCTGTAGCTCAACTTAAAGAAAAGAAAGGAGGCCCAAGAAAGAATCCAATTAGCTGGGTGCATGCAATTGGAGAAGACTCAGGCTTACCTTCCAAGTCATTTGACGTTGTTTCTCTTAGCTATGTGGTATGTTTATTTTCCAACTCAGAACACCTGTCAGTGGAAAGATGCTTGTAGACCTCAGCTTGTGTATGTGAAATGAGAGGGAGAATTTTGGATGCATTGGACATTTGCAAAGCATCCCAATTTTGCTTCTTTCATGACGTCATGCCAATGAGTTCTAAAATTAGTGACTGCAGTCTGCAAAAATTATTTTATTCAGAACCTTGATGATAACTCATTACAGTATTCAACTAGATTTCTCTTTCCCGTCTTCATCAAGGATCCTTCCGCCAGAACTCTGATAGCTTGTTGCTTTCTAAGATTTATAAAACTTCTCAGTCTTTTCTTTCTACTTGCCCTCAACAAGAGTTATTTCCTATGAAGTGTTTGACTCCTTAAGTGCTTACAGCTCCATGAATGTCCTGAAAGAACAATAATTGCCTTATTGAAGGAAGCATTTCGTCTGCTTCGACCTGGATGCACAATTGCTTTGAATGATATCGCGGTAAATTATTAGGACCCTTTTTTTTCTTCTTAATATGGTACCATCCATGTTTTACTTACTGCAGCGGCTAAAACTAATGTTATTCTTGTTCTCTTTCTCAGCCAAAGTCGAAGATCCTTCAGGTATATACTGTGCTTCTGGTATTCAGCCGTTGATCTGTCTTCCTTATCATGACTTTTCTCCCGAAGACCTTTATCTAGTTTTATTTGTATTTGATCTTTCTGCAGGAATTGTCTCCAGTGCTGTTTACACTGATGAAGAGTACCGAACCATTTCTAGATGAATATTGCCTTACTGATCTTGAAGGAAGAATGCGAGAAGCTGGCTTTGTGAATGTAACATCAGTCCTCACAGACCCAAGACACAGGACAGTCACTGGAACCGTGCCTCATTAACATCAAACTGAATAATCACATGTAAAATTAAATTAAATTTCTACTTCGCTTCACTTCACTTTCTCATTGTCTCTTGATTAAGAGTGAGTATCTGCCCCTTTTTATTAAAAATTCAATTTTTTAGGAAAAAAAACATCGTTTGGTGGTGGGGTTGGTTCAGGATTCGCTCGTTTAGTAGTGACAGTGTAACACGTGTCTCTTCCTTAAGAGTCAAGCAACAGCCCACTGGTAACTCTACTGCGCCATCAAAGCCGTTCATCTCATTGACTAAAAAATGATCTCAGGCAATCATAGCCGTCGCAATCAATCTCTTACAAACCAATCCAACGGCGACAAGACCACTCTCAGTAAACGTCGCGAAATTTTGGTCTTCGAGCGAGAAACTGAGGGGGGACATTCCAATTGTATTCCAATCTCATACCCACCTCTTCTCTTAATAGACCATTGTAACTATACTAAATTACCGTCCTGTCCTTACCCGACTGAACTGAAAAGTAAAAACTGAAATCCTCTTGATCTGTCTAAAAATTGGAAAAAAAAAAATAGTGTATTGATTCTCTCTCTTTAGATCATGATGGCGAAGGAAGAAGAGAAGAAAGTAAGAGAAATAGAGGATCAAAACGACGTCGTGGGCGAGAACGAAGAAACTGAAGCTATAGAGTTTGTTCTCTTTCAAGTCTCGGAATGTTACGTTTATTTGGTAAGTCTTCTCTTTAATTATTTGTGTCCATGCATCAAATTCTGTTGAAGATTTTGATTTTAAATATTAATTCTTCTTCTAGTTGGATTTGAGATCTCTTATCTAAGTTCAAATTTCTGTATGCATGTTATTAAGATACTTTTATTTTCTAAATATATTCTGATCGCTGTGGTGTATATTGTGCCTTTTTGGAGGAATTATTGAGGATGAAGTGTTATATTGTTTAAAAAAGTTCAGTAAATGTGAAGGCATTGTAGTAACGCTGAGTAGCTGATGCTAAAACTTAATGAAAGAGTTCAGAAGTTCAGTACTGACTTTGAGAATCGGTTCTTAATTGTCGGAAAGATCAATTTCCATGCAGAAGCATTTTTTTTTTTAATTTTAATGCTTCTAAACTTTCTTTGTAATATTGTTTATGAATTGCTGAATTCAATATTTTGAGATGTGGTTTTTCCTAATTTTGCTTGTTATTTCTGCAGATACCCCCGAGGAAAAGTGCAGCTTCATACAGGTTGTCACTGAACTTGAGTAATTATCTCAATTGTTTGTTAATATGATTTTCGATTTAATGTTGAATTCTGTAATTACTTAAGCTATTTCTGCTGCTGATTGAGTCCATCCACTTGTCTATGCAAAATATCTTTTGATGTAACTTTATACAAATAGATAAACAATATAGAGGATTCTGGGGCCTCGGCACAGGCTTGTTTAGTTGAAGATAAATGTGAAAGTAGTTCATTTGACAAGGTTATGAGGTGGGCAAAGTCACTTCAATTTTTTGGTATTTCGTGAAAGTTCTTGTATAACTGATGAAGAACATTTCTGGAAAATGGTTAGGCATCTGTCTAGTAGGTTCCTAATGAGAATTGCTGTTAAAAAGTTGCTGATAAAGCAGGAGCTATGGTCTTCAATCCCTTTGCCCCATTCAATATTCTTTTGATATTTGTTTCTACTGGCTTGGAAACAGTGATTGGTCTGGCAGGATGATAAATATTGTTTCATAATTTCTGGGTTTAGCATTTGAAACTGTTCATCAATCTCACATCATGCTAGGAGTTGAAATGAGATGAATAAGCAATTTGAAAGTTACAGTTCCCCACTAGAAAATTTGTTACAGGTAGATATCAATGATTAACGTGGTTTCAATTAGTGGTCACATAGTTGATAACACCGACACCCTTGCCTGCATTCTCCATCAGATGCTTTACCGGAATTTTAGCAAGACAGGTTAGAACAATGGAGAATCTTTCTATAAATGATTCATAATTCTTGAATTTGGAAAATAGGTTTATCTTTCTTTTATTCTAAGTTTCCTTTTATTTTATTTGTAATTAGTACTAAATGATGAATGCTGACCTACTAGAGTTGGCATTTTTTGAAAGAAACATTACAATAAAATAAACATGAAACAATGCATATTTTACGACTAAGACGGAGATTGATTGTCACAAAGCAAGAAACTTAACAAGTACCTTTTGGAAGGCGACATGTCAGCATATCAAAAATAGATACTTTTCCAGTATTAGCCTTTTGCAGAATTTTGTGTGCCATAGTTCTTGATAAAATCAGATCCATTCACAATCTTATTGCTGTAACCTTATATTCTGGGAATGGAAGATGGATATTTACTATTGAAGTTCATTGTAGGGCTGATGAATGGAATGTTAACAAATGGGCATGGGAGGGAATGCTAAAAGTTGTCAGCAAGGGAGAAGAGTGCATTATCAAACTTGAAGATAAGTCCACAGGTAAGCTTGATTTTGTGTTGTCTTAACTCAAGTATATGCAAAACCTTTTTACTACCCTATAATATGTTTCTGCAATAATTTTTATATAGGTGAGTTATATGCTCGGGCATTTTTGAGAAAGGGTGAACTGCATCCAGTGGAACCTGTGATTGATAGCAGCAGGTTTAGATCATTTCAAACTGAAATTTTGGCTTATATTGAAATTTGTATTAAAAAATCATACCATAATGCGTACAAGCAATTTGGGCGTAATCTTGATCTAGCCATGTTCTGCTTAAGACTGTTACTTAGCTTCTATTATTACCATATACTATCCTCTAATCCAGCAAGTATCTGAATGGAAATCCTTCTGCAGGTACTTTGTTCTTCGGATAGAGGAAAACATAGGTCAGTAACTGTTCCTTATTTTAGATTTCTTTTATCACATTTTAATTTTCATTTCTATTTAACAATTATACCATTATCAACTAAATGATAGTCTGGTTTCCAAAAAATAAAGAATGATGTTTTAGTTGGATTTCCCCTATCTCTTGCCGATTATTTAGTTAGATTCTCCCTACCTATTCCCTCTAGCTTTCCTCTTATTTTTCTTGAAGTGTTCCTATATGTAATATTAAATCATGATTTGCGGTCCATTTATTGCAATTTCAAAATATTTTCCCCTTTTTATGATAACAGGTATCCATTCCATATTCTTCTTCTTCTTTTCTTTTTCTTTTTTCTTTTTTTTCTTTTTTTTCTCCCTGGGGTCCAGGGAACCCTAATATTTAGTTTGCATCTTTAATGTTAGCCTCTCTTGATGTACTATTTAGCATTTTGGATGTTGCATAGGTGGTCGCCTTAGGCATGCTTTCATTGGCATCGGATTCCGGGAAAGGACAGAAGCTTATGATTTCCAAGCAGCCCTTCATGATCACATGAAGTAACATCCCATCTATCTATGTGCATTTTTTTTTTTTAATCTTTTGTCAGTTTGTTTAGCTACAAGTTTTAGGTAGTTTATGCAGCAAATTTTAGTGACAATAACTCCAGTGCACTTTATAAAATTGTTCTGAAGATATTTGGACAAAAAGAAAACTGCAGAAGAGATGGAACAGCAATTCCAGAGCACATCAGCTGTTGATTACAGTTTAAAAGAGGGGGAGACCCTTCACCTCCATCTAAAGAACGTAAGCTAATTCGTATCTCCATGTCAAGGATGTCAAATAGCTCAGGCTATATATTTTAGTCTCTCATGGAATGTTTCTCCTATTGGTGTCATCAGAAAAGCAGTGGCCGAGTGAAATCCAAGTTTTTTGAGCAGGGTCTGAATGATCTCTCATTGGATGATAACGGTAACCGTAAAGAACCCGTGATTTGTCTCAAACCACTGCCACCTCCCCCAGCACCTCTTTCACCTGCCACAGCTGCTCGGATGTCTCCCTCAAACTCACCACAAAAATTCAGTCTTGAAGGAAGTTCTAAGGATGCGTCTCCAGACTCAACCAAAGAAGACTCAAAAGAACAACATTCCCCCAAAAGCCCAAATACTGAGGATATACCAGATGATGATTTTGGGGATTTTCAAGCTGCAGGATGAAATGTTCTATGAGATTGACAGATCATACTGGAATAGTGGGGAGTCTCTTGTTTTATGATTGGCACAGCTAAAAATATTTCTGTGATGTGGTAAATATTTGTTAAATACTACATAACCAAGTTACCTTGTTGTTTTATTATTTTTTTTTTCAACATGTGAAATTTTTTGAACACCAGTCTTGTTGATTCTGGACTATCTGTAATTAGTCTTTCTGGATAATAGTTTATCAGAATTTTCTGAGAATGTTACCTTGTTACGTTTGTTCTTTATTCCTCTTGCCCGCGGAAATATGGAATGATTGCAGCTTTTACTGTTTTTTTTCTTAAAAAGAACTCATGAATAATATGCCTGCCCTGGAAGTCCGGGGTGAGCTCGAACCTTGAGGTAGCTCTTAGCTTCAAATACTTTTTGCAAAGCCATGTTAATTGTTACATCTTTTTGGCCTTGTAATAGAATAAATTCTTAAATATGCGCACCTAATCTAAATATTAAACAAATTTGATGAATGCAAAACTGTAGATGTGAATGGCAAATTCAATGAATGACTAAAGATTCAAAGAAATATGAGTATTATAAAACTAAATAAATTCATATGGAATTTGAAGATGGGAATAAAACAACAATATTATTATTTTAATTAACCATTTGTCTATAATTATAATTTATATTATAGATATTTTAATAATAATTAACTTTATTAAAAAAATAAATTTAATAAGTAATCTAGTGGGTTCAAATAACCCATACCTTATTTTTTTAAAATAAAAACAATAATAGAAAATATTTTTAAATTGCCCCTAAATAGTAGGGATGGCAAAAATCTCCATGGGGACGGGTACGCTTGGGAATTTTTCCCATTCGAGGAGAGTTTGTGGATAATTTCATACTCAATTTCTTATTCGGGGAAGGAAAGAAGAAATTTTTTTATCTAATTTTTTATTTGGAGAGGGGACGGGGATGGGGTGGAATCCCCATCCCCTACCCATTTCACCATTTTAATTTTAATTTTTTAAAATTACTAATAAATAAGTTATAAAATTATAAATATTAGTAAAAATAACAAATATCAAAATATTTATATTATTGAACTTTTAGGTCTAATTAATTAATTAAATTCTTAAATTTTTATTTAAGACATTAAAAAGACTAGGTAAATTCTATTAGCCCAAAAATTTTATTTTAATTTTAATATTCATTAAATATTTTAAATTTAAATCTTTTTTTAGATGTTATAATTGCCCATGGCGAATCATAATTTTAAAATCTAATATTTATTCTTAATTTGCTCCGACTTAATTATTGTGTTGTAAAGGGAATAGTCCTTATTTATAAAGTGCTCACGAAACTATTGAAAAAGTTAATTTTGAATTTAAATACGATCTTATTTGTAATAGTTTTGTATTAAATTATTAATTTATTCATGATAATTTGTAAAAGAAGTTTGTATCCCTTACATACTGCGGTACTTACTAATTTAATGTATGTGACTTTTATAATGGATATTAATGTAAGATATATTCCGAACTTTACTTTTATTTGAATTTTTTATTTTAATATAATTAACTTAAAATCAAAAATAAAAAAATATATTAGTTATTCTTAAATCGGGAACCCTCGAAGATTTCCTGTTATTATTCAGAGAAGATATAAAAAATCTCTCAAGTAATTCTGACGGAGATAGAGAGGCGACAAAGACATACACAAAATATCAAGAATGAGCACGAAAAAATTGATCCCTCCCCATTGTCATTCCTATTAAATAGGAATATTCGGATATGGGTGCGGGTTCGGGGACTGCTACCAGTTTCGGGGCCCCAAACCCGCAATCAAAGGAGGTTTTCAATTCAATTAAAAATTCTTTCTTGTCCTCTGGTGACAGCGAAACAAAATGTTGGGCACATATTCGATTCTGTTTCAAAGCTCAATATTAAAGCCCAATCAAAGGCCCAAAAAATAAAAACTAAAATTCCGTAACTAAGGGACCCACACCCACCCAAACGAGGAACACGAAACGTGGGACCCATCATCTACAAAAGAACCCCAGCGTGGAGCCAACAAGTGAACTGAACACGTGTCGAAACGAAAAGGGCCAGAGGAGGATGTCATGTCAGTTAACCGAGTCGCTACGGCGCCCTATAGCCTTAATAATTGTAAATTTTCAATTTTCTTTTTATTTGCTTTTACCGTCGTGTGTGTGGCTTCATATTTATTTTAGTTGTTGGTCCTAAAAGCTGAAGACTGAATTGGGCTTTTCTCAAAAACCATAATTATAACTTGCCTCAAAGTTCGTATATCTTTTAGCTTCTCAGTTTATGTCATCTCTTGTTACACGTAAATTGTTTCAGCTTCCAATTCGATTGCTTTAAATATTCCTCCTGGAAGCTCTCTCTTTTTTTTTTTAGTTTTTGGGTGTGTAATTATGTCTTTTAATTCGTTAATTATATTTTGATTAGCTTGCTATTTATGGCAATATATCTTTTTGGTGGGTGATGAAGTTGTTTTTGCTTTGTTTCTGTTTGTTCCTGATTGTCATATGCTATGTCAGCTGAAAATCACATGAAAATTTGTATTTTTCAGAATTTTTTAATTTAATTTTGGTATTATTTTTTATTAATTTATTTATTTTTATGGGTGGTGGGTTTGGTGAATTTTGTTTGTGGAAGCTGTGTCTGGGAAATTTGTTACGCTGTGATATTTATATTTTTATTTTCCAACATAGTAGCAAAACAAAATAATAATAATAATAATAATAACAAGAGATAACGGTTGAAGTCTATTTTTTGTCTTAATGAAACCCAGAATCAGTTTAAGAAAATGGAGGTTATAACTTTGTTAATGGCCTAGTGGAAGGTGTCTGGATTCTGGTGTTTTGTTAGCAGAACTAGCCTTGCTCGGTTCTTTGGGCTTGGCACTGATCAACCAAATTTAGGTTTCAATGAGGCATCCTTCTGCAGTGTGTACTTTACTAGGTCTATACCCACTTGTTTGTTTTCCCTGTGACGGACAAGGAAAACGGTTGAAGTCTATTTTTTGTCTTAATGAAACCCAGAATCAGTTTAAGAAAATGGAGGTTATAACTTTGTTAATGGCCTGGTAGAGGGTGTATGGATTCTGGTGTTTTGTTAGCAGAACTAGCCTTGCTCAGTTCTTTGGGCTTGGCACTGATCAACCAAATTTAGGTTTCAATGAGGCATCCTTTTGTAGTGTGTACCGCACTAGGTCTATACCCACTTGTTTGTTTTCCTTGTGACGGACAATGCAGTTGTTGCCAGAAGAGTACAAATATGTGTGTGTAATTTTATTTTGTTAAAAGAGTACTCATTTGGGCTATTGGTGCTTTTCTGGACCAAGTTTAATTGAAACTTTGGGGTAGGTTCTGCTGAAATTGTAATTTTTGATCTAACAATGCTTGAGACAGTTTTTGAGTGTCACATCAAGATGTAGAAAGCATTTTAAGTGTCGTCTCTCAGTGTATATTAAAAGGTATGGGAGATTAGCTTCAACTTTTTAGAGGAGACATGACAAGTGGATTGAATATATGTACTTTTCTTATTCTTGTTTAGCAGTCAATATATGCATGTGTACATTGGAGTAACAAATTTGTTTGTTATCTATACTTTACTCAGCTGGTTGCCCTGAAAGTGTGTCTGATACCTGCATTATAACACTTTATAGATGCAGTCTGTGATGACCATGAATGTTTAATTTTATGCTATCATTGTCTGGAAATAATAAGTCTGAAGTAGAAAGATAAATACTAAGCCAGAGAAATTTCTGCATGCTTATTGTTTCACAAATTAAAAGAAGATCATTTAGATACTCTCGAACTATCTCAATGGTATATGATTTAAAGTTTTCATCAGAATGCATACATATCATGAAGAGTTGTTAATTTGTTAATACACTGCTTTTGAATATTCCTTTAATGGTCCTGAGGATTTTTTATTTCTTTTCTTCTTTAAATTAGACAATTTTAGCATTGCACTAATATGTAGATACATTTTCAGGGATTTCCTAATTTGAGTTCCTGGCTTTACCTATCTGCTAAAGTTTGACATAAAATCTGAAGCATTATCTAGTAATTTGGATATTATTATTGTCTTCTGAAATCTAGATAAGTTCTCTGGCTTTGTCGTCATTATGTAGTTGCCTTTTGAAAGAGATTTTTGATGTTTTCGTAGTGTTAAGTGATTAAATGGAAATACACCTGGTCGCTGCTGAATTTTAATATAATTTGCTGCAAATGAGAGTGCTATCTTTGAATAAGAACTGAACGGTTTGCAGGTTTCTTTATCCAGAAAAAAATTGGAAATCAAACAGTTTATTCCACTGAGGTTAATTCGGGGTCATCATGGATCTGAAGGGTATAACCTGGGTTGGGCATGTATACCAGAAGTTTGAAGCTATGTGCTTGGAGGTGGAAGAAATTATGTACCAGGTATGCTCTTCTGGTTGTTCCATCTTAAACCACCCCCAACTTAGTTGAGCTCCTAAGGGGACAATTTCTTGAACTTCCTTAATTGGTGGCAGCTGAATCCCTGAGGATTCAGAATCAATTCCAGTGTCTATTGCTTCTATTTATTTATTTATTTTTTGGGGGGTACTGGCCCAATTCAAGTTTGAATTTGGTAGGTTTTTCTGAGTTTTAGTGGTTAGAACTATGAAGCCTAGTACAATTCATTTCTTTCCTGATCATTCAACCTCACTGCAGTTGGTAGCACTCCATTAATTTATGATTTAATTATTTTATTCTTTTACAGGATACTGTTAAGTATGTCGAGAATCAGGTGCAAACAGTTGGTTCAACTGTCAAAAAATTCTATTCGGATGTGATTGAAGATTTGCTTCCTCCACCTTCTGTGGATCTTGTGAAAGGGGCAGTAGCCTCCAACTTGCCTTTGGAACAAAATGCTGATGTTGGGATCTATAAAAAGCCAAAAATTGGTATCAAGGAAGAGGCTATGAAGGTCAACAATGAGCAATTGAGTGAGAGTTCACTAGCTACTACTGATTTGGATAAAGGTGCAGGCGGTGGACAGTCTTTCTGCAGGTTTCCCATTGAAGATACCTCATTCCAACCATCCTTGGGGGATACTCTCAAAGGAGTATTCTCTGATGCGTACTCAATAGAATATGACATAAGGAGTGGACATAATCAATCAAGTATTTGCATGCAAAAAATCTCTAAAGAGGATAATTTGCCACCAAGTGAAATGTCTGGGGCTGTCCCTCATATGGAAAGAGGTCTGCGCAGAGCATCATCATCCTGTGAACTGTTGGATAAAAATCAAGAAGTGTCTGATGACCAGGTAGTTGTAGATCCAACCTCTGTTACAACTGAAGTGGCTAGCTGCAAGTCCTTTGAAGAAATTTATGATGAGTTAGAAAAGGCAAGCGCATCAGGTGCTTTAACTAGTAGCCCAGCAGCTAAAAATTGTGATGAGAGTGAAAGTGCTCATTCCTCTTGTAGCAGCCTTTCAGCGGAACTTAATGGTGACTATGCTCTGTACCCTGATATATTGTTTTTCTCATATTGCCAGTGACCTTTGTTGATTTCTAATGTGGCTCTGCAGGCATTTGTACAAACAATGGGGTTGTTTCTCTGGTTGGGTCCTTTGTGAATGAAGATGTACAGCCAAGTGAATTTCCTGATCCTGGTATCAATAAGTCTCATTTAGATGCATTATATAGATGAATCTTTTGTCTTTCAACCAACCATAGATCTCTCCCTTTAAATCTGCTCGTTTGTGTTTTATATTGTTGATTTTGTGTTATGTTGATATTGTTCATTTTATGTAGTAACTGGACTGAGTGAAATTTGTGTTTTATATTGTTGATTTTGTGTTATGTTGATATTGTTCATTTTATGTAGTAACTGGACTGAGTGAAATTTTGCAGGACGATCAGATTACTCGACTGTGGATGCAACTGAGAGTAGTATTGATGTTGAACAGGGATATGAAACTGTTCAGCAAGCTGATAATATCCGAGTTGAGGAAACTTGTGTTCTGGTGAACGGAGATGAACTTTGTTTTGTTCCTTGCAGGGAAGGCAAACACAGGCCTTACAAGGTACTTTCTCTTCTCTTTCTCTCTTTCTCTCTTATTCTCATTGTCTCTGTCTGTCTCTCCCTCTTTTAATTTCTCTTGATTGAACTTGCTTGTTCAGAAAAAGATTCAAGATGCTATTTCATCAAGAATGAGATCTACAAGAAAGCATGAATATAAACAGCTTGCTGTATGGTATAATGAGGATGAAAAATCCAAGCAACAAAATGCTGAAACGAAGGGAAAACCATCTCATGGTTACCGTGAGTTGGAATGGGAGCTTCTTTAGACGTGAGAATGCCAACTATGTGTAAATAATTTCTTCAAAGTCACTTTTGCGGCCAATCCTTGCTGATGAAGGTAATCAAGACTCAGAACTGGATATTAAAAATAGCAACGAAACATCCCCCCCTGTAGAATATTGAGCGAAGTAGATAAAAACAAACAAAATTCAAAAATATAAATAATTTATAGCTATAGTCCCCATCAGGGTTGACACCTTCTTATTAATATGCCATTCGGAATTTATCAGTTGACACTTTCTTTAAGTTCATTAAGTAATTTTACCACCATTCAATCTACTTTCTTGCTCTGCAATGCTGCTTCTGGGTCGTTGAAAGTTTACTTTGTTTTCCATTTTTCAATGTGAGAACAATGCAAGTGTTAATTCTTGAGAAAAGACATTTGTGAATGATCTTTCATGCTTGTGCTGTGCGTTTGATATAGAATAGTTGTTTTGTATTGTCTTTTGCCTGATCACTGCATGAACTTGCTTATTTTGTCACATTGTTGATAGAAGAAAATTTAAGTTTGTCCCAATAAGCTTTCTTATTGTCGTCGATGTTCCCATGCATTTATGTTATGGGCGCGTTAATAGTGCTTGTCCTCATATTGGCTTTTGCCAATGCCCTGTGGTTTATACATGTGAAGAAACTGCTTTCCCCAATTCCCCTGTTGGACAAACAGGGCGTGTGTCAGAAGGCTAAAAGGAACCATGAAATTGGGAACCTGGGTCGTTGTGGAAATAACCTTCTTCAAGCTACTGCTTCGCGTGGGTTGTCACTTATAGCTCATTGCTTTCTCCAATTAATGCAGGGAGTGATAATTTCAGTAAAAACAGTCATCAAATGGAATTGCTAGATGATTCTGTGTATATTTGGTATCAGAAATCAATTTGATCCTATGACAGCTTGATGTACCTCTCTGGAATGCTGGCCATATGTTGCCATTAGAGATGGGTAGTTTCCTTACATCAAGCCAAACATAAATTATTTTAAAAAAGCAAAAGACTGTAAAAATAACGAAAAGAACTAATTCTTGATTTGATTTCAAGTCCTAGTTTTGGTTTCTTTTCTCCCGGAACAGGAAGGTACAATCAGTTAAAAGGAAACATCAAACAAGTGGGAAGAATTAGAAATGTCTCTGGGGTTGGATAAAACAATGGATGCGTACAGTAGCGTGTTCCAAGTATCAGGCAGTCCAGGCAAGCACCAATGGCTGCAATCAGCGTAAGTCTCCTTTTGCATTTGTTGCTTCGCTATCAAGAACTCTCGCTTTTTTGTATAAATCGTTGGATGTGCATCAACTCGATACTGAGAGAGCTTTGTGATGTTTAGGTACTTCACCGGAGTACTCATGCCTCCAATTGTTCTCTCAACAATTTCTACCATTGGCTTTGGAAATTTAGCTACATAAGACTCATCCGTTATGGGTTCACTTGTGTTGTAGCACCATTGCTCCCCTTTGTGTTCTGGGGATATGCTTCTGAAAAAGACAATTGTTTTGGTTGCGTCAACATTTTCGTCTATCCAGTGCGCCCAAGTTTCCATGGCAATCTCAAATGCTTCGTCTGCATTCAAGTTCTCCATTAGTTTACCATCATGTTCAAATAATTCCCACCTGCAAAAATTCTCATCATCGGACATAACTTTTTGGCCTCCTCGTTCCAAAATCATAAGTTTATGAATCTATCATTATAATTTACTTTAGACTTACGCTTTGATTTTCCCGCGATGCACCCACCAGTGACCAGTGTTGAATACCATAACATCGGCACCTTTCCACTTCTGGGCAGAGGCAGAAAGTTCATCAAGCCTCAGAATCCTAGAGCCAAGTCCATTGCTTGCATCTAGTTGAACAAGAAATGGACTCCAATAGAATTCAACAGAGCAGTCATAGTCCTGTAGAAGGCAAATCTGCATTCTTGTATTCATCTAACACAAAATGAGCAAAGAAGTACAGGATGACGAAACTTTTCTTACCCGTGCTCTCAAAACCTTATAGACGCCATTTTGAACGTCGACATGGACTCGAGAAGGAGGTATGGCAGTATAAAGGAGACAAGCAAGAGACTCCCATTGGTTTCTGTTGAGTGAGTCTCCTACAATAATCACTCTCTTGTTCTTAAGCCTCTCCAACATGTCTGTTGCATTGAACCTTCAAACCAGAAACTTGTCAACAGATAATAAGACTGATTTATTCATGCATATAGAGTTAAAGCGGCATTTCAGCTTACCTTGGAATCTCACACCCTTCAGCTTTCCAAGTCCACTTCTCATACTCAACATCCGGTCTGCCATTCCTTTGGCAGCTCACTTGATCACTAAGAAAAGGACATTGTGCTTCATTATATAATGGACTGGCGTCTCCATTATAAACCCATTTTCCATTGAAAATGTTGCATAATTTTTCGTCCTCAACTGGGTTATCACTCTTAATCAAAGTGGCAAACCCAGTGGAGGGTGTTACGGATATAGCTACGCTTCGAACAGTGAAAAGGCTTATGTTGCTGCGGCCAGAGTTGAGAGAAAGAACAAAGATAATGCAGCCTAGAAAAAAGCTTACTGATATGCAGATTTTCCATATTCCATTGATGGTGAAGCTGGTTTCCATCAAAGAGACGAAGGTTCAATACATGTGAAGTTGGTTCAAAATGAGATTAATAATTACAAGTCATCTAAGTTTACAGAGTTAGTAAGTTGATATAAAATGTTAGGCCAAGGGTTGGATTTGCATTACGAAGTGGTTGGAATAAAAGTAAGTGTGAGACTGGCACTTGTAAAATTAGTTGAGGGGCAGTTGACATTGGATGTTTTTAAAATCTGACTCCTATAACTTTACTTTTAGTTACTTGACAGCATATCAGGCTCCTGATAAAAATTAATCACTCTTTCGTTCCCAATATCCCAAGTGCTTTGGAAAATTTTCGAACTATGCATTAATGTTATAACTCATGCCTATATGTAGAAAAATGATTCAAAATTTTATTTTATTTTTTGAAAAAGGAGAAGATAATTGGGTTTTTTTTTTTTTTTGAGTAACTTAATTGTTATATTGTATGTGCTAGAAAAATTTAGCTCCTTACATCGTCACATGGCACTGTATGTCCAGTAAAAATCATTAATTCAAAAAATGGATGTATTTTATATTGGTTCTGGATTAAAGACCAATATAAACGCAAATCATATTGATTCCAAATTATAAATCAACGTCGGATTTAAATTATGTTCAACCCTGAATTTAAGGTACTGGTAATTATTGAGCCAAGAGCAGGTACAAAAATGGTTTAGGCGACCATATTACTTTAGTTTTGTCATAGTTGGTGTGTGATTAGATATAACAAATAAACTCTCAACACTCGGCGGCTTCAATCTTTTTTCATTTTACTGCAATTGCTTTAACTCTAATCACTGCAGGGCGATATTAATGTATTAAAAGACAGGAAGATAAGACCAAACTAAAACTTCGTGGGGTTACAAGTTACTGCACATTTTGGGCTGATGGGTCTGCAAGCATTTGATTTACTTGACCTACAGTTTTCAATCATTTATTTGACATTTTCTTTTTTTTCTTTTTTTCTTTTTTTGGTTTATCATAATCCTCTTATTTTTGGTAGAAAACAGATAATGCTGACATCATTAGCTATTATTTTGATCGCATTGATGTTTTCTATAAGATATTATGTTAACAAACTAGAAGTTACTATAATGGATGAGCTCAGTTTACGAAATTTTGTAGAGCTATTCCGCTGAGAATTCATCAGTTAACTCCTGCTTCAATTTCAATAAGTAATTTTACCACCGTTAGATCTACTTTCTTCCTCTAAAGTGAGAGGTTGCTGGGGAAGAAATTATTGATGCAGGATTTTGGTTACTCTTTTGACCACGATCAAGATCTCTGCTCAATCAACTCAACCACGATCATGATCTCTGCTCGTATGTTTTTTTTTTTAAACATTTCTATGTACACAGAAGTAAGTCAGAGCACGTCGGTTGTTTTTCCGGCGTAAACCCTACGATGCTCAAGTCAGAAATGAAGGTTTTTTATCCCTGGAAATGTTAGCCACAAATCATAAGGCTTGTTTTTGGGATTGTTAAATGCTCTCTTTATCTCAGTTTCAATATCAAAAGTTCTAATCTTTTTATCTTCGTTGGCTACCTTTTTATAGGTCTCTCCTGAATTCAAATCTTCCCTTCATTCACGCTTGTTATCCTCTCACCTCTCGAAAGTGCATGCTCCATTTTTGTAATCGTAGGTGGTTGTGTGGCCTTCGTGCCTTGATTCTCGGGTTGAAGAGCACGATTCGCTAACTGTCGTTGACCGGGTCTCCTTGACTCAACCCTTAGTAGGAATGGCTTTATGCTTCCAGCATGAAATTGCCCTCGCGAATGATGTGTTATTGGACGAGCAGAATATTCCTACTTCTGCTCCCCTGCTATCAAACTCTTACACGACATACATGTTCGCGGGATCCTACTACCAGATGTCTGCTCATCACTGCTGGTCTTCGTCGAGGCACATCCCCCAAACAGAAATTTTTGAATGATAATCTTCTGTCTATGGTTTGTGGTTGTGCTATGCAGTTGAAAAGCAATGCTTTATATTGTATTGTCCTTTGCTTGATCACCCCATGAACTTGCTTACTGTATCACATTGTTGCCAGAAGAAAATAAAGTTCGTCATCAGTTCAAGCCTGATTATCCCTGAACCCAATAGGAGTTGTAGATTTTTTTATTTTAACTTGCCCTCCGCTGTGATCGAATAAGAATGGGAATGGACAAAAGGCTTGTGGGATTGACGTAAGGAGGTAGAGATGGCTGCTTATAGCTCATTTCACCAATTAATGCAGGGAGGATGACTTAAGATGATAATAGAGTCATCAAATGGAATGCCTAGATGAAGGTACTTTTGTGTCTAAATCGATTTGATCCTATGAAAGCTTGATTCACCTATCTGAATTGCTGGGATGAATCATTTGTTGCGATTTAGACGTCAAGTAAAAAGAATCTAAAGGCATTTAATTACTTATATGGTTTCAATTCCTACTTTTGCATTCTTTTTTTCCCAAAAAAGAAACTACAATCAGTTGAAGATTAGAATAAAAAAATTGATTAATAATTTTGGGGGGAGGGGGGTGCCTATGATTTCTAAGTGAAAGAAATTCTAAAAGGAGTCAATAAATCTTACCTTTTTTCAAATTATGCAGCAGAATAAATGGGTATTGGATCACGTCACAAGTCGAAAAGAAATCACGAGCGAAAATCTTTCTCAAGTCACAATATATTTTTCTTTTCCGGATTGCTCAAGGATTTTTTGTTTAATCTTTTCTTTCACCCACACACACACACACTTTGTTGCATTTTCTTTTTCGAATTGAATCGTTAACTTGCGTTCATCTTACACCAGCAGTTTTGATAAGCACATATACAGCAGTTGAGCGCGGTTGGGAAGATGATTTGTGTTCAACTTCCCTCTCCCAAACGTGCATGGTAACCAACAAGTGGTTATCGTGTGTGGATCGGGTCGGCCCATCATGGGTGCCCACCCGTTCAACACTGAGTATCTAACCCAAAAGACTAGCCTATTGGGTAGAGTGACCCACTCTCCTTATAAACCTAAGTATCTCTCATTTACTAACCAATGTGAGACACAACTCAACAATAATTTTGCATATCAGAAAGCAATAAAAATTGATTTAAATAAATGATTTTTTAGTAAAATTAATACATATATTTGACCTTAAATTTTTTGAAAGGTCTAATTCAAATAATTCGCCTAAAGCCCCAAAATTGGTTGAGCCACCCTCGTTCAAACCATGGACAAAAATGAAGCAATCCAAGATTCCTAGCAAGTAGGTTCCTACCAAAAGTGGAGAATGATTGCTTCACTTGAAAATGAGGTCAGTGCCATAAGGAATACTGGCGGCGATGCTCTCGCTTTCAAGTTAGATTATATCTCAAGGTAGAGGAGGAAGAAGAGGAAGAAAATAGAAAAACATATGAATTAAATTTGTTTTATCTCTTATAGTTTGCCCCTTTTGTACACTTGTCAACGACCCATTGGACATTCCTTGTGGGAGCAAAGTAATGGAGATGACGCCCTCCAAAGTTTTTGGCTGATTCCCTCTGTTGATATCCTTTTGGGAATTTATAGTGTGTTTACTTCACGAAATGGGAACGAGGTGGAATGATAATAGATTGAGAATAAGAATGGATTAGAATGAGAATGAGATACCAATGTTCACTTGACAAAAATAAATGGGAATGAGAATGTGCTGGAATGTCATTGATGTGTTTACTTAGCAAAATAAATGAGAATGAGGAATGAGAATGAGAATTAATTTACCAAAATATCTATAGTATTAAATAATGTAATTTTCATTAACTAGATACATGTATAAGTATTATTATAAAAATGATATTAATTAAAAAAATAAAATTAATAATAATAATAAATGTTAATAATATTATTATTAATAAAAATAAAATTAACAATAATTAATAATAACTAAAGTAATAAAATTAATTATAATAATAATATTTAAAATAATAAAATTAATTGTGATTTGAACGAGAGTAATTAGAAAAATATGAAAAAAAAATTAAAGAGATACAAAAGTCAGCTTAGGGAATGGGAATCCTCTATAGAAATGAGATGCTCATTCGTTATTTCTAAATTGTATGGAACTCACACATTTTATTATTATTCTTAAATTATATTTTGTCAAATAAACATGTGTTTTATTCTCATTCCCTAAACCTTCAAGTAAATACACTATTATATCCATATTTAGTAAAACTAATATTAGATCTTATTATTATTTCTAAGCTGCAAAGCTGTCTGGATCTAAAGAGAGAGAGAAAAAGATCCAAAGTTTGTCTTTTTGTAATTCGTTAGCTATTTCAATCAATGATAAAAAAGTAAATGAAAATTTTGTAGAAGTGTATTTTAATATTTGATATTAGATCGATGATTAAAAAAAGGTAATGAAAGTTCTGTAGTCTGTAGACATGGAATTAATATTGGCTGTGCTTGAAGAGATTTTAAATATTAAAAGTAAAATAAAAATGACAATTTTAAATAATAAAGTAATGAAAATTAAAAAATTTGTCAGAAGTGGGATTTGAACCCACGCCCTCTCACGAGGACCAGAACTTGAGTCTGGCGCCTTAGACCACTCGGCCATCCTGACGTTTGCTTTGGAAGGTTCATCTTTTATAATTAAATATTGATAACTTGGCATATCAGAACAAACAAATCATGCATCGAGGCCTAGCTTCTGTTTTATCTTTGTTACCATTTTGACCGAGGAAACTGCTAAGTTTATATAATTCAATTTTGCCATCAGAAGAGCAGCTCATACGGAAAATAACTTACCCTTCAAAATCAGTTCCAATTTGCCGGGCACTCCAGGCTCCAATGTGAATTTTATACCAAATAATCTTGCAATTAAGCGCATGTTTCCTCTATATATAAACCAAGCTAACAAAGGTTTTTAATACATGGCAACTCGGTTCATTCCGAACATACAGACAGATTATTTTTAATTCAAAACTAATTATGGCTTTAAGGTGCCAAAGTCTATGTAAATTAGCATTAATCTTCCTCATTTTTGCAACTGCGACTTCCCAAGTTACATCCCGGAAGCTGCAAGAGGCCTCATTGTCCGAGAAACATGAGCAATGGATGTCGAAATACGGGAAGGTTTACAAGAATCCTGAGGAGAAAGAGAAACGTTTCAGGATTTTCAAGGACAATGTTGAGTTCATTGAATCGTTAAATGCAGCTGGAAATAAACTCTACAAGCTAAGAGTTAACGAATTCGCGGATCAAACCAATCAAGAGTTTAAGGCTTTCGGCAATGGATACAGGCGGCCTAATGGACTTGCTTCAAGAAAAGGAACTTCTTTCAAGTATGAAAACGTGATTGATGTGCCTGCTACCATGGACTGGAGAAAAAATGGAGCTGTCACTCCCATCAAAAACCAAGGCCCCTGTGGTAATCAAATAATTAAAAAGAAAACATTTATGTATACAACAGCTAAAGCAGTGTTTTACTCGATCATTAACTAATTGCACCAATAATTATCTGACACAGGAAGTTGTTGGGCTTTTTCGTGCTGTGGCAGCAACCGAAGGAATAACACAACTAACTACAGGCAAATTGATCTCATTGTCCGAGCAAGAACTTGTCTCATGCGATACTAGTGGCGTGGATCATGGTTGTGAAGGCGGTGAAATGGAAGATGCATTTAAGTTTATAATTCACAACGATGGCATCACTACTGAAGCTAATTACCCTTACCAAGCAGCTGACGGGACTTGTAACAAGACGGAGGAGGCATCCCATGCGGCCAAGATCACAGGCTATGAAACTGTCCCGGCTAACAGAGAGGAAGCACTATTGAAGGCTGTTGCAAATCAGCCAGTGGCGGTTTCTATTGATGCTAGCGGGTCTGCATTTCAGTTCTATTCTAGCGGAGTGTTCACCGGTGATTGTGGGACTGAGCTGGATCACGGGGTTACAGCCGTTGGCTATGGCGCGACTGCTAATGGAACCAAGTATTGGCTTGTGAAGAATTCATGGGGAACCAGCTGGGGTGAAGAAGGGTACATAAGGATGAAGCGTGACATTGATGCTAAGGAAGGTCTGTGTGGCATTGCCATGGATTCCTCCTATCCTACTGCTTAATTAAAAGTGCTTTCCCATTGTGTTAACATTTATAGCACGGCTTCTTGGCTACTTAATTTCTCAGCTTGCTAGTGCAAATGATGTAATAGTGGCTGTATACTTGTATCAGACCTTATTTGTGTAAATTATGCATATGATTTCACCAATATCCGACTTTTAATTGTGTAACTTTTATTTCAACTCTTGAGGCTTGATCACATATGGCATTTTTATTTTTAATTGGTGGATTATGCAAGTGACAAACTAAAATTTTCAAATTATTATCGATGAGAAACTAGAATTCTGGTTCAATGGTTCCATACATGATAAAGAGCTATAAATATCAGTAGGTTAAAACATAAAATCTGAAAAATTCAGGGGATATGAATTATAAAATTAGGAATGGTTGTCTAAAATATATAAATATTAGAGCTAATTGCGCATATATAGAGCGTGATACAATTTCAGTTCTTCAAATGTTCTAAACTTAAGGTGGTCTAATGACCTCATTTTAATATCGTAAATATTATTGGCAAGTGAGTTTATTGAGTACTTAAATTAGTTTATAAACGCTTAGACAAAATAGATGTATTTTGGATTATAAAGTCGAAATATAAAAACCTTATTATGAATTTCATTATTTTGTATGATATAAGAACAAAATAATATATGGGACAATATATCCATACGCCAAAGTGTTCTACATATAGTCAAACATCATGTTTCTTGGACAACTCAACCTGACGGGCTAACAGCCCAATGGACTCAAAGGCTACAACCAGAACTAAGACAATCACATGCATAAGAAGGATGAACACTCTATAATCTAAGAGTAATGATATATTTATAAATTTTTGTACAAATTTATTTTATACAAATTAACGTGTCATTATTTATTAGTTGAATAAAAATATAAAATAATAAAAATAAATCATATGGGTCAAGTGATATTTAATTCAACTAATTTTATCGTGCCGCATCAGTTTATACAAAATAAGTTTGTATAAAGATTTGTGACTATATCATTACTCATAATCTAGTATCGGTCATTGCTTGTTCCCTATTTTGATAAGTCCAACGAATGGGAATTTCTCAATATAAAATTGAATTCAAAATTTAATAAATTTGGCGGTGACCTGCTTTGACTGCAAACCTATGTTAATATTCTTTGATATGAAGTTGTGCAAAATAGTCCAAACTAAGTGAGCTGGAGACGCAATTTTTTTTTTTATTTTAGCTTGCAAAACACTTCTTATATGAAAACAGATTAGAAGTCAAGGATGCAAATTGCGGCACCAAACAATTCATACTTCATAATGAATATTCATGTACCTAAAGCAATATGCCGAATTCAATGGACAATACTTTAATTATTTCATAAATATATTCCAAACAGAGATATTGTAAAGGCAATAAATATGATATTTACTCACCCAACAAGCAACTACTGCGAGATTTCATTGAAGTGGGCCAGACTTTTGATGGAGCCCACGTAGCCCAATTCAATAGAATTATCTTGTGTTTCAACTTTCAATGTTCCACTTTCTTTGTTGTCCTTTTTTAATTAAGCCTAATGGATTTGCTAAAAAAACAAGCACAGAGCACTTGATTTAGCACTAACTTGGCTCATTATCATTATGTCTGTTCGAAAGAAGATAGCACCCCCGATCAAAGAAGAAAAGCCTTGAGTTAACAATCAAGTCAATTTGGATCCAAACTTTTCAAATTTTATTATTTTCATTCAAGAAATTTTTTTTTAACATCAAAATAGAGTATAATTCACGATTTTATAGTATCAATCAAGAGATTTCATAAACTACCAAATAATCGAATAATAAAACATGTGTGGAAAAAGATTCGAGTCCCCTTATGTGAGTGAATTGGTGAATCATTTGATCGATTCTAAATCTCAATTAATTTCTATGTACATCGCATAATAGTTCTGATACGCTGAATAACTGATATCAACTAACTAAAAATTGAATAGTCTATTCAACCCAGAAAGTTATAAAATTAACATTATCTTATATTTAACAAAATAAATCACACGTCGTATTGTGAAAAAGTTTGTTGATAACTACATTATCATTTTGCTTAAATCTTATACCAAAAGAACTCAATTGCCCAATTTGAAAGATGCTGACACACTATTCCATTGAGGTGAACAACCATGTGATTATCAGAATTTAGCCAAGGGACCAATGAAAACGAAATCAGTCCTTTATGCAATGGCCAATGGGGTCATCAACCAAACAAAAAAAAAAAATCAAGCCGCCTCGGCCCGGCAATTTAATTCATCGTTCTTGATCAATTTGTGTGGAGCAAGTTCTTAAGAATCTTGATTCTTGGGAGTGCAGGACAAGCTTAAAACAAAAGCAGCTTCTATTGACTTGCTTTCAGCAAAAATTGATTCCATCTGCAGGCCCTACACTAACCAAGGCTAGCCTAAAAGACATGGAATATTTTGCAGTTCCCGATTGGCAAGTTGCATTGCTTTGTTGTTGTGGGCATCATCGATCAAAAGAGACTTTTGAGTCTGCTTTTCCCTTATCAAGACAAGTATGTTAACTGGATAATTTATCACCCTCAAAGAGTTTAATACAAAGAAAGTATTCCTCTCAAATTGAAAATGATATTTTCGTTTGTGCGCTCACGTTGATGGAGTCATGAATATTTTATCTGTTTTCATTGTCGTTGTGCCGATCAAAGCTGATAGCTTCAAAAAATTTTATTATATTATTAGAAAAAAATTGAATTAATTAAAGATATTGGATTTTTTCTGAATCATCTATTCAACTATTTGGAGATAAGTAGCTCATATTGATAGCGGATTGCTGATGGAAGCAAAAGAAAGTCGAATAAAACACACCATGTGGACTGCAAAATAACATTCTATCAATGAGATAATATACATCATTATAATCCAAACGACTTGAAAACACAGAGTGTACGTCCAGATAATTAATCCCAGAAGAGAAAATAAAAAGATTTTTATTAAATGAAGGAGTTGGTATTATTAACTATTAGAGCTACAACACTAAATAACAATACTCAAACAAGGCAAATCTTGAACAGTAAAATTAAAATATATAACAAAAATAATTCAAATAAGAGAAACGATTGAGACAAACGAAAACAAATTAAAAAGTCTTCCTAAATTGGCCTACATCATCACTTATGCACACATACCTTTGTTCTTAGACCAGCAAGACCTCAGGTCCCAGTGAGTCCACCAGTCAATTGGTATCTCAATTCTCAAACTTAGCCTCAGCCTGTTGTCTTTGTTTCCATGAACTTAAATTACCTCATTGTCGTATAGCTTGTACATCGGTCCATTTATAAAAGGAAAACTATCAGTTATATACATTAAGTCTATCATGATATAAAATAATACAAAAGTTTGAATGTGTTTAATTTTTTACCCTAAGTTCATAATTTGTATCAATTGTCTACCAAAACTTTAACACTATTAAAGTTTTTTTCCAAATAATCTAAGTGAAATGATCATTTTAAGGTTAAATTTAAATAATATTGTCAATCATCCACTTAAATTTATCAAGTTATAACAAATACTACAAAAATTTAGATTTGTGAAATTTTCCACCTAAATATACATTTTGTATCGACCTCCTTTCAAAGCATTAACATTGTTAGAATATTACAGAATTTAAATTAGACGACCGTTTTACCCTAGATTCTAAGGGTATTTTTGACTCTTTACCATAAATAATAAAATTAAATTAAAAAAATAAAATAAAGTATTAAAACCTAGCAAATTTGGCAAACTCTTTGTTTCAAAATAAAATCCACCAACGATTTTGATTCCTAGCTAACTACAAATTTGTATCGAAATCCTTCATCGACCACATAAAACCAAAAAAAAATAAAGTACATCTCACTGTCTTTTTCCTTATCTTCTCTCACCATAAATTTCTAAGATTCACAAAATCAACACTAAATTTACATCAAATCCTTCATTACCAACATCCTCCGTCACTAAATCCTTCAACCATCTGTAGTAATTGACAAAAACATGCATTGGACTATAAAGACTAGCTATTGAGGAGTTTTGCGGTGATTGCAGCTATCCACTGGCAAAAGTGACAATAGCAATGGGAGTGATGATCAGTGGTTATGGGGACTAACACATTACAAATTAGGTTTGATTGTGTGTACTGTGTTTATAAAATCAAACTTAAGGATTGGATTGATTGATGTTTATGAATTGGGGTTCAGAATAATTAGCGGATTTGTTGAGTGTCTTGGTGCACGGTTGGTACAATTGAAAATTTAGGGTAGAAAATTGAAAAAAAAAATTAAATTTTTGTAGTATTTTTTATAACAAAGTAAACTTAAAGCGGATGACGGATAATTTCTTAATATTTTGTATGTTAAATGTCTAAATTATCCTTATAACTAAACAACTGTTAACGTTTTGGTAAATAATTAATACAAATTGCAAGCTTGAAATAAAAAATTAAATAAATTCAAAATTTTGTAATATTTTTAATAATATGATAAAATTAAAGTATACGACTAATAATTTTCCATTACAAAATGAATTACAAAATGAAACACGTGTACATTTGTCTAATTAATTGTCTATATTCTTTTTTGAAGAGAGTATTTGGTGGAGCTTTGGCCTTTGAGCACATGGAGATTTTGGTCACTTGCTAGCACCATCCCACATGTTGTCGGCCATCTCATCCACGCTCACTGCGAAAACATGGCTGGAAGGGCCTCTCTTTGATTTCCCAATTTTTCAGGGCCATGTTGTTGTATTAATAGTTAATTAGCTGACCTCCAAATATATACAATAATACGATACATCTTGCTTATCACGACTCTCGCATCATATCGTTTTGTTGTAGTATTTAACAAATGATTGATTCCCTTGTGCAAATATCCGCAAGTTTAAAGCGTAGTAGCAAAGCAATAGACTGTTATCTTGTTGCAAAAGAAAGCAAAATAGCAGAGAGGAAGAAAACGGCTGCTTATGAAAATTTTCTATTAAACAATTTTTTTTTTACCATTTAGTTTCTTAGGTGGCGTTTGTTTTTTAACTTAATGACTTAAAATGACTTAAAATAATTAATTAAGTTAATTAGAGGTATTTATTTTTATAACTTAATGAGATTTTTTAGATAATTTTGACTTAATAAAATAAGCTATTTTTTTTACTTTTTACTTAATGGAGAAATTTAAATTAAGTCAATTACTTACTAATGTCAAAAATATTCATGTTTTATAATTTATTTTTCATGTATATCCCAAAACTCATCCACAGACATTTACCCACATAAAAATATCTATGTTTTGTCTTTCTTATATTAAAATTTCAAAATAATTATGTATTTACTTGAATATAATTTTACTTATAAATGTTAAAATATTATGGTATTTAATATATTATTTATTTACAATTTAAATTTAATAAGGATACAAATATAAAATTATATATTTTAAGCTTTTTCAATTAAAAAAAATAAACAACTTAATACTTATTTTCCGAGATTCAGACGAAAAAATAAACATATTATTCAGATTCAAACATTCAGATCTATTCAAAATTCAGGCTAATTTAGGTTTATTCAGATTTCAAATAAAAAAACAAATGTCACCTTGGTCTTTTAGTTACCCATTACACCTTTGATATTAAAATTACAATAGAAGAAATATAATTTTATGATTCTTTTATTATTATTATAACCTTATAGTTAGTCTAATATGATTTATGAGGTAATTAACGAGGGTCATTTTCTCTTCATTTTAATGCTAGTTTGCTTACCTCAATACGGGTTGATTGATACGTCACTAGTTAGCATGACCCATTAATTAATAACTACATTTGTTTTCTTATGCTTGTCATTTTGGAATTTCTTTTCCTTTTATGATTGATATAAATTCAAAAGTGTAGGGATCCGATCACTGGCTGCCAGGCAATGAGCATAATTGTGTACGTGTTAGTGGTGGGGGCAAAACCTTTGTTGCTATCCGGGTAACGTCGATGGTCGATCAACTGAAAGGAGCTCTAGAAATTGCGTACCGACTTTGGCAAACTCAAAAGTCACTTTTATCATTACAAGACTTATGTTAACCTCTAAAAATTTTGAAAATCGGAACAACCCTATGCTAATTTAAAGTACTGACTGGCTATTTGATTTGATTTTTTAACTTTTTATTTAAATACTAAAACAAATCTTAAAATACAATATTCATGATAATGCCTATTTCTCATTATGATTCTAAACCCGACATGGATCCTATATCTTAGTTTCCAGGTGAATATATTACTAAATATGTGTACAGTTATTTTCATCATTGGATTATTATTTGCTTGATCTTTAAGACAATATAAGTTAAGATAATAATAATATTTGTTACATTATCCTTTAGAAGTTTGTTATTCTTATGTTATGTATTATATATATATGAAGCAAAAACTAATTGATTGATTATGACAACCAAATCAACCCAACTATGTCTTGACTTCTTAATATTTGTTTGTCATATTAGGCCATGTTATCTAGGGTGGTACGGTTCGTTCGGTTCGAAATTAAATAGAACCAATTTAAATCGATTATTTTATAAAAAGAATCGAATCAATAAGAACCGAATTTAAATGGTTCTTTTTAGATCGGTTCGGTTTTTTCGGTTTTGGACTTATTTGAAAGTTTTAAATTTTTAGCCCATTGGATCTCATGAATGTAATAATTTTTTTCAACAATTAATTTATCCTAATTTTATTATAAATATTAACAATAAATACAAAGTATTCAAAATACATTTTATCACTAATATCTTACTAACTATTAATATGATACTCTCAAAATATGAAATATTAAAATTTCAAAATACATAACCATACTCCAATACTCCATCTATATAAACATAATTATAATATTATAAAGAGAAAGAATATTTAAATAATATTAAAAAATAATTTAGTTTTTCAGTTCAATTTTTCGGTTCAGCTAAGTGAACTGAATACCGAACTGATATTTCAATTTTTTTTACAAACGATATATTTTTATTTTTTAAAAATAAAAATCAAATCAAATTAAAAAAAACCATCAGTTCAATAGGGTTCAGTTCAATTTTTTTAAAATTACGATTTTTTTATCCACCCCTAATATTATCTTCTGTCTGGGTCTCCATTAAAATAAAATGGAAATTGACTTGCTAATGTTTACTTTGGGTTAGCCTCCACCAGGTGGCACTTGCCCGCATAACACGTACGTGTATTTCGCATGTCTTCGTGGCACTTCAACATTATAGCAAAAGTTAGCATTGACAAGTTATAATCTGAAGGATAAATATCCATCGACCGCCTCATGTTTCAAAAATTACAAAAAATATGCCAAAATTTTATTCTTTTACAATTATCCACCTAATGTTTATAAAGCACATCACTTATTTATTTATTTATTTATTAATACTGCTAGAAAATTTAGCATAATATTGAAAAAACAACTATTTTGTGCTAAACGTAAGAGAATAATTTAATCATATATATATAGTTTTCTGGTTTAGAATCATAAAATGTGGGAAACATTTAAAAAAACTTTAAAATTATAGGATTTTAAAGGCTTACAACTTAAATAGTCAAACTGTACATTTTATATGTTTTCCTGAACATTCTCGCATTTTAAAATTTTGGATTTGAATATTTTTAATATATATAGTTAATATAAGGTACATCTTCTCATAAGTTAATTTGTGGATTCCACTTGAATCTTACTTGAACCCATAATTAATAGAGAGGACTGTACTTTACATTAATTGTAAGGTAGCAACTCCGGTATAAGAATTGAAAAAAGTCATACATACACCTCAAAGTAGTTTGAGAAAATATTTAGTTATATTTATAAAAAAAAGATTACAAGAAAAGTTTTAAAACAATAATATTCAAAATCTTTGAAGATTGAGTAATGACTCACTGCCTCCAAAGCTTTCTTATTCAATTAGTTTAAGCAACAATCAAAAACAAGAGATTTGGTCTCCGCACACTAGTTAGCTATCAAAGCGTTGGTCCCCTCATGAACTTCTTTACACGTTTGTAGCGTTGGATAAGATCCATGAATTTCTTCTCAATTTCTCACTTTTGCGCAACATAAATTAGAAAAGAGAGAGAGAGAGAGAGAGAATCAACATTCGCAAATAAGCTAAAACCAAGTAATGTACATTTTTCTATATATTTTTGGTTTTTTGAATATCTGTTTATATTAGGTAAAATGCACTTTTCATATGGGTCCGGTATAAGTGCATTAAATAAACGAATTGCGATTTCAATTGGTTGAATTACAGTTGTGTATTTTGGCTCTTCTTATTCATCTTACTAAAAAAAGTAGGCAGCTAGGACACCTTTGTTGTTTGTCTTGTTCTATTCCGCAACATTTTCCTTTTCCTTTTTGTTTTTTTTTTCGGTTTTTTTACTTCCACAATTAAACGGAAAAAATATTAATTTTAACTAATAGCATCACTAAAAACTCTTTAAAAAAAATTTTATTACTTATTTGAAGAGTTATATTAATATTTAAAACTCTAAAAGACACTTCAATTAAATTTTTTCAAATAAAAAATAATTTTCTCTCTTCAAATTTGGAGAGTTACTTTCTCCCTCTTTAATTTATATTTTATTACTTTTTACTAGAGGAAGAGAGAGAAGTGATTTGATTGTTATTGATTTTTCTTTTAAAAAAATAATTATTTGATTAAAATAACATTAAATTATTTATATTTGAAGAGTCTTTTGATGAATAACATATTTTTTTACTCTTTTATTTACATATAAGTAAGTAAATAAATATTTGAAGAGTGAAATTTATAGAGACTTTTGGATATACTCTAATATTAAACATCTCAATTCTCAAATAATGTTACAATTTTTTTTAATTATTCTAAGAATTGATGTGACATAATATATATAAAATAAAATCAAGAATCATAATAAAGTCAGGGATTAGTTAAAAAAATTAAATTTTTAATACACTACATGACAAAATACAATACATTGGAGTTGTGTTTATTTTATTTTTTAACTAATCTTTGACTTTAATAAAATCCGGATCCCTCATTAACACACACACACATATATATGTATTAACACAATTACTTTCATATAGAGCATATAAGATTACTTATTAAATTGTCTTACCATACAATCCGATCAATTAATATCATTTTAATCAAAAGCAGAAAAATCGAAATACTATTTATGACGGTGTACAGCATTCTTGACCTTAGTCAATAAATCATCACCCAACTTTAGGATAAATATTATATTTATCCCCCTCCTAAAAGTCATTAAAAATAAGACGGCAATGCATAGTTAGAAAAAAAATGAAAGTTTGAATCACCAACCAGGTGAAGAAAGAACCTTTAAATGTAGCATGTTATTATTTTTAACTTTGTTGGTAGGGAAAGAAAGTGTTTCCATTATTTTAGAATCAAACCATCATGATTCCTAATTTTCAAAATAAGGATTGGATCCAACCCCACATGCATGCCCACAGTTTTTTAAAAATAATAATAATAATAAAAAGAGTAAAGTAAAGAAGAATCGATCCAAAGATTTCACATTTCTTGTTGGTAAACACAAAATCAAACAATAACAAAAAAAAAATTGTATTATAATGATCTCTTTACCGAGAAAAAGCTTCTGATATATTACTATTTCTTATTGATTCACTATTTATTATGTAATTATACGTATTATTATAATTAATTGAAGTCTACGTATAATTACAAAAAAAAAAAAGAATGAAAAAATAGCAGTATTCAGAGACATCCAAAAATTTTCCCACTTGACCTCATGCTCTTGGTCTTGGATTATATATAAACAGTTAAACACAGGACAGCTTTAGTCGTCCTGGCACCTCGTCCTTTTGTTCAGCAAAAACAAATTTCACTTCCGGGATCGAAACCCAAGATGGGGTTTCTTCAATTCAATGCTGCAGCCGCTGCCATACTGTTCTCATTGTTGCTCCCTTTGTTGCTGTTAAATCTCCACTCTGCAAAAGCTGATACCTTCACTAATAATATTAATGCCACCACCGCCACCACCAAGAATGGCAACGATATTTTGCCTGAGAGAAAATTACTTGGCGGAGGGAAGTGTAACATTTTCCAGGGAAAATGGGTCTACGACGCTTCGTATCCTCTCTACTCCCACTGTCCCTTCGTAGATCCCGAATTCGACTGCCAGAAATACGGCCGTCCCGATGACATTTACCTAAAATACAGGTGGCAGCCCTTCTCCTGCAGCATTCCCAGGTATATCTGTATATTTATATATATATTTTTTGGTTAAAACGCCGATATTATTTTTATTAAATCCTCTCGGCAAGCTTACGTAAGTTCAATTATGCTGGCTCGGATGCAGGTTTAATGGGCTGTATTTCCTGGAGAAATTTAGAGGGAAGAAGATCATGTTCGTCGGCGACTCCCTGAGCTTGAATCAATGGCAATCGCTGGCTTGTATGATTCACTCCTGGGTTCCGAAGACTAAGTATTCAGTCGTAAGAACAGCGGTGCTTTCTTCGATCACGTTTCAGGTAATTAATTAATTAATTAAATTAATTGCTCTTAATCTTTATGTCTCTGTCTCACTTTTTCTTTTTTTTTAAGCACTAATAATTTTTCACTGTTCCACAACTCAAATAATCATTGCTTTTAACGGTGAAAGCACGCCCTGTCTGTCTGTCCGTTTCCCTTTTTTTTTTTTTTCCTGTTTTTTGAAATTTAATTCGTTAATTAAAATTTTTCAAAAACCGTTTGCGTTAGCGGTTAGATTAATTACTTGCATTGAATTGCTTGCTAGCTGTTTTACTTCAGTCTGATGACTCTGATTAATTTTTGCTCAACGAGAGAGAGAGAGAGCTTAGGCTTGAGTGAGCGCTCCTTAAGAAATGTAGAGCATTAAAAGCAGCGCGTGATTGCTGGTCAAGCTTTTCTTTTTTGCCGGGGGGGTTACGTTCATGTCAGGCTTCTATTTTTATTTTATTATTTATTTTATGCAGTAATAATAAATCAGATCGGTTTTTGAAATTTAAACCGATAGAAAAACAGAACACGTTTGCTTTTGTTTTATGACTCTTGTCTTGTCTGGTTCTGGAAAACGTAAGTTACGTGGCAAATCCAGTACCAGGTGAGTGATAGACGGTATATGCAAATTTGTTTCCAAATTTCCAGGGCTTTTGTACTATTTTCCAAAATTTCCTTATCAGAAGGTTGAGGGATATTGAGAGATTATTTGAACAGTTTGGTGTTCTTAATTTTTCAAGATATCTTTTTTTTTTGGGGAGCAGTAAAAATAGATATAAAAAGCAAGAGCGGATATTAAATCTCCGAAGAAAAATTCATATATTATACATATATATAAAATGAAAGCCACTTTCTAAACGAAAAAGATCTGAATTTTTAATTTTTGCTTTTGTTGGAGCACACTATGAATGTTTTCTGGAATGTCATGGACGTAAAAGTCTAATTTTATGAACTCATTAAAAGTCGTCATTTTATCAATTTTGATTAAAATTGGGGTTTAGTTATAGTGTAATTGTAGTACCATACGACAGATGTTTTTAACTATTATATCTAAATGAGAGCAAATGACTGAATTTAATGATTGGGTACAACTATAGTATCATACTATAGTTGCGCATAGTTAAGTTCTTAAAATTAACTCTTTCCTTTTTTTTTTTTAAATTAACTGATTCATATTTATTATATTTTAAAATTTTTGAGTGGATACAACCGTCAACCCCGCAAATTTTAAAGACACTTTAATTGCTTTTTTCCTGTTTTTTTCCCCTTGAAGAACACCTTTTTTTCTTCTTAAAAATACACTTTAGTTACCAAATTAATGATTTGATGTCACCAGAATGTATCTATGGGCTGGACTCTTTCGCGGTTTCTTCTACTCAGCTGCCATATTTGACGATAGAGTCGAGCTTTTAACACTCCTTCTAAAATTCTGATAACACTTATTATTTCTTAACATTTTCTTAAAATACCACCATCTTAATCAATAAAATATACTTACATATTAAAATTAATCATCTTTCTATAAGATTTTACTTAAAAAAATAATTTTTCTTAAATTGCATGAATATCTTGAAATATTAAATTTATCTTAAATTTTTTCCTTATTATTACATCATTTCTATCTTAATGACTGTCTTTAATAATTTAATTAAAAACATTTTTAATTAAAATTTAAAATATAAATATATATTATGAAATGGGTTGGGTGTAAAAAGTTTGTCAAAAGAATGATTTATATTAGTGTTTAATTGAATTTTCCTTCAAAACAATAAATGAATTAAATTGTCGTAGTGGTATTTAAGCAAATTTAATTAAAATGATATTTTATAAGGAATTTCGGAAGGGTGTGGGTGGTCCTACTCTTCTCAATACCGGCTTCTCATTCTAGAGTGGTCTGGCCCAGTGGGCCCAAAGTGGGCCCTGTAACTATAGAAAATGGATTTTTGGGTGAAACAAGTGTCCCTAGTTTGAAATTATATCCGAAGCATTGTACAATTCAAGCACGCCATCTGGTCCATTTCATAATTTTCTTTGATTTATCAGTGTAATATACTGTACATTAGAACACGAGAGGAAAGATCAGTTGACCAATTGTTAAATTGAACGGTTCTCATAACACCATGCTAAAAATTTCGCTTTTGTTGAGCAGGAATTTGGACTGCAGATACTGCTATACCGAACAACATATCTAGTAGACCTTGTTAGGGAGCCCGCGGGCACTGTTTTGAGGCTTGATTCAATTAAGGGTGGCAATGCATGGAGAGGCATGGACATGCTCATTTTCAACACTTGGCATTGGTGGACGCACACCGGAAGAAGCCAACCGTAAGTTTACATCTTATCCCGCATCATTATTTTGCGAGAAAATTTACAGGACATTTTTTTATGTGGAATCTTATCACACAAAATTATGTTACAGATTTGATTATATAAGAGAGGGAAGGAAATTGTACAAAGATATGAACCGTTTGGTCGCATTTTACAAGGGCCTAACAACTTGGGCAAGATGGGTTAATTTCAATGTTGATCCTACCAAAACCAAGGTCTTTTTCCAGGGAATTTCTCCAACCCATTACGAGTAAGCATACCCTTCTTCTATATATTTATTGATAGAACCATCAAAATAAGGCTGAAGCACAACTGTTATAAACAGGCTCTGCATTGTATAATCCTGTAACATATAGGATGATGAATGACTGTGTGTTTATATGTGGTTTTGGCGATTCTGAAAACAGGGGAAGGGATTGGAACGAACCATCAAAATCATGTTCCGGGCAGACAAAACCGTATTTTGGATACAAATATCCGGCTGGGACACCAATGCCCTGGGTGGTTTTGCAAAAAGTATTCAGCAGGCTTCGGAAACCTGTGTATTTACTCGATATTACAAGGCTTTCGCAGTACCGGAAGGATGCTCACCCCTCAGAGTACGGTGGCCACAGCGATGATTGTAGCCACTGGTGTCTTCCTGGTTTGCCAGATACTTGGAACCAGCTTATGTATGCAGCTTTGTTTAGTTGACTTCAGGTTTAGGACAGCTATTGTCAGTCTTGTTTTCCAGAGCTCCTGGAAATATTTATTACCATTTTTTGTTTCTTGTGAAAGTGGGTAATAAGAGGGACGATGCTTCGATTTGTGTATTTAGATTAATCATTTGGGCCTAAAATTCGCCCTGAACTGAACAGCATTCCCTCGAAATTGTCTCATGAATTGTAATTGTTTGATTAATACAGTCCAGTTCATCTCATTCTGCTCGCTTTGAGAAAAGCTGGCGCGTTTTTTATTTCAAAGAAAGACTTCAAAATGCACATTTGTAATTGTAACCGCGAATTACACAATGCCCATGTGGAGGACATAAAAAAACTTGCAACCCAAGCCTTTTTTAGTAACTTGGCGTAGGCATATATCATTCACTCTATTGCAATTATTACAATTATTGAAATCATCTATCATTGAAGCAGATTGTTCATGATATGATTGATTTTATGTATTTTCTCTCGCTCCAAATAGTTTTTCTCCGAGCTCCATGATAAAAATTGCGGTGTTCTGTGTACCTTTTCCAATAAATCAGAAAGTGTAACAAGATCTGAAATCACAAATATGAAAGAGTAAAACTCGTATCGAAATGTTATGGGTAAGAGAAAATATTTCCTTCCAATTTCGGAGCTCTAGACGAATCTTCTCCCATAAGTTTATCTAGTTAAAGCGGAATGTTTGGGTGATAAAGGTGATAAAATATGGCGATAATAATCGGGCTTTTATTGAAATGTTATTATGCTCGTCTCGCTATATAATACAACCAAAGAAAAGCAGGGCTTATGTCACGGGATGAGTATTTTGCACAGCTAACCCGTGCGGCACTTAGACAACTTTGCCGAATGTTACTAAGTAAGCCTAGAGCTTCTCGAACTAGAGAAGAGAGCAATGAGGCCGAATAAGAAAACTTGTATTGCACAAAAAGAGAATACAATGCTTGAGTTACTTACAAAGCTTGTTGTTGTATTTGTTGGATTACAAATGCCTAATGTCATCCCATATTTATAGGGGAGGCTTGCCAAGCTCTAGAGATTCTAGAGAATTCTACAATTTCTTAGCTATTTACATGTGCTAGAATTGTATAGAGAATTCTAGAGTATTTACAAGCTCATGGCTAGAGTTGCCTATAACCTTCCGGAATTGGGCTGAGCTAGCACTCTTGGCCTTGTGTTGGCTCTCTAGCCCGAAATTGTGGGCAATTGGGTTAGTGAATTGGGCGATCCGCAACATCCTCCCCCACCTAAGCTTGCGGCGTCCTCGTCGCGCTCTCGTGCTTGAAATTCTGGATGTGCTCAGCGAATTGCTACAAATCCTCTTCACGTTCCCACGTGGCTTCGCTGTTGGGGAGGTTTCGCCACTTGCTCTGCATGTGGTTGTTTCCTTCTTTCGGTTGGTGTTGCGGCGTCCCCTCTTATGTTTCCACAACACCTTATGCTTGGATGGCTTTGTGCGTTGCTCAGCCACTCGTCTCGTTGGGAGATTTGGAGGCATAACATCCTTACCTTTGTCATGGATGGCTCGTACTTGTTGTGGGACTTGGCTTGAAGGACTTTCAAAATCCTCTCCTTTGTGATGTTGCCGGATGGAGACCAAGTGGTTCGGATTCTTTTTGAACCCTCGTTTGCATTGCATGACCAAGAGCGCCTTTTTTGCGGGTTGCGCACGCTCGACCAGTACCACGCATGCCTTACTCCCATCAAAGATGCTAAGGGAGTTTGTTGCTGGAAGTGGGAAGACATGTACCTTGTCGAAGAATTTCATGCCAAGGATCATTGCGAAGTCATCCATCGGTACAATCGAGAAGTCGAGCTTCCCATTTCATGTCCCAAGCGTAACATGTACGCCTCGTGTGGTTCCCACAAATGGCTTGGCGGGTGAGTTTATAGCCTTGATGGTGCCTCTGTGTTGCGTAACCTTGAGGCCTAGACACGTAGCCTCTTTTTCGGAGATGAAGTTATGCGTTGCTCCGGTATCAAGGAGCGCACGAACGGTTCGGCTGTTGATGAGCACACTTACGAACATGAGCCCTTTCCTTATAAGTACTGGTTGGCTTACGAGTGTGCTAAGGCATTGGAGCGAACCCAAGTTGTGTTGGAGTTTCTCCGCAGTCAATGTGTGTTGGCCCTTGAGTTGTGCCACAAGGGCATTAAGCGACTTTTTCTCCAGCCAGTCACGCACCCAATGAAGGCCACTGTAAATAAAGCACAGGCTTCGAGGCTTGGGTGACTTTTCAGACTTACTTTGCCCATCCTTGCCGCTTGGAGGCTTTTTCTTGCTCCACTCCTTGTAATTGCAGTTGTTGTCCTCATAACTCTCTCCCCCACCTTGGTCGTAGCTAGACCTCTTGTCCTTGAGCTGGGCAGAGTATTCGGTTAGCGACTCCGTAACGGCAATGACGTCGTCAAGTGTTTGAACACCACGTCTATCAAGCTTGGTCTTGGCCCAATCCTTGAGGCCATCTTGGAAGTAGAAGAGCGAATCCTTGTCGGATATGTCGATTATCTCTAACATAAGGTTAGTGAACTCGTTAATGTAGTCTCACATGCTACTCGTTTGCTTGAGGCGACGTAAGCGCAAGCGCGCTCGCGCTTCCTTCTCCGCATTGCTTGGGGCGAACTGTTTTCAGAGTTCTTGCTTGAAGTCAGCCCAAGTGTTGATGGTGCAAATGCCCTTGCCCATCTCGCCATGCTTGCGACGCCACTATAGTTGTGCAGCGCCTCTAAGGTAGGTCGGTGCAGTGCCCGCTTTCAATGTTTCGTCTCGTACACTCATGGCATCGAAGTATTGGTCAAGCCCAAAGAGAAAATTGTCCACGATGATGGCATTTCGTGTGCCATCGTATGTGTCGGGCTTTGGCACGTCAATGCGGCGCGCATCACTCGAGTTTGCGGAAGCTGGACTTACGGAGAATGTGCGCTTGTGCCATGCCCAATCCAAGCGGATTTCATCCACTTCTGCACGGACAGAGCGTAGTTCGTCCTGAACAAAACTACGAAGTTTGAGCAACTCATCATGAAAAGAACGAAACTCAACTTGGAGAGTGTTCGCTTGCTCTTGGATGAGAGCCTTTGTTGCCACCGTGAACTCGGCATATTCTCTCTCGAGACCGTCCACTCGTTCCTTCAATCCCTCGCGGCTTTCTTGAGCGGCTGACAATGCGATTTCGAGAGTAGTCACCCGAGGCTCCAACGCATCCACGGATGAGGCCTTGGACTTGCCGCAAGTCTTGCCTTGGGCGCGTTCTCCCTTACGGCCGCGGCTTGGTTCAGGTGGAACATCCACACCAACAACACCCTCTTGTGCTACGTTCGAAGGGTTGGCCATTACTCATGAGCTAACTTGCTTGAGTGCAAACCTTAGCTCTGATACCACTTGTCAGGGGATGAGTATTTTGCACAGCTAACCCGTGCGGCACTTAGATAACTTTACCGAATGTTGCTAAGTAAGCCTAGACCTTCTCGAACTAGAGAAGAGAGCAATTGAGCCGAATAAGAAAACTTGTATTGCACAAAAAGAGAATACAATGCTTGAGTTGCTTACAAAACTTGTTGTTGTGTTTGTCGGATTACAAATGCCTAATGCCATCCCATATTTATAGGGGAGGCTTGCCAAACTCTAGAGATTCTAAAGAATTCTACAATTTCCTAGCTATTTACATGTGCTAGAATTGTATAGAGAATTATAGAGTATTTACAAGCTCATGTGCTAGAGTTGCTTAGAACCTTCCAGAATTGGGCCGAGCTAGCACTCTTGGCCTTATGTTGGCTCTCTAACCTGAAATTGTGGGCAATTGGGCTAGTGAATTGAGCGCTCCGCAACAGTTGGACTTCATTGGGTACAACTTTCAAGTTGAGCTTTTTAAATAGAGTTATTATTATTAGAGCATTTATAAAAGAGTTTTTACTAAAAAAATTAATTATTTAGTTTTCAATAAGAACTTTTATTAAAAATTTATGAAATCACGTTAATAAGCAAGTTTTTTAAAATTATGTTATAAAAATAATAAAATAAAATTGTCAAATAAGTAGGGGATATTTTATATATTTTAACATTTAAAAAAAATTCAACATCTACTCCTAAAATTTGAGCTTTTATTAGTAGAGACAAAATAGCTTATTTAAGCTTAAAAAGCTGTATTAGAAAACAATCAAACAACAATAAAAAATTATAATAAAAGTTTACAGGATTAAATAAGAATTCATGACCATTAAATAAGTCATATCAAATAGGCACTTAGACAAAAAAATAATTAAACTAAGAATAGACTCAGTCAAAACCATTTTATTCTCTCCACAAAATTAGTGACTATACGCTATTCATAAACCCGTCATGCCGTGATTCATTGTTTTTGGATTTTAACCCCGTTAAAATCCCCAAGAGTTTAAACGGTAAAAGATTTTTTCATCTTATCCACTCTCACACTCTATATTATGTATGTGATTTAATTCAAATTCTTTATCTTTTTTGTCCTTCTTATCTCTCTCTATTTTTTTCTTAATTAAAGAGGAAATGGTTCTTCTATTATTTTTTTTCTGTTCATTCTTATAAAAATTCAAACATTATAAATTTTCAATAAACTGACTTGAAAGTCAAAGATTAACACAGGAAAAACTTCCAACGCGCTTAACCATTTCCATTTTGTGGTTGCAGGCGCTCAACTAGGCCCAATTGGTGGTCGTAAATTCCTACTCCAACTATGAGACAAATGTAAAACTGTTTCCCTGGACAAATAAATGCAAATGCAGGCTATGGATCTTGTTGGTAGCCCACAAACCAACACAACAAGATTTTGGTGTCAATAATTAAGATATGAATTTATATTATCTCCTTCATATATAACTTATTATCTCCTCTATGCATATTGAGCCTGAATTTAAGCTTCTAATATGTGTTGATTGTATTCTTGATTATACATAGTCAAGATTTCCATACAATTATATAAGCTATAAAATTTAGCTTAACACATGGTATAAATAAGAGTTGGGCTACTGGCATCTCCTCATGAAATCCTCTTTTCAATTATTCTTATTTTAGTTCCAAAACTGTCTTTCAAAAAATAAAACATTTCTATTTTTAACTTTATTTTTTTATTGTTAAAATTCAAAGAAGTATTTTGTTAATTTTCTTTTCTTTTGCAATTTTGTTGTTATCCTACACTTAAATTAAAATTTTTTTATGAATGATAAATTTTTGAATGTCAATCGTTAACTTAAATTATACATATTTTGAATAATAATGTAAAAGTAATCTTAAATATAAATTTGATTAGTAACAAATAGAAAAAAGAACAAAAGATTATTCTAAATTTGTGTAATTTAATTTTAGTTATATATGAAGTGACAAGTTAAAAGAAAAAGAACAAAAAAATTAATTACATTGCACATAATTTGTATGAAAAAATAACTACTAAGTGTGTTTAATTAAATTCATTTTTATCTTTAAATGTAATTTTATCTAAAGTTGGGTTTTATAGGGCAATAGAGAGGTGCAAATACATTTACATGGAAAGTAGATTTATTTAAAGAGTAATGATGCAGTCACAAACTCTTATATAAATTTATTTTGTACAAATTGATGTGATATTAATTCATTAGTTGAATTAGATATCTCTTGACCCATATGATTTATTTATATTATTTTATATTTTTTTATTCAACTAATAAATTAATATCACATTAATTTGTATAAAATAAATTTATACAAGAGATTGTAACTGTATCACTCTTATTTAAAAAGAAAAAATAGCGGTTACAAGGAAATCAGTGTAGGTGTATTCAGTAATACTCTTGTTTTCCAGCTAATTTCTTTTGAGGCCCAATCAACGTGTACGGTTCATTAAGGGCTCGATGGATAAGATGCCCATGGTGAACACATCCTCGACTCGGAGAAACTGCCAAGTGTCATACAGCTTAAAGAATTGACACCTTGCTGGCTCTATCGCCTACTGGTGTATCTGGTGTATACAGCCTTTCAGTGATGCTTCAATAAACAATCTTACACGCGTGCACATGAAACATGCTAACAGCTGACTCATCTCTTTACATCCCAATCTCCATTACACGTGTCGTCAGTTCAGTCAATACATGCTAACGCCATGCACACACGTCCGTTTTCTCAAACCGCCATGGCTTGTATTTTAAAATCCATCATCTTCTCTTCACACTCTCACACCACCGTCAGAAAAGAATTCAACAAACAGTATAATCAAGAAAATAACCGTGAGTGAGCGAGCAATCAAAATCAAGAATCAAGAAGAGTCTCAAGAATGGCTTCTGATCAAGCTCGAAGGGAGACGACAACCACTGAGAAAGAAGTTGTCATTGAGAAGGACAGAGTCCCGAAAATGACGACTCATTTTGAGTCCTTGACTGGGAGAGCGAAGGATTCAGATACTAGTGGTGGTAAAGAAACTCCCCATGGGAGTGGGAAAGCGAGAGAGTCTCATGAGGTGGGCACTCATGAATTTGAGTCTCTTACTGATCAAATGAAGGATAAACAGAGAGGGACAGGGACGTATGCGGATAAAGCAAGGGATGCAAATATTGGTGAGAAAGAAGCGGAAGGTATGAGAGGAAGAGAGAAGCATGAAGAGAAAAGGAGTACTGAGCCTCATAGTGTTGGGAATTTTGAGGTGGGCGGTGAAGGTAGAGGAGAAATGCAGGGCAGTCAGGAGAAAGAAAGAAGCAGAGGAATGCATCAGCACGAAGAAGAGAGACATGTGGATAAAGGAGGAAGCAGAGGAATGCAGCAGGGCAAAGAAGAGGGGGGACAAGAGCAAAAGCAAGAGCAACATTCTCTTGAAGAAATTTCCCAGCTCAGAGGACAGGCTCAGCAGCAGTCTATGGAGGCTTTAAAAGCTGCAGAGGAGCGGTATAATCAAGCCAAAGAAGAGGCTGGGCGCAGACTTGGCTCCGTCACTGAGTACGCCGCTGAAAAGGGTTCTCAGGCGAAGGACACCGTGCTTCAGGGTGCTCAACAGACTTCACAGTACATATCCGAGAAAGGCAGCCAGGCCAAGAACTCCCTTTGCAGTGCAGGCCAGACTGCCAAGGAATACACTGCGCCGAAAGCAGAACAAGCTAAAGAATATGCAGTAGAGAAAGCGACTGAGGCAAAAGAAGCTGCTGCTGATACTACCAAGAAGGCTGGGGAGAAAGCTGAGGCCGCGAAGGACGCGACAGTGCAGAGTGGCAAAGGAGCCACTGCGTACGCAGGGAAAGTGGCTGCGGATGTGAAGGACAAGGCCGTGGTTGCGGGATGGAGCACGGCGCACTATACAACTGAGAAAGCTGTGGGAGGCGCGGCTGCTGTCGCCAAGGCGGCACAATATACCACAGGCAAAGTGGGTGAGGGGACAATGGCAGCGGTGAGGGCGGTTGAAGGAGCGGCTGAGTATGCTGGTCATAAGGCCGCGGAGATTGTTTCGAAGCCGCTGGTTGCTGCGAAGGATGCTGCTGTGTCTACTGGTGAGACCATGAAGGAATATACTGCTAGGAAGAAGGAAGAGGCACAGAGAGAGGTAGAGGCCAAGAGAGGTGAAAGACAGGTATCTGCTTTTTACATTGTTAACACTTTTACTTCTACAATGCTCGTAAAAAATAATTGTCATGCGGAATATTTCTTTAATGTCTCTAATCAATGTCTGATATATAGTTGCAATTTTGTAACGAATGATACTGGTGTTGTGATCTTTAGACGCTGATGTTGTTCTAATCTTATTATTTGAGGGCACGGAGAGGAGTCACACCGGAGGGGATGAACGGTCACTCACAACAGAAGTCCACGAGAAAGTTGAACATGTCTCTATGCCAATCCAGGAAACATTCCAAGGAGGCCAAGAACGACAAGGAGGAAGAACCACCGAATACAGAGAAGATAAAGGCCGGGAAGGCGGAGTGCTTCAGGCCATCGGCGAAACTGTAGTTGAAATTGCCCAGCAAACCAAAGACCTTGTTATTGGAGAAGGCGAAACAGAGGAGAAGATACTTGGTTACCGCTCAAGCCAAGTTGAAGAAGGCAGTAAACAAAGAGAGGCTGGATATGGACAGGGAAATGGGACACACAAATCTACCGAAAATGAATAAAGCGCTCATTTCATATATATATATGTGTGTGTGTGTGTGTGTGTGTGTGTGTGTGTTATGTTTGATGTGCATAGGCGGATGATGAATGTTTTGCATAGGCTGGTTGTCTGTATTTTTGTTTTGACAAATAAATTGAAACCCCTAACGCTAGCGTCCTGTTGTTCTACTTGCAAATCTTTTGATGTCTCAGTTGGAAGAGAGAATTGAAAATTTTGTAAAGTCCATCTTTTGGAATCTCATATTGGATTATCATGAGAAGGATGAAGTTGTGCTCTAGTAACTACAAAAATTAGATGCTTTTCAGTCCATCTGCTTTCATTATTGTCGTATATAAATTGCACTCATCTTAGATAATGTGCAGTGATCTTTAATCTTATGCATATTAAACTACAACTAATCAGAAAACGATCACTTCATTAATAGAAAATTTCAACTTTTCCTATGAGTCTCTTGAATCCGCTAGCAGTCTTTATTTGTGATTAAAAGGTTGAATGTAACTACGCATCATCTCTTATCCTAAAGAGTCGTTGCATGGTTCTCAATTTCTCTACGTCGAATTATTTTCGTTCGCGAGTGAACGTGACACACAGCCCTTTTTCTGAACTTTTTGCTGATAGCTACAAGGCACCTTATTTCTGTAGCACGAGGGCTTCAAACGGTTGATGGTTTTTGTGCAAGAAGCGATCGTCTACTCGCAGTTCATGTGATGTAACCAACACTAACGATGTTGCATAAGGGTATGTTCGCAGAAGAAAAGAATAACAATAGACGCGATGGTAAATGAGAATTTGGCATCACAAGGACATGGACGCTTAAAATATTCTCTAACCGAGCTCAGCACACCAAATTCAAATGTAAATTCTAATTCCCGACGACTGACGCTATTCCTGTTATCAACGAGCACTCCAGAAACATTTTCGTCCTTCAGCAAATGATAGGCAGCATAAAGGAAAAATGGAGGGTTCTCAGCGGCAACGATAACTGGAAAGACCTCTTGGATCCTCTAGACATTGACCTCCGCCGCTACATCATCCACTACGGCGAGCGGGCTCAGCAACCTATGATGCATTCAATCGAGGTAAGGCGTCCAAGTATGCTGGGGATAGTCAATTGGAAGGAAAAATTTCTTCTCCAGAGTGGGTTAATACAAAGGCAATCCATTTAAGTACGAGGTCACCAAGTTCCTTTACGCGACGTCTAGTTTTCCACTTCCCGCCGTATTTATTTTCAAGTCATTATCCAGGGAGTGTTGGCAAAAGGAATCAGACTGGATCCGGTACATTGCCGTTGCTACCCATGAAGGAAAGGCTGTACTGGGCGGGAGGGACATGCTGATTACATGGCGAGGGACGGTGCAAACATACGAATGGGCTTGATTTTAAGTTTTTGCTGGCACCAGCTTCTGAGGTATTTACGAAAGCTACCAGTGTCAAGGTTCACAGGGGCTGGCCCTCGGTATAACTGTTCAAGTGATGAGAAATGTGCTAGAGAGCAGGTAATTGCATTGGCTTGTGCATATGATAAAAAGAATTTCAAATGACGGTACTAAGTTTACATGCTGATACCACTAGGTTGTTGATGAGGTGGAGCGACTTCTGGGAGTATATGATGCTGAGGAAGAGGAAGTCAGTAAAACAATAACTAGTCACACCAGAGGCGCAGTGCTTTCACTTCTAAACGCAGCAGACATTGTTGTCAATGGGTTTCAACAAGCTGAAGGATTCAGCCAGTAATTGCGGTTACTGTCTTCAGCTTCCGCTCTCTGTATGTCGGAGATATTGAATTCAAGAAATTGTGTGATTCTATGGAAAATCTTCACATGTTACGTGTGCGTAATCTTCAAGATCAAATACCTAGTTATCTAGTGCTTAACACCCAGAAGTCAGAATACTTGAAATCCCAGGAGAGCTAAGGAGTTGGCATTGCATGGAGGTATATCTTCATGGAATTGCCGGAACTCAAGCAAAGTAAAGGAGGGTTTAAATTGGAAGTTAAACAAGACATTGCGCTAGTGAACAAGAGGATGGATGTTCTCAAGGAAGACTATTTGGTGCCAGGCAAATGGTCGTGTTTGGAAAATACAGGGATGGTTCAAGGGGAAGATGGCAATTGGAAGTTGGAAGATCATGAGATAGAAGATGGCGATGGGATTTGAGCATCCGCAAAGCCTCATAGTTGTCTTATCTGAAACAAGATCATTTATTCCTTTCTCAATTAGATTGCTTCCATCTACATGCTTTCATTATTAACAAGCAAAGACTAGTAATTTCTTTGCACACAATCAAAGCCGATGCAAAACTGCAAAACTATATACAAGAACAGTAAGTGGCTAAATGTTGGGCTTTAGTCATATAATATTATATTAGCTTCCAAAGAGCGGGTCCAAACCCTTGACTAATCTAGTCCAGTCTTATGCTTAAACAAAAACAACAATACCTAGAGCTTGATCCTTTCTCTCTCTCTCTCTCTCTATATATATATATACATAAAACTTGATGATTTAGTCAACAATTTACAGAACTCAAGATTTAATATTTCAATCAAATAGAAGAAATTCAAACGTAGTTCTGTTATCTGATTCGGGGGGTTCAAAGTAACCAAAAAAGAAACCTTTCTGCACCATAATGAAGAAAACAAACAGATGAATGGATTTCTCAGGTGTTTGTAGATAATAATTTTTTATTACCTTATAATCTACCCGAATACTGCCTTAATGATCATTCAAGAAATACATCAAAGAGAGATAAGCCAAGCTTTACAAGCAGGTGAGAAACCGGTGGAAACAAAAACATAGGAGAATAAAGTCAAATTTAGCAAGGGATCTGAGAAGTGAACCATTCCATGACATGAATAGGAGCTTTAATCAATTCCAGAGCCAATTCCACTATTACGGTCAAGCAAAAACAACAAGGGCATATGCAAGTCAACAACAGCCTGCACCCACAATCACCAATATTCGCATTAACTAAAAGACTTCAATCAGATTCTAATCCTGCCAAGATTCTATGTTTATGCTAGAAAAACGAAAAAACTATCAACGACCCATCAGAGCTTTAACGAAAAGTTACAACAACTAGTGAGAAGTCAAGAAACCCAGAAGAGAAAAGAAATGCATTCACTAAACTTGTCACGCACATAATTTTAGAGACAAATTCTAGCGTCAAAAAGAGAAATTTTAGACACCCAGAAGAAGATTAAACTACTATCAACTAATAGAGGGATGATCTTTGATAATTGAAAAGCCAAAATAAAAAAATAAAGAAAAATATTGGATGCCTTTGACAGAGACAGTTGAAGTGACAAATTCCGCTAGAAACTTAACTTTGGGCAGAAAAATAGAAATGAACAGAAGCGTGAAAATTAACCGACCCGACGATCCACACGACGACGCCGACGATGGAGACGAGGAGGGAGAGAAAGGCGAAGGGAAGGCCCAAGAGAAAGCCCAATGGCCTGCAATCTCCATCTGCGTTGCACATGATTATGAATTTCCTCTTTTTCTTTTTCAGTCTCTCTCTCTCTCTTTGTTTTCTTGAAATGAAGAAGATTTTGTTAATTTGTTGCTTCAGTGAATAATATGTTCTGAACTTTTGATGACAAAAAGATACGACACGTTTTTTTTTAACTTTCGTAGTAAGCAACAACAGGAGAAGCCTTAGTAGCCCACGATCACGATGAGTAGTCAATCGGCTTTTTATGTGCTGACGGCTGCTTTCAAACAAACTTCGAATTAAAGCAGAAGCCAAAAGTTTCCAGATCAAAGAAAGAATATATATTCATCAAATAAACGCATTCCTTTTTGCTCCCGTTATCTATTATTTATTATAATATAATAATTCATACGCCTTGTTTTTACCTGTAGCTTTCGAGATGATTCTTCTAATGTATTTGTTGGTCAATTATGATATGCTCTGTTTTCTCTGTATTAAGCAAAACTAATATGGCTGTTTTAAATTTGTTTTAATTTTAGTGGCAATATTTGATATGCGTGTTGTGAAACACAATTTTCCTTCTTGACATTATTACTTAGACACGATATGTCTGTTGTTGGTATCACCATTTGATAGTTGAATTTCAATTAAATTCGGCCTAATCTTTTACAAAAAGGATTAAATTGAAACGAACGATTCTCTTGTAAATGTTTTGGATAGCTGATTATTTCTCTAGATATCTAAGATCTTAAATATGAAGTGTAAGACCAACCTCAACTCTCTCTATTATTGCATTGGATTCACAATTAGTCCAGACTCTTAGGGTTAGTGCAATCTCTTATATTTCACAGTTTTGTCCCAAATATCACTAGCCCAAAAGGATTAACACCAAGTTGAATGTGCCTTAATAAATGGGGTAAATTAATATTTCCACAATTTTGGGGGTAAAATAAAAATGATCATTTTAAGAAAGTTGGTTTGATGTTTACCTTCAAAATTTAATTGAAATAAAGAAGAGAGAAGGGGGGAAATCTCATGGGTTGTCAAAACACTACTTACACCTCTACACAATAAATTAGGTTTTTAAGGTTCAAAATGCACATGCATGGTTATTGCACTTGGAGATGCTGCAATTGTTTATTTCCCCATATGCTTTCTAAAAAGGAATACATAAAGTAGCAGTAGCACATGATTTGGGTAACTGATAGCATTATTTACAATCGAATCTAATGTTATCAAAATATGCTGCCGCCCACCTGACAATTGACCGCTCTCTACGCTTTCTAGAGATTCATACTTATCTCCTTCAATTTTACAATTTTATAGCATCCACCATGGAAGAGTCGTGGCGGCCTGATCATTTGTTGAAGATACACGAATCACATACATCAATAATTCATTGTGGAATTACTAAACGGACCTACTGCAAATTCTAGTCTTCATTAACTTCCTACATGAATCACTAAAATCCGTGCAGAGGTATAACAGAAGTCCATATTCGAAGAAAAATGAATCTTTTTTTCCCTTCTTTTTTGGGGTATTTTGTTTATGAACATTGTTAGTATTATGCAAACTATTTTACAGTAAAATAGTTAACCTCACTTTGAAAGAAGCTGCTGTGACAAACCCCGCAAAAGTTTGAACAGCAAACAGATGGGGTGCCACAAAAGGTTCTTGGCTTCATCTGGCATTGACAACTTCCAAGGAATCGCAAGACAAGCAATCACATTTAGCAGTGTCCCTACTCAACACTTTCGAAACAGGCGACCAAACAATTAGGGCTGATTGGGTTAATAAGCATTACCCTTAAGTCCTTTTTAAATTTGAGTTTTCACTCTCCATGGAGATGATGGAAGCAAGCCTCTCATAAACCTGTAACAAAAGTATTTGATTAGAATCTCTTTTGCCCTAACATAGTTTCTCTAAGTTGCATAGGAAGTGCAATATCACATATCATATACCACTGAAAGCTTGTTATTAGCATCATGTTTCTGATTCTTCTCCTGTCCATGTGCAGCTGATGGGTCATACCTGGACAGAAGTTCAGGCAAGAAACTTGTCAAAGGCAACTATTACTTGTTCATGCAAATTAATAAAACTAAGCCCCAGTATATATATATATATATATATATAGCCATACAAACAAGAAAATCCAATGCAACTATCGAAATCACAACATTTCAGCCCAAAACCTTCAGGTTCTCAACAACCAAACCATAACACAATGTTCTCACCAATCACGGGGAATGCCAGCTTCGTCCCGAGCTGAATAATTGAAGGGGCCTTTCAACTCCACATCATATTCTTTCAACAGATCTGCATACCCATAAACAGGATTTATGTTTTGTGTGCTCTGTATAAAGCTAATATTACCAGTTAAGTGACTAATAAGGGCTGCCAAACCTTTAAAGGTGGAGCAAGGAGCACGCTTCATTTTCTGACAGACTGAGAGAAACCAGTGAACACCAACAGCGACATGTGCGACTTCCTCGTCCGCAATTCTGGCCACTATGTTGGAGGTTCTATGATCTCCAAAGCCGATCAATTTTTGGGTCAACCGTGGTCCAGCATCAAGTCCTCTAGCCTCCTTCACACAGAATAATAGTAAACAATAAGTATCACTGCACAAGGTTTAAACTATAAAAAGAATGAATGCTTCAAAATCCCCAACTAGTATCTCAAGCTTTGGTGGCATTAATAATACCAAGACAACAAAATATACAGTCCTATTTTCCATGTCCTGAAAAACATGATTTCCACTGGAGAAGATAAAAACTTTCATTAGAAGCCCTACTTCCCTATTTCTGACCTCATCACTTATGTGTAGTACATAGGTAACTTCAGTGACGACAAACCCCGATGAAGAATCTGGCATCAATTACACTAACATAGAGCTTTTGGTTTAAGTTCGATGAGCAAGCTTATCGCATGGTTGCATTCTTTTGAATCTAGCAACAGATTAAACCAAATATGGTTGCATAACACTATACTTGTATACTTGTACAAAAATCTTTACACCATCTAATACCAGGAAGGATGAATCATCATTTCCAGACAAACCAAGGGCCTAAACAAACCTCTCTTCCATCAATGAGAATATTAATTTTGATGCCTATAGATACAAAGAAATTGCAAAGAGTTCTACCAATGTTTGCGCTCCTCTCTTTGCCTGCGAGTAAACAAACAATCAGCTGAACCAACATAAGCAGGCGTCTTCTTTCTGACGATAAAGAATATCACAGGAATGGCTTACAGCCTCTTTCTTATCTTTAATCTTTTTAGCCGCCTGAGAGGATTTATAGCTTGCCGAAAAAGCTATTGATATCTACATTTTCTGGCTTCCACTAAACCAGTCAAGAAACCTCCAAATGCTGCTTATCACATGACCCAACTATTTTAGGTAAAGAAGGAAGATAGATGTATTTTCATTGCCTACTAAAAGTTTAACAGAACGCAAATTTCTCAGAGCTCTATAGACCATTTGCAACCAGACTTTAATTTGCTTAGTGTTTGCAAGAGCTGCAATTCATCCGAATGTCTTAAAGTTTATTTCGAATGTAATCCAAGCTAAAGCAAGGCTACAAGGAGAAGAGATTTTTTCGTAGAATGAATAACTATCCATTTTCGATGCCTGAGAAGCCCTTCTGACTTTTGCCAAAACAGTCAAGTAATCTCCAAATACTACTTATAGCATGACCCAACTGTTTTAGGGAAAGAAAGAAGGTGTATCCACTTTTCAGTGTTCACAAGAAATTTAACAGAATCCAAATTTCCAAGTGCACTACTCTTGTTATGGAGTGGAGACCACTTACAACGTCCCTATTATTCTCAGTATTCAGAAAAACTGCAACTCATATTAAAGACTATTGGCTGTATTGATCCAAGCTGAAGCAAAGCCACAAGAGAAGAGATTCTTTTGTAAAATGAATTCATATTCATTTGTTATCACTTGAGAGGCCTTCCATGAACCAAATAAATAAAAATACAAATGTATAATTCATAACATACATAAGATGCTCTACCCGCTAGAAAAAATAGTATAAAATACTCTAATTTTATGCATTTAATTTACGTTTGAAAGAGAGTCACCTTGGTAAATAAATACTGGTTAAGAGAGAGATTATTGCAATTAATTACTGAAATGCAAGAGAATTCTGGATTAAGCAAAATGAAGCTAGTTGGAGAGACAAAGTATAAATACGGGTATACAGCACGTGTAGAGAAACTAATGACTTTGCTAACTACAGATAAACCTTCTGAAAACTTCTCCAATACAAAAACATTTGGAAGTTCAACAGCACATACACCACATGTTCCCACACATAAAATGGTTTATTTTATTCAATATGCATAAACAATTATTCGCTTGAGTTCTCATTTTTGGATGGCCAATCGTTAGAGGCAACACAAAGTGAGAAAGGCAAAGGGCCTAATCTTCACAAGATAACTATCTTATTTTATCAGGTGATACACATTAGCAATCAATAGCATATGCCAAAGTGCAAATCAATTACCTGCACTAAAGGGATCACTGCCAACCGTGCAGCCACATTGTCAGATGATTTTTCACATTGATTCCAAAGTACATCATGAGCAGGCATATCTCCATATCTAATCATGGAAAAAATTTCAAATTTTGAATGCCAATATCCTAACAGGAACCAATAAAATAATAACAACAACAGTCCTCACTTGAAACCAAGCTCAGCAAGTCTCTGCGAGCACCAAGCAAAATGGCGGCTCTCATCATCAGCAACATGGGCAAAATCAGCAAAGAAGCCATCTTCAAGAATGTCAGTAAAGGGCGAAAACCGAACAACGGTATCCCATGCCAAATCAATAGCGTTTAGTTCCACATGTGCAAGATTATGCAGCATATAAGCATTAAGAGGCAGACCAGAATTCTTGGGAGCAGGAATTTCCTTTGCTGAAACCTGAAGTTAACTACTTAAAATCATGTTAAGAAGTGGGGTTTGTTGAAAATTGATCATAAAATATTCAGGAAAATAAAACGAAAACAAACCAGTTTGGGTTTGGGAGGGCGAGCAGGTCGAGAGGGCGGGACAGAGACGCCGATAGGCAAATTGAGAATGCGCCATCTAGAGAAAGCCAAATGGGAAAGCTTCGATTTTGACAGAGGATCACTGGTGGAGAGAACAAGAGAACCAAGCTCAGCAAGAGAGGAAGCAGAGTCGATTTTATCATTATCATCAGCTGACGGAGACGGTGGTGAGTCTTGAAGAGGTTCTGGGCCGTTGGTTCCCCAGTAGCGGTTCCCGTTGAGGGGGCCGCCCCTCCATTTTTGGAGACCCGACCATGTCGACGCTTGCAAAGACGAAGAAGAAGAAGAAGAAGAAGAAGAAGAAGAGAAGGATTTGGCTTTCAAGAATTGAGGACGGACACACGAGGAGAAGCAAGCGTATTTTAGTGTAGGACAAAGCATAGCCTTTCAGTTAGAGCTTGAGTGTGAGGTGCATTTCGGTTTGTGGTTTGGTTATTCCGTAAGGCTTCTCTATACCCTCCTCCCTCCGCCTTCACATGTGCCCCTCAAGTTCTCATTACAAAAAGTAAGTTCAATTGAACATATATACTTTTTCCATTTTTTTTAAAGAAATAACAATATTGTAATTTCATTTGAATTTAATATTATTATTATTATTAGTATTAATAATAATAATAATAATAATAATAATAATAATAATAATAATAATAATAATAATTTCCATTGAATTTAGTCGTGGATGAATTTTAAGTAAGATTTCGCCTTGTCACGCCAATATCATCATCGTGCACGCTTGCATGATAAAAACAACTAACTGTACAAGAGACCGCAAGTTCAGTCCCCTTCCGACCACTATTACGCTTACCAATAAACAACATTATCGTACATGCAAAATCAAGAACTGCAACCATAACACTTATGACTTTCCAGTTCTCCACAAATTCAGACACTGACCCATTACATTTACTCTGACATTCTCACTCATAGGAAGCTGGAAGTAACATGGCAGCACAGCTGCACAGGCTTGGCCTCCACAGGATTACAGGTTAGAACAATATCACCACCTCCCTAGCCATATATAGAAACTAAAAAAGTTGAATGTTTACAAAATGTTAAGAAATTCAAAATATATAAGAACAACGACTGATTACTGTCTTCTGGTGACGATAATAACAGATGAGCTGCCAAACAACCAAAATATAATAATATCTACATAACCCTGCAGAGAGAATCATTGCATGTTAAGCCATTTAACTTCATCGACTTGAATTACAGACTATCTTTTGTATAACCTCAAAAGAATTCTGAATCTGCAGCAAAAGCTAAAAAAAACACTAAGACCAGTAGCAGTAGTTAGAAATGTACACATGCTATGTAGACAAACCAGCTGTTTCTATTCATCACAACATTCTACCATATTATACAAATTTGGGACAGGACGGATAAGCCATGCCTATGTCTGACAGCGGCACCCCCCACTATGCAGTGGTCAAATGGTTGCTGGCCTCAGGAGCTTTTCCACTGTACACCCAATGCAGATTCAAAATCTAATCACAATCTGAATAGATTCTGCCCAGCAAATAGCAAATCATCTATGCTAAAGTCTGAAATCTGCCATAAAAAGAAGTGTAAACAGCAAGATTAGTAATTGGGGACACTGTATCTAACTGATTTGAGATTTGTAATTTATCAGGCACAGAATCAAAAGCAGCATTGTTGATGGCAGAATGAGCAAGCTAATGGACAATGACAAATCAGTATAACTTCCCCAGAAGGCCACAATATCAAAACTCAACAGGCTTAATTCTTAATTGACACCACTCACAAGAAGTTCAAGAAAACTTGTATAAACAAATCAAATCTACTATTCTTCAGAGACAGTCTATGATGTAAATATGCAACATCTATGAGAATATTAAAAAAAAAACTAATTTTTTCAAAAGTCTATAAGCAAAATCATGATGGATTTTATACTTTGCAGTGCCTTAATTTTGAAAGGTATTCATTCTTGAACTAACTACAACCAATGTCATGTCCAAACACAAATGTTAATCGATACTTTCCATTTTTTCCAGTTAAAACAATAATAATAATAATGATGATAATAAATTATAAAATATGAAGAAGATGAAGAAGAAAGAAAGAAAGAAACTCCAATAGAAGACTAAAAAACTTATTACTGGCAACATAACAAGCCAGCAAATACCAAAAATAACTTGTCATTGTTAAAATAAACTAACATTTATAATTTTTACCACATACAACAATTTATCCGCTCTTCTCATGTTAAAGAACTACCAGCCAAGCCACTAACAAAACATCATAGGTCCTAATCTCGATTCTTCCAGAAACAAAAAAATATTCAGGTTTTTCAAGATGGGATTGTTTTTATGCAAAATGAACAAGACAGTTTAGAGCAACGGTCAAATGTCTATCACATCTAACCCCATGACCCAAGTTATCTTACAGAAGGACCATGACTGCTATTACCAAACCATTATAAGAAAAGATTGCTATCCCATCTTGAGATTAAATAAGGAGTTACACATTGCTATAAGGAGTTACACATTGCTATTATTTCAATAGAAGAGTAACAACTGTCTCAGTAACACTAATAAACAGCTTAGAGCATAACATATGACTGGCAAATCTCCTATAGTTTCTGGTCACTCTCTTTTGGAGCTCAAAATGGAGAAGATTTCTTAATAAACAGAACATGCTACTGCAACATCGTCTACAAATACATTAAGGACAAATAAGGGATGGCATATCACAGAGGGGTTTACAATTCCATGCAGGGCATTTCTTCCTCTACATATCATAACAATAACTTACAAACAATAATTTAGTTGACAAACTTGATACAAATGGTTACAAAATGTCAGTGCTAGAAAATGAAGGAAAAGGTCACCACAAAGTCAACTGGATGCAGGTATGCATAAAAAGAGGTGAATAAAATATGGTATCTTAGTTAAGTATTCTTTAACCTTCATTTACAAAAAGAACAATTTCAGAAAAAGATCCTGACAGGAGCTCCTAAATTTACATCAAATATACCCCTATCATAGAATATAACCATCAGAAAAGGTAAAAATCAAATTTCACTAATGATGAAAATCCCAAAATATTTGGCTTACATGTTAAATTTCCACACCCAAAACCTACAGATACAGATACACACAAACTTAAAGAACACCAAACTTCTATGCCATAAATCAACACGTGGTTAGGAAAAACAGTCTGGCAGTTATTCACCTACATATCCCCTACCAAAGTTCATACAAGCTGGTTTTCACAACAGTCTCATACTGGTGATCATCCTATACTGTCCATTATTACCATCAACTGTCACCATAAGTGCTCAAAGAAAGAGAGGGGGGGGGGGGGGGGGGGGGGGGGAATTGCTATCGGTCTCGGTCATACTGCAGTCATAGTGGAAATCATCACTAAGAGTATAAACTTTACAAAACCATGTGCATTCACTCATGACCGCTTCACTAAAGATACATTTATAAATCAAGAAAATGAAGAAAAAAGCTGAATCAGCAAAGGCCAAGGAAAAACAAAACTCAGACCATGCAACAAAAGGCAGGCAGTATGACCTTACCTGAATAGAATTTGTCAAGTCCTTGGTGAATTCCCCCCTTCAGATCCAGATGAAGAAGTCTCACTATCTGAATCTGCAACAAACTTTTGCAAATGAGAAAAAGAACCAATAAAACTCCAGCAAATCATTGCATTTACCACTACATTGTATGCAGCTAAGTTAGAGACACATCACAGTACCACTTGAAGAAGATCCAGAATCACTGCTAGAGCTGCTTGAACTACTCGACCTACTTCCATTGTCCACCTGTTTTTCCACCTGAACCGGTGATGATGTTGAACCAATCCTGTCATCTATTCTCAAAAGGGAAAAAGCAAATCAACAAACTTCAATTTACCAATTGAATCAATAACCATCAACTGAAATTACACATCACCTAGTAACCCTTACCTGTTCTGATTTCTTTCCGCACCTCTGTCACAACAGGTGCTGGAGTCTGCAAGTAAAAGAAAATAATCATGTATTCAGCAACTTGATTCCCATTAAAAATTGGAGAACAGAGATATCATTGAATGCTTTACCTGCTGTTGGACATTTTGCTGCGCTACTGCTCTGGCTTGATTTGCAAGCTCGGCCTTTCTCTTGTTCTTGCTCAAACTCTTCTTGTAGTTGGTTACAAACCTATCGAGCTCCCATAGAGTCTCTGCATCAACACTATCAATGTCTACCTCAATTTCGTCATCATGTTGGAAAAGTGATGAATTCCTTTTCTTTATAATCTGTACAATGTTATCCAACTTCTCTGAAGGTAAACTTTGTAGGTTTGTGCTTAGCTTCTGCTTCTCATCATATGTCATGTCCCTTTTATGTGGATCCTTTGCCTTCGGCTTCTTTGGAGCAGGGGTCCTACTTGAAGGAGTGTTACTAATAGGTTTCAGTCTCGAATCCATAGGATGTGTCATTGATTCTGATCTATCCAAAATTCGTCTCATATCAAGAGGCGGTGGCAGTGGAGGAGCCTTTCTTGATGTGGGTGTATGAAAGCCCATCTCATAGTCTGCACCAATCCTCATCTCACGATTATATTCCGACTCTATAACCACCCACTTGTCCTCAAATATCTTCAACAACTGCTCTGCCATAATATGAACATCTTGGCCTTTTGGGTTATATGTCATAGCATTGTGAAAGGTAAGTCTGACATCCTCTGCAAATTCTTTCGGAGACTTGTACCAGTTCTTGTTTAGCCTTGTCTTCACGGTCCCCAAATCCATTGGATGCCTAATAATGGTAAAATAATCATGCAAACCAAGATTCTTCACATCAACTGGAGCATTAAACACCCAACCATGCTTGTGCTTCATCAACTTCTCAAGCAAAGCACTACAACTCTTGAAAATTTTGCTCCCTGTTCCAAACCCATGTGCCAATTCATTTCCTGCTTGCTTCTTTCCATTCAATTTAGACTTCTTGTTACTCTCAGCAGGAGGAAACTTATCTTTCGCAAGTAGAAACTCTGAATTCCTATAAAACTGATTGGCTTTTGGAGTTCTCTTCTCTTTCTCAACATTTTCACTGAGCCCCAGACTATTCTCCACAGTTGATATACTCAACTGATTCAAAGGTCTAGACGGCCTAGTAATACCCACACGAGTAACCGGAACTCCAACCGAAGCCACCTCTGAATGACCTCTCTTAATGCCATTATCAACCACATCACTCACAGGCAATACCCCCGAATTACTAACTCCACCGCTTATCTGCACCTCCTTCGCCTCAATCCTTTTCACCAAGCTCCTCACCGTATCAAGCTCAATTTCCAGCTTCTTCCTAATCTCACGCATCTCCCGCTTCGTGCTTGACCCCAAACTTATCTTAACCCTACCATCCCCCGGCTTCACTGCCACCACCCCATTCTCTGAAGGAGCCTCCCTCGTGGTGGCGGCCACCACCACCCCACCTTGTTGTCTATTAAGACTTGAAGAGTCATCCGAGGCAGCATCTAAATGCGAAACAATAGGTTGCTGGTCCAAATTTGTGTCTGCTACAGTTAAGGTTTGTGTGGGCTGCTCAGGGATAGAACTCTTCTCGTTGTCGTTCTCATGCCTATTATTTTCTATACCGTTGTTCTGGCTCATGAAACTTTTGGTACCGTTGTACTCGTTCTTGCTATTTTCAGTGGCGTCGTTTAAATTCTTGTTGCCTTCGGTGCCGTTGTTCCCGTCCTTGTCAATTTCGACATCGTTGTTCTCGTCCCTGTTGTTTTCATTGGCGGTCACGTCCGTGGTGATGGTGGTGGTGGTGGTTGCCGTTGTAGTAGTAACGGCGGACACATTATTGGCCGCGGCAGCAGGAGCGTTGGTGTTGTCCGCAGCGGCGGTGGCGGTGGCGTTTGTGTTTTGTTTCTTCGGACCCTTAAAAGCTTTTCTCGTATATACCTTGCTCTCAGAATATCTCTGCTTCTCTCTATTAGCTCCATCATTCCCTTCTACTATTGGCCCCGAAGCCATGCACACATCTATCTACTCTCCAAAAAACCCTAATTTTTTTTTTTCGTACACAGAAATTCCTCCACAAAAACCCTAACTTTCCGCCGAGAACGCAAACAAAAAATAGGGCTTTTCTCAACAACCGCACGATCTAATCTACCATAAGCTAATAATACAGGTACCTAGGGCAATAATTACACAGAAGCAAAAATCAGAAATTAGGGTTTCGAGCTTTTTACCTTTCGTTTTGATGAGATCTTCTCAACACTTTCTCTCTCTAGAAACTTGGTGTTTTTTTTTCTCTCTCTCTCTTACAGAATCCTTATCTTACAGGTGTACGGTGCCGCAGGCGTTCGTGATTCGCAACTGATCTGCAAGAAGCGTGTGGGTGCACTAAAAGAGCCGTGCTTGAAAAGTATCAGAGCGCAATTTTGGAGAGTTGGACTCACGTGCTATAGTGACGCGTCGATTGCACCGTCCAAAGAGAGTACAGGAAGCTGGTCGCGTGCTCTGAAAGCCGTTGTGGAATGATTGGGTAGGTTCGGGCGGGTATTTTTGAGTGCGGGGTGCAGAGGGAGTAATGTCATTCTAGAGTTTGGCGCGTGACGTTCAGTTCCCGATTTTGAGTGGAAGTTCTGTGCTCTGTCCAGGAGGGTGATCGGCGGAGTTTTACACGCGCCGATGCGTCCGTTCTTCTGCTAGCAGTTTTTTGAGGCCTTGAAATGGGTAAAGGGAGATTCCAAGCCCAACAAAATTTTGGAAACTATCCACAAGTCAACCCAGTAGAAATTGTGATTAAAAAAAAAAAAAAATTCTTTTATTTTATATGCATGTGAAATCAAGATGATCTTCCCAAAAAAAAATCAATATAATATGATATATTGATTTATATGTGCAAAAATGCGAATTAACCGCCTTAATTATATAAATTAATTAAGCGGTATTCAAGTAAATTTAGTTGATTAGTTACATATATTTCAGACAATAAAAAAATTAAAGACATAAAAAATCAATTTGTATTTTGCCAACCGCCACTTTAACAATAAAAATTGGGATGATTAGAGGTGGTAAAATAGGTTATGATGTGATCATATGATATGGATACGATATGATTTTCTTATATTTTAGTCGACTAAGTATTGGCACAACTAATAAATGGATTGACACAGCACGACACTACACGACACGATAAATAATTTATAGTGGATCACATCAACCCAATTACAAGTTTATAACACAAATATCAATCAATATGGGATAACATTATTGAAAAAAATAATTAACATATAGACAAAAACACTAAATTAATTGTTCATCTCATATCCATATTATACAAATTTATTCATGTCATATTTACGTCATGTTAACTTATTTATGGCCTAATTTTAAGAATAATATTGACATATTTTTTATTTTTAAATTATTTTTTATTTTAAGTTTATTAAATGGATAAATGTGAGTAATATAACTAATAAATGGGTGGTATTGATATTTTGATCAAATTAGTAGATGAGTCATGTTCATATTTGTTTAAATTTGACATGACACGAATATGACCACGATTTAATACCCCAATGCTAGATTATATACCTATCATATGCAATTGAGTAGGCCTTTACACCCCTTGAAATTCATGATAAACCGCCACCACACCAAACCCCCCCCCCCCAACCAAAACTTTTTCCCCCTTAAATTACATATTTTGTAAAAATAAATTAATTTCTCTTTTGTTTTGAATGAAAATTTAATTAAACACTTCAATAAAAAATTCTTTTAACAAAATTTTTATCATCCATCCTCTTTTATAATTTATATTTTAATTTATAATTATTTTTTAAGATATTACAAGAGTTTATAGTGATGGAAATATAAATAATCTAATAAGAAAAAAATAAATAAAGATTTTAGGATTTTCCTATATTTTATTGTAAAAAATCAAAAGAAATATTTTTTTTCTCGGGTGAAATTTTATGGGAAATTTTATTATATGAGTTTGTATTTGATAAATTAAAGAGGATTGCTATAAGAAATAAAATTAAAAAGGGGTGTTATAAAAATTCTAGAGGGGTGTTAAAATCTCCAATCTATGCAACTTATATATATTTCGGGGGCTTGCTGGATTTTTTCCTAGCCAAGTCCACAAGTAGTTTCGATGGTTGTATTTTACGTGTTGGGCCTTAACTATGCATATTTTACTTATGGTCGCCACATTCTAATTTTAATTTTTGACTACTATACTGCATTAAATTAAAAGATGAGAATTTATTTTTTAATTTAAGTTAAAAGGAAAATACTTTTAGTCAATTAAAAATTAAAAATTGAAATATTTATAGAGCACATAATGATCATTTTTCATCAATGTTAGAATTTCATCATAGGGTTAAGTTCCTATCCGTAAATTATTTAATTAACAGATTGCTTGCATCCTTGTCATTATTGGCAAATTTGGCATCATTAGCATATAAGGGAGCATCATTATAATTTGAAACAATTAATACACAATCACACCTCATTTTTTATGCAACTACAGAAAAAGTACTGGATTGTCATGGATTTTTTTTTCCATTTGAGCAAATGCAATTATTTTCTTGAAAAAAAAAACTAAGCTTCATTATTTTGGATTGTGGTTACCTATTATAGTCTTTGGCATGTGTATATAAATATCATGGCGTACATTCTTCATACATACAATCATAATACATTGCATTTTGAAAAATGGTGAAAGCATCAACATTGAAGCTTGGGTTTCTTGTTGCACTCTTGATTACTGCATCTGGTAATTCTCTTTTAAAAAATGGTGAAAACATCATTTGATATATATTTCAGTAGCTCTTGTTTCATTAGCAATCTTCTTAAATCTATTTTTCACTTTTTTTTTAAACGTGAAATATCAAAGTACATGCATTATTTTATATGTTGGTGATTTAGATTAACAAATATATAGCGGGTGCTGGCAGGTACATGGACAGGAACTGAGGCCAGGGTCGATCCAAGCAAATGCCAACGTGATCAAGATTGCGTGGGTGCTTGTGATCCTCGATGCCAGCAATGTTTATGCGTCCCAAAACCAGGCCCTGGTTGTACTTGCGGAAACTTTCAACAAAATTTTATACCCAAATCTATCAATGAATGAATGTGAAATTTTCATCACTTTGCTGATTCTCTATTAATAAATTTCCCGATTCTTATCATTTGTTCTATCAATCGATTCTCTGTTGTTGAAAAACTAAAGTTAAGGCTTCTGTCGTTGACTCAGCCTTTGCAGTATCCATTGTCCAAGGAGCGCTAACGCATATACTCATTATACTGGACCAGGCCTCTAAAGACATATATACTCTAAATCGACGATTAAAAGAAGCAAAGAAATTAATATTCAGAGATAGAGATACAAATTAATTACTTGCATCTCTTCAAAAGATTTGGTTACCTCTTATTAAGTTATTGCATGTCTGTTTTATATATATGCACGTACAAATGCATAACGTAAATAAACTAACTGATCTTTAAAAATAAATGTATTATTTACTTCACACATATAAAATCCTTATTAATTAGTATTAGTGATACGATGCTAGCTTGAAAAGCATCTAAGATATAAGCAATTAGTAATATCTACATAGACCCACTATGAACCAATATAAACTATCAATTTCAACATAATCATAATGCTCTTAAGAATTTCTAAATTAGAAAATCTTCGGGTTTTAGTATGAAAATGTTTAATATCATTCATCAGCGAAACAAATTAAACCTTACAGTGACAATCAACGATTAAAAGAAGTAAAGAAATTAATATTCAGAGATAGAGATACAAGTTGATTGCTCATATATCATCAAAAGCTTGGTTACCTTTTATTAAGTTATTACATGTCTATTTTATATACATGCACGTGCATATGCATAATGTAAATAAGCAACTAGCTAATCTTTAAAAATAAATGTATTATTTACTTCACATATATAAAATATTTCTTAAATAGTATTAGCAATATGATGCTAGCTTGAAAAGCATCTACGATACATTGGGTGACTTCAAAGGATTTGGTCTACTGGGTACGAGTCTATTAGTTCCTACAGCAATGCATTAGGTATAACAGGTGGCTCCAAAGGATCTGGTCCACTAGGTACGAGTCTATCATTTGCTACAGCAAATGCATTAGGTATAACCGGTGGCTCCAAAAGATTTGGTCCATTGGGTACGAGTCTATCAGTTCCTACAGCAGATGCATTTGGTATATCGGGTGACTCCATGCCATTTGGTCCACTCGGTACGAGCCTATCAGTCCCTTCACCAAATGTGGACAGCGTATGGTATATCCTGATTATAATATTTTATTGCTACTATAGATAATTGTTGGCTTGTTGCACATGACAAAAACCGAAAATACAAAGAAGCAAAGTTTGTTCTTGAAAATTAGAGGATCGTTGAAGAGGTCACAGGGGAACTTAGTTTTGAAATTTAGAGTAATAATATTATTCAAAGAAATAATATTATATGTGCTTATAGCAAAGTGTCCTTAATTGTAATTTACAACATGGGTATTTTTGTAATAATTTTTTTGTAAAAATATGAGTGTTTAAAGTAATTTTTAGAGTGCATATAGTCTCACCCTTTAAAATATAATCATTATATATTGAGACATACATATATAATGTAATTTTATTTTTCTAGAGCATTCATTAAATAATCCATGCTTCTTAAAATTAATACACTATACAGATGCAATAAATTAATTTTCAAGCTATTACTCATATGCTTATTATCCAAAATAATTTCTTGAAAACCTTCAAAGTCTTAAACTAGGATAATTCTATCGGATACAATAGTTCATCAAACATTAATTTGCTATAAATTCATGGTCATCTCTACACCAAATTTCATAGAAATTTTTGAACAAAAAAAAAATTCCCATTTGTCCTATAAACAAGTCTTATGATCTTAGCCGAGAATCATATAAATATAAATAAGAAAAATAAAATAACTGAAGCATATAGCCATATATTGCCTTATTATGAATATAAATATAAATAAAATAAATATAATATTGCCTTAGTAATGAACTGAAGAAACAAATTTATGTTTTGTCCAGTAAACAAATCCATTAAAGAAATGATAAAGACACCTCATTTCCCAACTTAAGCCACATACTTCAAACTTTCCTTTATAAAAGCATCTATTTGATAAGTAAACAAATCCATTAAAGAAATGATAAAGACACCTCATTTCCCAACTTAAGCCACATACTTCAAACTTTCCTTTATAAAAGCATCTATTTGATAATTTATAATAAGTAATCATCTAATGAAACTATTAATGGCTACTAAGTTTAATCTCATCACGAAAAAAAAAACCCACTTATAAAGAAATGAAGTTTTAGAAATGCTATGCCAGTAAAATTTGGATAAAACCATGAAGCTCTTTACATTACTACAGTAGACATTTTCTCTCAACTGCTACAGTGATGTCGCAGCTTTGATTGAGATTTTCGGCCATTTTTCCGACGAGTTACATACACCTCCACTCCCACAACACTGCTATTTCAATTCTCTTCGATTTGATTTGCTGTGTGGAAAAATCGGAGCACGTTTGGGCCTCGAACCCTTGACTTGAACTCAGAGAACTATTCATGCTACAGTGCCCGAATCCGAGTTTCGCTTTTCCGGCCACTATTCCGGCAAGTAAGCATACACCTCCCTCTTAAACACACTCCTTTCATTGATCTATGTTTTCGCATGTTTTTTGGTGATTTTTGTGTTGATTTGGGTACCCAACCAAGATTTGCAGTGTCGGTTCACTATTTATTGAATAGTGCCGATCACTTAAACTCCGATCTGGCTAAATATCCGGTGAGTGACCTCTCACCACCCCTTTCGAATTGTTCCTCTCTCAACGATCTATATTTCCCCATCTTCCGTGAGCATTTTGGGTGTGATTTGAAGCATGTAGACCCTTTAGAAATTCGGATTAGTGACTGTTCCTCGTTGCTACAGTGCCTGCTACAGTGTTCTCAATTGAAACAGTACCTGTTTGCTACAGTACCGTAATCTCTACAGTACTGTTTCTACAGTATTCTCGGGGTACTATTCACAGAACTTGAATTTTTGGGATTTTTTGATTTCTTGCCTTCCGGGGTCTCCGGTTGCGCAACTCGACCCGAATGGCCGCTCCGGCGATGGCCGGTGGTCTTCTGACTAATTCATTGGAATTTCCTCCGCTTTCATCATATGCTCAAATGGCGGCAAAACAGACCATTACGCAACCTTGCAAATCGTTTGTGGATGTCGCTGCTAAGTCCAAAAGAGCTGATCCGACTATTGCCTTCAAACAATCTACCACCCACAGAGGCGAACCGGCAATTTTCTTCACTGAGGAAGAAATCCACATTATGGCCGCACCGTTCAAGCTCTCATTGGTTGGTAAGTTTTCCTTTGGCCGCCCTCCTATTGAAGTCATCCGCAAATTTTTTGTGGTATTGGGATTAAAAGGAAACTTTGAGATTTCATTGTTGGATCCTCGGCATTTTCTTATCCAACTCTACCTGGAAGAGGATTACATGAGAGTTTGGCTCCGCCAATCCTGGTTTATCGATGGTAGAGCCATCCGGGTTTTCAAATGGTCCCCAACCTTTCATAGCTTCGAAGAGTCGCCGATTGTGCCGGCGTGGGTATCTTTTCCGTTCTTACCAGTTCACTACATCCGATGCAAAGAGGCTCTATATTCCATTGCTGCTGCAATCGGAAAACCTCTACGGATCGAACATGCCACCACCTCGGTCAGTAGGCCTACAGTTGCTCGAGTCCTGATTGAGTATGACATCTCACGACCTCTCTTGAAGAGGTTATGGATCGGGGAAAAAGATACTGGATTCTAGCAGTACATCACCTTCGAAAAAGTCCCTCGACATTGTGCTTCTTGCAAGCACGTTGGCCACTCTGAAGCCACCTGCTACATCAGCAAACCCGAGCTGCGGCATACAGCTTGCGTCGGCCATTCTCAGCAATCTGTTGTTTCTGATGGTGATGTTAACACATCAAAGGAACCTGTAAAGACTCAGTACGTCCAGAAAGTTGATCACAGAAAGCAGAATGTAGCAATAAATACAGCGACGACTCACAACGATCAGGGTACATCGAATGATGCTCCTCTAGTTGTTCAGGATGTTTGTACCAATGCAGAAACTAGCGAAGCCCTACATGCAGTCAATACCACTGAAACGATGCATGTTGTCAGTTTCGATCCTCCTGTTGACGTTGCTATTCCACTCCAGAGCACAGTCACTTTACCCACAGTTGTGCATGCTTCCCCTGTGCACACGTGCACTGACATCGTTTCAGTTGTGGACGAGATAGATAGTGGGTTCGGTACACCTATTGTTACTCTTCCTACTCATGTTGCCACCGATTGCATACATGTCGACGCTGAAGAAGTTCGTGATCTTATGAGTGATTATATGGATCCCTTTCAGATCGCGCTACGTGGTGCAACTCTTCTCCGTGATGGTCCGATTGACGTACCAATATGTACTCTCAACACCGAAATGACAGACGCACCCGATTCTATTTTCTGTTGCCTGGATTAGCGCCCTCCAATCAAGAAATCCAGCAACTCCAGCACAGATCGCGCATCTCTTGCGACGGATAGTGTCCGATACACTGTTGTTAATGCTATTACTTCTATGGCCCCGATCTGCACTGTCACCACTCAATGCACAGACATACCTGAGGTATCCCCTGTTGAAAGAATTGGAAAGAGTCTTCGAATCGAGGATTATGATACCTCCAGTGATGCAGTTTGTGGTGAGCACCGTTGTGGATATTCAGACTCTGAGAGGATGGAAGATGCACTCATCGTAAATTTGGGCGCCCAAAGAATTATCAAAAGTCCGGAGGGCTTTATTGAAGTTACATCTCGGAAGAACTCCAAGAATAACCGTAGACGCAAGAAGCAATATTATTGATTTAGAAGCAATATAATTGATTTAGTTTTCATTGTATTTTGTATTTTTTATTATGTTTTTGTTGTTCCCTTTGCTCTGGAGGTTTGGTCTATGCCCCCTCTAGTGTTGTACTTTATTTTCGTTCTATTTACTGGTAGGGGTCCTGCCTAACCCCCCACTTCCGGGTGGTTTTTAATAAAAAAAATCATCTAATGAAACTATTTATAATGAATAAAAATTGAAATCCATTTGATATGAACAAAACCCAAAGTAACAGTTGAAAAAAAAAGAATAAAACGACTGCTTTTGAAAAAAAAAATAATAACACATGGACAAATGGTTAATAAGCAATGTAACACCCCAAACCCGATTTTGACCCTATTGACCACCTATATATATTGAGAGAGAGAGAGAGAGGAAAGAGAGAAGAGAGAGCGAGAGAGAGAAGAGAACTCGAACCGGATCCAACCTGACCCGCGGGCACGACCCGGCCGGTTCTTCCAATTCCAGCCACCGTTCCGGCCGAGCTTGGTACCGTTTTGAAGCTTGAGAGATGAGCAACATATCCATGCCGTCCTTGCCACCGGAAATCAATCGAAAAGCTGCCAATCGAAGCCTTGAAGTTCCGCGAAATCGCCGACTTGATTCACCGTGATTTCGCCAGTTTCCGGTGAAGCCAGCACTTGGGTTTTGTTCCTTACCTTTCCTTCTACCATTTCTGACTAACCATTGATGCCGGGGACGTCGTTTTGCCGTTGATCGGCCGTTGGAGGATTCACGGCTTTGGGAGCTTGATTCGGAGCCATCGCCGCGCGTGGGAGGTCACCACCGCCACCATCGGACTCAGCATGGCTTGAACGTTCAGTTCTGAGCTTCCTATTGCCGTCGGTTGAATTCTGGTGACTGTTGACTGGCAAGGGTATTTCGGTAATTTCACAGTCTATGAGTAATTTTGTAAATTCTGATTTTGTGGGTATTTTAGTAATTGTTGAAATTGAGGATAAAGTTGGTAATTTATGATTTGAGGTTAATTTGGTAATTTTGATATGAGGGTATTTTGGTAATATTGAATTCAAGGACATTTTGATAATTTTGATATTTGAGGGTAATTTCATAATTTCAAGAAGTATGAGTATTTTGATGATTTATGATTTAAATTTAGATTATTTGAGGTTAAGTATGGAATATGATTATATTGAGGAATTTGAGAATATTGGAGTTTATACTTATGGTTTAATTTTATTCTTATGAGAGTATTATTTATTTATTTGTAGGCCAATGATATCGATTTGTATTTATTACTCGAGGATACCAGGAGGTAAGTAAATTAGATTTCCAAACGAATCACAATAAACAATATATATGTTTGACATGTTTGAAAAGTCTATTTTGAGATATGTATGGATATTGATTTATATGTTCTGCCCATGTGTTTATACGATGTGTTGATATGATATGTTGATATATATGTTTATGGACATTGGCATACGTATGTGTAAATATTTCATTGGCATGAGCACGAAAATGCATTATGTTTTCTGGAAAATGAGAAAGTTGATTTTAGCAAATGAAATTTGCAGAAAAGAGAATTGTTTTACAGTTTCAGCTTGGATGCTTGAATTCGTTATTGGCTTAGTAGATGACTCTCTAGATGTTTATGTAATTATTAGATAATTGGGCGAAGGACGCATTAGTGAGAAGCCCAAAGAATATGAAAGAGTATGAAAGTTATGAAAGTTAAGAGTGTCCTACTAAGCGGTAATTGAATGAAGGTAGCTCAAGTAAGTGATTTGAAAGAGAATATGAAAATTTGAGAAAGACAGAATGAGATTTCGATGATTTGTTTTACGATGTTTTTGAATACAATGGCACGTCATTCATTTGCATTGTATATATGTACGTATGTAATTTTGGTATATGCAAAACTGGTTTACTTACTGAGTTTCGTACTTATTATAGTTTATTGTGATTCAGCTTCTGTAAATCCAAATTGATTCGTGATGAGCGTCAATAAGGACTTGAATGGAGGAATTAGATGGTTTGGCATGAATTTTAAATTCTTCCGCTACAGTTTGTGTTTTATATTTGTATTTTCAAGGATATAATTTTTTTATAGATTGTAAAAGGATTATTTATTATTATTTTATTTTTAAGCTTCTATCAGTAAGACTCGCCCTGGGAGTGCGGGACGGGTCGTTTCAAGCAATTAGTTATATCTACATAGAACCGCTATAAACTAATATAAACCATCAATTTCAACATAATCATACTGCTTTTAAGAATTCCGAATTTAGAAAATATTTGGTTTTTAGTGTAAAAAATGTTTAATATCGTTCATCAGCAAAACAAAGTAAACCTTACAGTGACAATCAACGATTAAAAGAAATAAAGAAATTAATATCCAGAGATAGAGATACAGGCTGATTGCTCGTATCTCGTCAAAAGGCTTGGTTACCTTTTATTAAGTTATTACATGTCTATTTTATATACATGCACGTGCATATGCATAATGTAAATAAGCAACTAGCTAATCTTTAAAAATAAATGCATTATTTACTTCACATAAATAAAATCTTTATTAAATAGTATTAGCGATATGATGCTAGGTTGAAAAGCATCTAAGATATATCGGGTGACTCCAAAGGATTTGGTCCGTTGGGTACGAGTCTATCAGTTCCTACAACAATGCATTAGGTATAACAGGTGGCTCTAAAGGATATGGTCCGCTGGGTACGAGTCTATCAGCTCCTGCAGCAGATGCATTTGGTATAACGGGTGGCTCCAAAGGATCTGGTCCACTGGGTATGAGTCTATCAGTTCCTACAGCAGATACATTAGGTATATCTGGTGACTCCAAAGGATTTGGTCCACCAAGTATGAGTCTATTAGTTCCTACAGTAAATGCATTTGGTATATCGGGTGACACCATGCCATTTGGTCCACTCGGTACGAGCCTATCAGTCCCTTCACCAAATGTGGACGGCTTAAGATAATCCTTATTAGAATGTTCAGCTGAGAGATACAAGAACCCTAACTCATGTAGGAGACGATGATTGTCAATATTGTTTGGGGTAGCATGGTGGTTGAGAGGAATACGTGCCTGACCTGTACTGATTATTAGGAGTAAGATAAATGAACTGAAGAAAATCATCGACAATATTGGGAGAATATTTGATGATTGTTTTGCCATGATTATTATTAAAATAAGAAAAGATGACTTTACAATCTGAGTTGCTTGCACATATATAGTGACAAGTTTTACTATTTATAAATATAATACAAAACTAAAATGAAGCAAGTAACTAAATATTGTTTTTTTTAATCAATGAACGAAGATGTAGTAAGAAATATTGTTATTTGTTAATGGACAAAAGATGTAACCAATCAAAACCCTTCCAAATTCAATGTTGTTGTAACAAAGATTTTTTTTTTTGCTTTAGTTCTCCTTGGTTGTTGCGTGCCAAGTTTGCACAAAGCTTTACAAAATTGCATATCAATGCGATTTCACACACTTTTGAAGGATATTAGTTATTTGGTCCAGACATTTTTCTTTTGATAAAAAGCTATTAAAGTCTGAAAAAATAAAAACTAAAAACAACTTGACTTCCAAGTGAGAATTATAGTGTTAACTGAAAAATTTTGAATATTTTTCAGTTGATACTATAATTCCAGCTAGTGTAATGTTGTTTTTATCACCATTATGTCAAATTCTTGTATTTGAATGTCAGTACGTTTTATCTTTTAAGACCTTGCTTAAATAAGTGATTTCTAGATACACTCCATTAATTATTTATGTCCCAAAAAATAATGTTAAATCATAGTTTATTTGTCCTTTACATTCATATAGACATAATGCTCAGGCAAAAATGGTCACTACTAGAAAAATAGTCTTTATTGACATTAGAATAATATCAATAATTACTTTCAGTGAAACTTGTTAATTGCGTCAATAATCTGACAGTCAGAAAAATAGTGACATTTGTTTGTGGTGCCACGAATACAGTGTCAGTGATTACTATCACTACAGTATCACCAATATTACGACACCATTGTGTTAGTAGTTGTTGATATTTTGTTAGTGTCTATGATTACTGTTACCATGGTATCACTGTTTAATTTATTTAAAAAAAATTGAATTGGATCATTGCATATTGATTTATTCGCAAAATTAAAAGGCACCACAGAATAACCAAAAAATCAATTTATATTACAAAATCTAAAATTCATATTTAAATATTATTAGCATATATTACAAATTCTAAATACTTTAATAAATTAGATGCGAGATATCCTACTCTCATTACTGAATAATCTAAATTAAGTACATAAAAATTAAACATAGGTAGTGCAACTGTTGTATCACACCATGAGCTTCTTCAGTCAATAGAGTAGATGGGTTAGAATACAAGTTAAGTTAGGGAAGAAACATTTCAAACACATTGATCAAATTTACAAATGAATACATGTAAAAGGGGGAAAAAATTGGCTACAATTCCCAACCATTAGAGAAACAATGGTTAGTAGAAATAAATCTATTTTGTTCCAAAGAAAAAAATATCCATACGCTATTTATAGGTAAACTCAGTTATTTTAGAGGAAAATTAGTTAACAAGAAAGTTGTAGTTTATTTCTTTAAAAATGCCAAAGATATATAGTATATTCAACTATAGATATAAATAAGAAAAAAGGGAGTTAGTGATTATTCTCTTTTGGTAAAGGTTATTTATTTTAAGTTAATGACTTTACATAAAGTAAGAACGGCATCTAGATGAAAGTACAATTGCTTGTTGAAAATTAGTCACTGGATTCCCAGTAATTGCATCATAATGTTGAGCAATTAATTGCAAAGGCATCAACCAAGTAGTTAGTGTAGGGATTGACTTCATTCATTCTATTAAAGAAATCCAATAACCTTGCTGCCTACTTATTTATTTAACCAGGGGAGCACCATGTCACGGAACGAAAGGTTTCGAGCCCGTGCAGCACTCCCGCATCCCATACTATGAGAGTAAGCCTAGTGGAAGTGGCACAATATCGACTGGTTTCGCCCTGTCTTGGGCTCGTCAGGAGAACGGCTCCAGTTTCCAACCAGTGTGTGTAGGGTTTTGCTTAGACCCTTCTTCAAGGTCAAGTCCTCGACTAGCGACAAACTCTCCAAACTCAACCGGGTCGGTCTGCCTGAACTCCAAAGAGTCTAGAGCCATTGTATTCCCACATGCACGCCCCTGAAGCACGTCTCTAACAATCAGCATAACCATCATTGATACTAGCGTACAAGTGCATATCTTGGGTGTCACGATTGCGGTCCGTGACAACCATGTATCTAAAATTTATGTCTAAGTCAAAATTGTTTACGAAAGACTATAGTAGCATTTAGTACTTAAATATATATTTGGAATGATATTTTCTATTTTTTAACTACACATATGAATGAACATCATATTAAAATTTGAGGTTATTATAATATTATTATGCTGGTGTTTTGTAAGATCAAAAGTTAATAAACAGTTATGTCAAAAGAACTTGCTGCAGAGCAGCAGAGTTTGAAAAATCATTAAAAATAACCTGCATGTTCAATCAGCATGAAATTTTTCAGATTTAAAGTATGCATATAGAACTTTAGTTTCTCTAAATTTCAGCTCATTCAGACACTTTTAGATTGTTGTTTTGCACCACCAAACATGATACATGAGTAATTTATGAAAAAATTGACAACAACCAACCATTTTGAAAAATCGATTATAAACCCAGTTCATTCGAAAATTTCCAGAACTGAAACACACACCTCCAACTTTAATTGTTTCTAACATATGGTAAAGTTTGGACAAAATATTTCAATAATTTGAGAGTTCATTCCAAAATCATTACTTCTTAAAAAATAATATTTGCAAAATTAGCTAAGTCTTTGTAAAATAAATATGGATTTATTATACTACTTAAATATGATTACACGAACCATTCAAAGAATATCACATTCTATTGTAATTAAGCATTATTTGTTTTCCCTGAATATAAAACTTGAAAAAGATAAAAGAAATTAAAAATAGAATTATTAAATAATCATTATATATTTCCACTCACAAGTAACGTTTCTTAAACTTGATTGACATCATCACCCAAAAGTAGTCTCATTTCACTTTCAACATTCTTCCTAAACCTAAAAAAGGGGCGAAAAAAAAAAACTTTAAAAGAGGGTGGGACTATATGCATTCTAAAAATTACTTTGAACACTCTATTATCATGTATACTCATCTATTAATTTTTTAAAAATAAATTATACTTTGTACATTCTTTAAAATACCAAAAATTTCCTCACTTAATCCTTTTTAAATTAATTATCTTTATTTACTCTACACTATACGCACTAAAAAAATATCTCTAAACACTCTTTTATTACTAAAATTAAATTATTTGGTTATATAATAAATTTTGCCAATAAATGAAGAATAATAAATAACAAAAGAGAAACCGAACATTCGTTGTCTGGTGTCCGTGTTAATGGCAGAAAGTAGTCTAGTTGATTGCAAAGATGACGATGTTTTATTATTGCTAATATCAGAGAGCAAACTTAATTGTTTTTGCTTGCAAATCACAATTCAAATGGGGAGGGGTGCTCTTATGGAGCTGAAAGGCAAGTCTTATTACAAATTCAGAGAGCAAACTTAATTGTTTTTGTTGATGGCGTCCTTTCTTGGTCTTTTAATTGTCATCGAGGAAGGGCATACCACTTCGGTGGATGGTGATGTGGTGAATATAATGCTTGGACCTTAAGAGGAGAGGTTGATGCTCTCTGGCATGCGCACCATGGAGGATATATTTTGTTGCTGCTATAGATAATTGTTGGCTAGAAATACGTTGTTGCACATGAGAAAAACCGAAAATACAAAGAAGCAAAATTTGTTCTTGAAAATTAGAGGATCGTTGAAGAGGTTACAGGGGAACTTAGTTTTGAAATTTAGAGTAATAATATTATTCAAAGAAATAATATTATATGTGCTTATAGCAAAGTGTCCTTAATTGTAATTTACAACATGGGTATTTTTGTAATAATTTTTTTTGTAAAAATATGAGTGTTTAAAGTAATTTTTAGAGTGCATATAGTCTCACCCTTTAAAATATAATCATTATATATTGAAACATACATACATAACGTAATTTTATTTTTCTAGAGCATTCATTAAATAATCCATACTTCTTAAAATTAATACACTATACAGATGCAATAAATTAATTTTCAAGCTATCACTCATATGCTTATTATCCAAAAAAATTTCTTGAAAACCTTTAAAGTCTTAAACTAGGACAATTCTATCGGATACAATAGTTCATCAAACATTAATTTGCTATAAATTCATGGTCATCTCTACACCAAATTTCTTAGAAATTTTTTAACCAAAAAAAAAATTCCCATTTGTCTTATAAACAAGTCTTATGATCTTAGCTGAGAATCATATAAATATAAATAAGAAAAATAAAAAAATTGAAGCATATATTGCCTTATTATGAATATAAATATAAATAAAACAAATATAATATTGCCTTCGTAATGAACTGAAGAAACAAATTTATGTTTTGTCCTGTAAACAAATCCATTAAAGAAATGATAAAGACACCTCATTTCCCAACCTAAGCCACATACTTCAAACTTTTCCTTTATAAAAGCATCTATTTGATAATTTGTAATAAGTAATCATCTAATGAAACTATTTATAGTGAATAAAAATTGAAATCCATTCGATATTTGAAAAAAAAAACTAATAACACATGAACAAATGGTTAATAAGAAATTAGTTATATCTACATAGAACCGCTATAAACCAATATTTACCATCAATTTCAACATAATCATACTGCTCTTAAGAATTCCTAATTTAGAAAATTTTTGGGTTTTAGTGTAAAAAATGTTTAATATCGTTCATCAGCGAAACAAAGTAATCCTTACAGTGACAATCAACGATTAAAAGAAATAAAGAAATTAATATCCAGAGACAAAGATATAGGTTGATTGCTCGTATCTCGTCAAAAGGCTTGGTTACCTTTTATTAAGTTATTACATGTCTATTTTATATGCATGCACGTGCATATGCATAATGTAAATAAGCAACTAGCTGATCTTTAAAAATAAATGCATTATTTACTTCACATATATCAAATCTTTATTAAATAGTATTAGCGATATGATGCTAGGTTGAAAAGCATCTAAGATATATCGGGTGACTCCAAAGGATTTGGTCCATTAGGTACGAGTCTATCAATTCCTACAACAATGCATTAGGTATAACAGGTGGCTCTAAAGAATCTGGTCCGCTGGGTACGAGTCTATCAGTTCCTGCAGCAGATGCATTAGGTATAACGGGTGGCTCCAAAGGATCTGGTCCACTAGGTACGAGTCTATCAGTTCCTACAGCAGATGCATTAGGTATATCCGGTGACTCCAAAGGATTTGGTCCACCAGGTATGAGTCTATCAGTTCCTATAATATATGCATTTGGTATATCGGGTGACACCATGCCATTTGGTCCACTAGGTACGAGCCTATCAGTCCCTTCACCGAATGTGGACGGCTTATGATAATCCTTATTATAATGTTCAACTGAGAGATCAAAAAACCCTAACTCATGCAGGAGACGATGATTGTCAATATTGTTTGGGGTAGCATGGTGGTTGAGAGGAATACGTGCCTGACCTGTGCTGATTATTAGGAGTAAGGCAAATGAACTGAAGAAAATCATCGACAATATTGGGAGAATATTTGATGATTTTTTTGCCATGATTATTATTAAAATAAGAAAAGATGACTTTACAATCTGAGTTGCTTGCATATATATAGTGACAAGTTTTACTGTTTATAAATATAGTACAAAACTAAAATGAAGCAAGTAACTAAATATTGTTTTTTTTAATCAATGAACAAAGATGTAGTAAGAAATATTGTTATTTGTTAATGGACAAGATGTAACCAATCAAAATCCTTCCAAATTCAATGTTGTTGTAACAAAGATTTTTTCTTTGCTTTAATTCTCCCTGGTTATTGCGTGCCAAGCTTGCACAAAGCTTTACAAAATTGCATATCAATATGATTTCACACACTTTTCAAGGATACTAGGTGTTTAGTCCGGACATTTTTCTTTTGATAAAAAGTTATTAAAGTCTGAAAAAATAAAAACCAAAAACAACTTTACTTCCAAGCGATAATTATAGTGTTAATTGAAAAATTTTGAATATTTTTCAGTTGATACTATAATTCCGGCTGGTGTAATGTTGTTTTTATCACCAATGTGTCAAATCCTTCTATTTGAATGCCAGTTCGTTTTATCTTTTAAGACCTTGCTTAAATAAGTGATTTCTAAATAAACTCCATTAATTATTAATGTTCCAAAAAATAATATTAAATCATAGTTCATTCTTCTTGTAGATTCATTGAGACATAATGCTCAGGCAATAAATCTACTTCAATTCTCTTAAATGTGATTTTTTTCACAAAGATCTTTGCCAGTTTAACGTGTTTTATTCGTGGAAGAATGACACTTTCTCAAAGTTTCGACGTCAAAAAATAAAGGAGATTATTATCAAAATTGAAGGAGTAAGTGGTAAATTCAAAAGGCTTTGGAAAATGTGCCATTCTCAATCTATTTATTTGTACTTTGAGAAATTCTAGAATATATTAGAGGTACTATATCAGTCACATACAAGTAACTGATATTATAGCATATATGCATTTATTTTAAAAAACTATCATTCAAGTAGTGATTATATTAAATTCAATTATACATGTCATGAATGCATCAATTGATTGTGTTACATAAGAGGTATTTTAGAATTTCTCATACAACAGAGTAATAGTTTTAAGAAACTTCATTAATTATAAAGATTAGGAGACTAAGTGTGGTTTATGCATTTTTTTTGTATGTCAAACGCTCTTACTCTTGTTAATTTATTTATATTCTTAAAAGCATAATATATAAAATATCTTAAATATCTTTTGAAAAATTAGGTTAGTTGTTACCATTTGATTATCTTTTTAAGAAATAATAAGTTTAAGAAGTATTGATGTGTAATACTTTACTACTATATTGTTGCAAAATCATACATTTTACTATATTTCTATTAACACTATTATTAAAATGATGACATCTTATTGATGTCATATGGGTAAAAATGATTTTGTGCCCAAGTTTATCCAAAATTCTAATGAAATCACAAAATTAGCGAGAAAACAATCTTTTCAAATTTAAGCACAAATAGTAATTTATTAATTTTTTAACCAAGTATGAATTATTTTTTTAACCCAATAAAAAATGAAACAAACATAAAAAATTTCTTGTAATTTATTTATTATTCATTAAAAGAGGTAATGGGTTCTTTACAAGTCAACTTGCGATAGTATTAGAAATGTAGAAAGATAAAAGCAGTGAAGTGTTACACATGTATACTTCTTTTTTCCTTCTTGGAATCACAAGGAGATATAAAAGAGGAAAAAAAATTCAATAATTGTTATATTTTTTAAGTGGTACCCAACTTATCTTATAATCTTAGGCAATATAATATCATCTATTAAATAATAGGAAAGAGTGATAAGTATTTTTGAAACTATGAAATTGATATCCACTAACTGAATGTTATATGAGTATAATAATAAATCTAACATTTGATACACACACATAGTAATATTACTTGAGAAGTCTTGTATTATTCTCCTTTTAATTTCAAATTATTGCAAACAACTCAGTGGCCTCTCCTTAATTCTAATATTATAACAACAGTTTATTTATCTATATACATATAATTAAGTAGTAGTTGGCTAATCTTCAAACATAATTTGTATGTACTTAAAAATCTTAATTTATTTGTGGCAGTGATGCTGGGAAACTTGATAGTGATGGAGAGAAGTTGGAGTTAGGCTTTGTGATTAGTTGAACATGGCCGAAGAGGAACAAGGAAATAATTTTTCATTCTCTCTAAATAGTGTTAATAGTGCCAACGTTAGATTGGAAGATGTTCGTGAACTTGAAAATGATAACGTTGTTGAAGTTGAATCGGATGTAAAAAGTGGTAGTGGTAGTGGACGTGTAGTCATGGCCGTGGCCGTATATGTGGCGCTAAACAAAAAGGAGGTAATGACAATGGAGGTGTAGCGAAAGGGTCTACATCGGCTCAATCTAGCAGTGGTAGGCTGACTTCGGATGTATGGAATCATTTCAAGAGGTACAAAGATGGGGAGAGGAATTATCGGGCCGTTCTAGTGGAACTACACACTTGAAAAATCATTTTACTAGTTGTTTAATAAAAAATTTCAAGGATGTTGGCCAAATGCTTCTTGCCAAGAAAAATGATGGATCTATTACCATTGAGAGTTGTTCCGAAGTAAAATGTGATTCACTTAGGTTTAAGAAGATGATGATTCACTTTCTTTTTCCTAACATTTGTGGAGATCTCGTTGCCTATCAAGCTGAAAAATTATTTAAGCTACTCGGTGAAGTGGTGAAAGAGTATGAATCAAAGCATGCAACAAGTGAAGATGGAGGAGATTTTGAGATTGGCAGTTCTTGTCAAAGTATGCCACAAACTCCAATTTTTAAGGATTCAAATATAGAATGAGACTCGTTTGTTTCTAAAGAAGTCAACTATAAACAAGCTAAATCTAAGTTGGAGACTTACTTAGATGAGGGAGTTTTGCCTACTACTAGCAATTTTGATATTTTGTCATGGTGGAAGAATAATAAGGGGCAAATATCTGATACTTGCTGAGGTTCCTAGAGATTTCTTGGTCATTCGTGTGTCTACTGTTGCTTCTGAGTCCACTTTTAACACCGTAAGTAGGCATTTGAGTACCCACCATAATAGACTTCATGAAAACATTGTACAGGCATTGATGTGTACTCAAAATTGGTATTGGACTGAAATCAAAGGTAAAATCACTTATTTTATTTATTCATATATTATTATTATTATATTTTTGTATTAACATAGCACTTAATAATTATTTTTTATGCTTTCATTGTTAGATCGTGAGCCGCTTAAACGATTTGTAGAACAAATTATGAATATTGAAGGAGTGGAGGATCCTGATGATTGACGATATCATGGCATGACGTTTTGGATTGGAAGCTTGGAATCTTCATGGATTTGTAGTGTTTTTTTTTTATTTGTAGAGTTTAATGGTTGTGTACTTGAATTTAGTTATGTTTTTTTATTTGGGGATTTAAATGGTTTTGCACTTGAATTTAATTATTTTTTATGTTTGATTTATGTTGTGATATTTTTTATTTTGTGGATTTATAATGATGTTATTTTGTGGATTTATAATGATGTATGTTATTTATGTTAAATTGTTACTCGTGGATTTTTATTTGGGGATTTTAATGGTTGTGTATTTGAATTTAGTTATGTTTTTTATTTGTGAATTTTAATAGTTATTTTTTATATTTGATTTATGTTGTGATATTTTTATTTGTGGATTTATGTTGATGTTATATGCTATTTATGTTAAATTTTTAATTGTTAGATTATAATTGAATTTTATTTGATATTATTAATTAAATTGTTTAATTTTAAATTATATTTTAAATTATTTAAATTTAAGTTTTTCGAATTCGGATATCCGGAATATCCACGCGGATCTGGTGCGGATTTTACCCACATTCGGATCAGTAAAAAAATTTACGAATCTAGATGCGGATCTGGATATGAAAATGGCAATCCGGATCCGAATTTTGCCAACCCTATATGTATTTTCGATTGTTCTATTATTGTCCTCATTGGTACATGGTTTGAGGAAATTAAAATAATATTTGTTGATTATTCGCTAACAAATTTTGGCATGCGACATAATATTTAATGACCTCTGTGAAAATTAATATTGTGACATTGTGTTTTGAAGCATCAAATTTCTACTGATTGGTGATGTTTATTACACAAGTTTTTTACAAATAAAATTTTAATTATTGTAAGGACTTCATCTAATTATGATTTTGTAGCTACACTTGAATCATATTCATGCATTTGTGTAGCCTCAAACATCAATGGTGGTTTTTGAAATCTGGTGGCTAAAAAAGGAAGGACAATGTTGTGGCGAAGTTTTTTTTGTTAAATTAGAAGATTCTAAGTAAGATAAATATATTGGTTCTTCAAAGAAGGCAACATTCTTTTCCTTACTATTATATCATGCCCAAGCTTGAAACTAAAAGTCAGCATGCTCAGTTTTGCTTTTGCATGTACATTGATGAAGTGTTGTTCATTAATTACTAGCATTGTGGAACGCATACACTGATGAAGTGTTAATTTAACCATGAATTGTTGTATTTATTTATTTTGATAATTGATACCTGATAGTGTTGTAGATCGATTTGAGAATTATGATCTATGAATTTGAATTATGAATTATGGTTTATGCTATTGTGAATGTACTGTAGAATCTGAGTTATTTTGTAGCTTATTATTATTATTATTACTACTACTACTACTACTATATAATATATTCAATTCTTGAGAATAATATTAATATTTTTCCTACTTGCCAAAATAAATATTGATAATTCAAATTTTGGCATCAATAATATATTTTAATTTTAAAATGAATTTCAACTAATTTTACCAAATAATATTTAAAATAAATTTAATTTCCCGCCAAATATATTTTAAAAAATTGTCAAAATTCCCTCTAGATTTAATAAAGTTTAAAATAATTAAATAATTTTATTATTTCTAGTCTAATTAATTAAATATGTCATCTCTGTTTGACATGTAATTGTCATGCATGAAATTTTTTATTAAAGCAATTATGACAGAATTGTGATGGATAATATGTCATGTATTAGATGACATATAAAAACAGTCATCTAATTTTCTTAACACTGGAATCAAGGACAGTTGTTCAACATTCATGCCACATAGCAAATGATAGGTAAAAACCTTCATAAAGTCCTTTTTTTCTAGTGGTGGATTAAGAATTCAGTAACTTTAGATTAAGGATCCAACAATCTCTCATTCAGGCTATATGTATAATCTTATAAGTTATAACCATACTTTTCAAAGATAATCGTATAAGTTCGGCTTTGCTGTCATTATTGAAATGCATTTATAACCAATCCAGTCCATCAATCATATCATCATAGGATCAAAATAGCCTTTATTATAATTGTTGTAACTTAACCTATCAATGGTCACTACTTTAATATGATTAAATGACATGGATCATGATGTAGTTATGTAGCATGAAAATTTCATACAATGTAATCTTAACTTTCTTATTTTCAACTGAGATCAATCCATACTGGAATTAGAGTATGAATAAACTAAATCTTTATTTTTGTTAAAAATAATTTTAAATATCTATAAACTGAAATAATTGAAAAATATCTATGTCATAAAAGTACCCAAAATACAAACTCCCACTAAAATTGAATATCTTTTAATACACGATACTCATACGAGTATTGTGCTCATGAAACATTTTTTGTGGTAATCTCTTAATAAGTTGAACTTGATGTCTATATGCTTGAAGCTCTTATTGTTATTGGAACACAACATTGTTGATTTATTGTTACAAATACCTTTAGTGGTTTATAAATACCATTTACTATACATAGCCCTGTGACAAAATTTCCCAGTTATATTCTTTGATTGGATGTCTCATATAATGTTATGAATTCTATTGCCACAATAAAGAGGCTACAAGAGACTATTTAGTAATCTTCTAGAAGATAGTGCCCCAGTTAGTAGATAAATGTAATCCTACATGGATTTCATACTATTTGACATCCAACAAAATCAGAGGTAATATACCCAACGATCTTAAATTGATTTTACATTTGATACGTGAACATGTAGTCTTTTGTTCTCTATAAGTATCATAAGACCTATTTAGTTGTTTTTTTAATAATCTACTCTACGATTACTTGAATATCTGTCCAACTTTCTAGTAACGTATACAATATTTGGTTACATACAAACCTGAGCATACATCATACTTTTATTGCTGATGCATAAAAAAATTTCTACATTTTCTTTTCCTTAAAATTATTCTTAGGGTATCGACTGAGACTAAACTTGTCTCTCTTAGCCATGAAAATATCATCTGGTTTGCAATCTTGCATGTCACATTTCTTGAGAACTTTTTGATATAGCTTTTTATAATAATCCTAAAATACCCCAAGAGCGATCCAAGTGTATCTATATGCCTAATACAAAATAAGTATCATTAAGATATTTCATCTTAATATCTGATAACTCTATGAAATGAGAGTTATTACGACAATTTTAAACTTAAATCAAGACCACTTAGAGAGTAAATGATGTGTTTTTATTATATTTTGTATGAACATTTATTTTATTTGAGTCTTAATAAGTTTACTTGATTTAAAGTAATTTGTGCTCAAAACATGTGTATAATTGTAGGTTTTCAGAAGTTTATAATTCATGAAGAGATGTTGAGATATTAGGCTAGCAAGAAGAAGAAAGAATACAGTCACAGAAGAAGTGAAACACAATTGGGAACAGTGCAGTGTTATAGCCGTTGCTAGAGCAATCATTACTGCAGCAATCCTGGAGCACTGAGGAAGAAAACTTAGCGCATGTCAGCTATAGAATTGCGATATGCAATTTCCTAATTTAACTCATGCACGCACGAGGCTTTTGTTTACCCTAGTTTTGAGTTATAAAAAGAGGCTCGCACCACATAAAACAGCGAAAATGAATGAACATTGGAAAAATCAAGAGGAAGAGAGAAAATAATCCGAATTCAAGGGAACAAATTCTGCATTAGTGAAGAATCCAACAGAGTTATTTGGATTCAATCTTCATCGTTCTCTACTTGTTCTTTTCCTTACTCTTTGATTGAACCGATGTATTTCATGATCAATGTTTTGTGTTTGTTTTTTTCTTTCAGAATATAAACAAAATTTACTTGTAATTGAGTGACAAATAATCTAATGGGTTCTTGACTGTTCTTATGAGTTACTATGTCATTGCTGTAGCATTTTACTTTAAGTAGCTATTATATTACTGTTATTTCAGTTGACCACTCATTTAATAGTTCAAGTTAAGATAGAGCCTCAAAAGTGCATGTCTTAGTGGATATTATTAGAGTAATACTTTATCTTAATTTAAGTTTCCTGAATTAAGTTTATCTTGAATCTCATAAGGGCTATACTTGAAGGTAAGATTTGTGACAAATTAGACATTGGTACTTACCTTGTAGGGTAAAGAGAATAGAGGTTCACAAGGCCATGTCGTAGGTAGAATAACAATTGGTCATTGCTAATATACTTAAGGGTGTGAGAATTCCAGCACGCGACAGCTAAGGATGCAAAATAATTCTGCCCACTATTGTAGCAATTGCTGTAACAACTAGTGTTAACTTGAGGAAAACCAGTTAGCCCATAAAGAGAGTTTGATCATTCAATTACCTTATTCTCAATTGATTCTTCGACACATTTTATTTCATTACTGCATTGTCTCATTTTATTCTATCACAATTCTCAATTTCAATAGAACGAACTTTACATTGTTAATTTCAGGATTAAGGTAGATTTTACTATTGTGATTGCTGTAACATTTCTAATAATATCAATTTATGTGGAGATGATCTTAAATATTCATCACTTTATTACTTGTTATATACACTTGCATATTGGCATCGATATCATTTGATTATAATAATCACCAACAATATCTTACCTAAAAATCTCTTAGGTCGCGTTTGTTTGATAAATTAGGGAATCAAAATCTAAAATCGGAATCATTGATAGCGTTTACTTTACTAACTACAGTCAGGAATTAGAATCGTAATCAAAATCGGTGGGCCCACTCGAATTTGAGAATAAGAAATGAGATTGATTAAGGAAGGAAGTGGGAATTAATCTCTTATTCTTTAGAGTCCCCATCTACTGTTGTGCAAATTTTATTGAACTCGCAAGCGCACGAATCTGTTGTAGTATAGCTTAATGGTGCGAGTGTCGATCCCACGAGGAGGTGGATTTTAATTATTTATAGAATTAATTCTGTAAATGAATGGTTGGATTTATGGTGGAAATGATTTGAAATATGCTAAAACTTAAATTAAAATGGCAAGATTAAATTCTGAAATTGGAAATAAAATGGCAGAAATAAATTGAAGTGTAAATCTATTAAATGACGTACTTGGGTATCTGGATCCGTATCAACATGCATCATGGGCTAAATATTCCATATTAATGCCAATTAGATCATAAGAGGGGAATCCACACCTCATGAACCACGCTCTAATAAATATGGTGCTAAGGGCTTGTCGTGCCAAATAATAATAATCTTATATTAGGGTGCCGGTGAAACCAGGGCAGTACTAGACAAGATTAGTATTATTTGTCGACGAGAAGTCAAAACATTCACAAAAACTAGAGGGGAAGAGAAAATAAATTTACCAAATCAAGCCCATGACACATGTTGAGACTTCACCTTCAACCCAAGCTTGAAAGAAAATTAGCCACTCATAGTTGAACTAGGAGCAAAATGGGAATTTATTAAAATACGAAGAAAATACAAGATAGAGAGAGAATTACAGAAAATGAATCCCAAAAATGGATTCAGAGGTGCCAAATTAGGGGGGGAGGCCCCCTTTTTATAGTTACATCGAGTAAATGACGGCCATCGGATTGAAAACAGTTTGGACGCTCAGGATTTCGCCACGTCATCAGCCACTATTTGCACAGTACAGTCAACCGCCACTATTTGCACAGTACAGTCAACCGCCACTATTTGCACAGTAACGACAACAGTACCCGTATATGTGAATAGTACCGTACATGTGAACAGTATCATTTTTCCTTTTATACTCCTCCTAAGGTTTTCGACCGTTCTGAATTCAAAAATGATGTCCGTTTTGCCATTTGATCTCTCGTTTATTGTGAAATGACTATGATGCCCCTAAAATACATCAAATACTTAATTAAAATAAAACACATATAATTAAAGTACAAGAAATTTAAACACATAAAAGTAACGGTTGTTAGCAATACTTGATATATAAAATAACGATTTCTCCTTTATAAATATGCACTTTCTAACACTCAACACACCCCCCAACCAGCTTATTGCTAGTCCCTAGCAAATAAAGCGAAAACAAAAATTCAAAAAAATGATTTTTTTTTTAAACCTCTTTTTATTCAATCAGATTAATGATAACAATCAAATAAAAGTATAATCATTATCTCAAGTTTAAAGAAACATCACACCCATATCAACCATCCATATGAATCAGCCCAGTAGACTTTGTTGTAGCTACCTTTAAGAATGACATGTTAAACCCCAAAATCTCACTGGAAGTAGTGACACTCTCACAAAGAAATTAAACCCAAATAAAAATAGTCACTCCAATGAATGATAATTGAGAGAAAATAATAAGAAGTGGTCTCACATGCTCTCACCAAAAAAAAATATGCCCTTAACTTAGAAATAATACGATCTCCAGTCAAATAAAAATGCTAGTCAACCCATTTTATTTATTATTGTTATTTTTTTTATGCATCACTACATCTTTTTAGCCCATATAACTAGCTTCTACTTCAGATTATAGTTCCCTAAAATCAAGAAGGACTTTTATTAGGACGTAACGTAGGCTAGGGACATAGCTAACAAAGAAGGGAAATAAGGAAGACAAAATGTATGTTTGAGAAAAATGCATAGAAGTTTTTTTTTTTTTGAAAGTTGCAAGGTGGATTTCATCTATTATTATTATTATTTTTTTGAAGCAACAATTTTTGTTTCTCTTTTTTTTTTTGAACTAGGCATAACTTTAATATACAAAATATTTATTTACAGTTTTCTCAAACATAAAAAGGTGATGGATCTTATAAGATATTGGGTAATACTCCAAATCAGAGTGGGTCAAGATAATAAGTTGAGAAAGAAAAGTTTTTTTTTTTTAAAGGCTCAAAAGGGCTAACTATGGATATTCATAAAAGGGATGGCTAGAAAGGCTCAAACGGATCAAAGAGGGCATTTCCATCATCTTTTAGGACTCTAAATAATCTTCCATATCTACTAATTAAATGGGCTTCCAAATGTAACAACACACTCTTTTTTTTTAATTAAATTTTTTTTTTAGGGTTAACTCAAAAGCAATCTAGAGATCGTGTACAATAATAAACTGCTAAGCTATATAAAGAATGGGTAAAAGGGTTACTCTCCAATAAAAATAATAGGCTCAAAAATTCACTTGGTATTTATTATGACATGTTCATTTCTTCAAGCAACTCATTTTTGTCTCCGACATCAACATGTAGAGTAGCAAACATAGTGTAACATCACTTCAGACTAAAGATAATACAAATACTAAAATTTGAAATCATCATGTTATCCAATGTTAAAACAAATCAAAAAAAATTTTTTTTTTTAAACAACACCCTACCCCCCAACCTATTCTAAACGTAAAAAGAAAATATGCATGCAGAAATGTGAAAATGATGCAGAAAAATTTAATTAGAAAATGATAGAAAATGAATTTTTTTTTAAGAATATGCGTTTCTAGAAGCACTACACTCTATATTCAGCCATCTTTGACACAAAAAATTTTTGTTTGAAAATGTATATTTATAAAGGAGAAATTAAAAAAGAAAAAGAAAAAGGAACATCAAAACAAAGAAAAAGAAAATATCTGAATTTTTTTTAAAATTTTTTTTATTATTATTATTTTTTTTTCAAACGATGAAGATGCGTTTCTAGAGTCACTACACTCTATATTCAGTCATCTTCAACACAAAAAGTTAGTAACAGTTAGTTTCTACAACAAAAAATTAGTAAAAACTTAACCAAGATTCCACAATTGTCCATTATTCCCTCCCCCCAACCAGAACGAAACATTGTCCTCAATGTTTTAAAGAAAAGAAGTAGAGTTTAGAAGACATCACCTGGTTGGTGCAACACAGAAGAAAATATTTACAGGCGAAGAGTTAAATCTAATTTGTACTTCTTACTGCGGCTATTGTTACCATCATCATTTGAACGCTCCAACACAAAGCTCTAGGGGTCTGGCTCTGGTTTATAAGCTTGTAACATGTCAAGTAGCTCATTAGCAGTGTGAGCACAAATAAAAAGTTTTTTCGCACTGGAAGGAATAAAGTAGTTTTTTATTGCATGGTTAAGAAATGCGATAAAGCCATCATAAAAATTATTGACATTTAACAAACCGATGGGTTTCTGGTGAATGTGCAGTTGGGCCCAAGATGCTAGTGTGATAAGTGCCTCTAGTGTTGCAAGATCTCCTGGCAGGAAAATAAAAGCATCAGCATGATCGAGCATTTCAGTTATCCGTTCTTGCATACCTGAGACGACTAATTCTTCTCCAGTCGTGGAGTCAAACACACTGCCCAAAGGTTTTAGGACTCGAGGGATGATGCCTAACACTTGGCTTCCTCTGACAAGAGCAGCTTCTGAGACCAATTTTGATAACCCTCGGTTACCTCCTCCATACACTAAGTGTAATTTTCTCTCTGCTATGTTTCGACCAAGATCTATGGCTACATCAACGAACTCTTTATGTTTGCCATAGGTAAATCCAGAAAGCACACAAATGTTCTTGAATTGTCTATTGGGAGTAGCTGCCATTGGGATAGTTCTCAAAAACAATTTGTGAGTGCTTAACAAAAAGTCATATTTAAGATTCTTGGTGACAATGGATCACAACTGTGTATGAGGTGGCGGGTCAATGTCAAAAACGCGTAAAGCACATGGCTCGATAGTAAAAAAAAACAAACAGTAAAAATAAACAGTAAGAAAATTATTAAAGACAATAATGCACTGATAAAGCAACAATGAAATAAAATAAAATAGCAGTAAAGTAAAAGGATATTGACAGGTAGTTGCGACTGTGGCTCACATCTTCCTCTGGTTTTACGTCCAGAAACGGCTTGAACGCCCTCTATGGGTCGAGGATAGGCTTCCCATCGAATTTTCTTATAAACTGGCAAACAGGGTCTTTTATAGTCAGATTCCCGAGACTATATCGTGCATGTTCTTTCTGGAATAATGGCCATAACTGGAGAATCGCTCCTTGCACATATCCACTGGGATGCGTTTCAAGAGACAAAAGGATATCATCCAATGACTCCTTATTCAAGCCATCCCTAATGAATTGAATTTTATCTTCCCTGTTATCAGATACCATTCCTAAAGAACATCGGTTTTTATTGCAATTCATTCTGGCACACTTATGACAAGCAACAGAAATTCTTCGAGCTCGTCGTTTTCTTGCATAGTTTCCTTTCCCACAACCAGGCATGTATGCAATAAATTTTGGAGGTAACTCACCTGCCAATCGTACTTTTGCTTCAATTAACCAACGGATGTCAGCAGGTATGTTATTCCTCATGAGCAGTCGCATGCGTTCGGACCGAGTTTTGTAGATCGTAAGGAGGGCATTCTGAGGGAGTGAAGGGAATCGCTTGTGAAGCTTCGCTAGAATCTCGGTTCTGTCCATTCTTTCACCTCAGAATATCAGTTATTATGGGAAACTGAAGTAACCGACTTGATTGTCACGGAGTACCGTTATCCGCCACTTCACCGGGGTAACAAACTCAAGCTCCAACTGGATGTCGAAAACACCTCTCTCAATATTTCTGAGTTGGCCTTCTAAATCCTCAACGTAGGCTACTAACTCTGGTGGTTGTAGAGCCCAAATGCGATGTGTTTTACAAGAATGAATCTGCCTTTTGAGATGAGTTTTGATACGTTGAAGTGGTTTAAGCATGTTCAGGAGGAACGATCTTCGTGTGGCACTCATTATTAACAATGATAAAAGAAAAGTTAATGACAAAAGAAACACACTTATGCAAAAATAAATTCAATTAGCAAAAGAATAAAAATAAATAAAGAAAGAAAAATCAAACCACCGAAAAGAAAGAATCAATTCAAATCTGGTGGGTCACTCAAATTTATTTCGGTGTCTTCTCCATGTGGTTGGTACTCTAGATATGGCTTTAATCTTTGACCATTAACTTTAAATGTGACACCGTTTTTTGGGTCTTTAATTTCAATTGCCCCATGTGGAAAAACAGTATGAACAATAAATGGACCAAACCATCGAGAGCGTAACTTACCTGGGAATAGGTGCAAGCGAGAGTTGAATAAAAGTACTTTCTGACCTGGAGTGAAAGATTTTCTCATAATATGCTTATCATGGAAGACTTTCATTCGTTGCTTGTAAATTTTGGCATTTTCATACGCGTCATTACGAATTTCTTCAAGTTCTGCCAATTGTAATCTTCTTTCTGAGCTGGCTTGATGCATGTCGAAATTGAATTTCTTGATAGCCCAATATGCACGATGCTCGAGTTCCATAGGTAGGTGGCAAGCTTTTCCATACACTAGCCTATAGGGTGACATCCCAATCGGGGTTTTGAAAGCCGTTCTATATGCCCATAATGCGTCATCAAGTCTTAATGACCAATCTTTTCTGTCCGGCCTCATCGTCTTTTCTAATATGTGCTTTAGTTCTCGATTGGAGATCTCCACTTGGCTACTGGTTTGCGGATGATACGGGGTCGCCACTTTATGAGTGATTGAATACTTTGTCAAAAGAGCTTTGAATGCTTTATTGCAAAAGTGGGCACCACCATCACTGATTATCGCTCGAGGGAATCCAAAGCGTGAAACAATGTTACTTTTCAAAAACCCTATCACCACTTTGTGATCATTAGTTCTGCATGGAATCGCTTCTACCCATTTCGATACGTAATCAACAGCTACCAAGATGTATTGATGGCCAAAAGAAAGGGGAAAGGGTCCCATGAAGTCGATACCCCATACGTCAAAAATCTCAACCACTAAAATTGGATTTAATGGCATCATGTTCCTTCGTGTAATGCTCCCCATTTGTTGACACCTATCACATGAAGAACAAAAAGTATAAGCGTCTCGAAATATAGTTGGCCAATAGAAACCACATTGTAAAACTTTAGTCGCTGTTTTCTTAGCACTGAAATGGCCTCCACAAGCTTGTTCATGGCAGAATGAAAGGATATTCTGAATTTCATTTTTTGGGACACATTGTCTGACAATTTGGTCTGCACAATATTTGAACAAATATGGGTCATCCCAAAAGAAATTCTTTATTTCTGCAAAGAATTTGGCCTTGTCTTGCTTAGTCCAATGCTTTGGAAGTTTGCCTGTAACAAGATAATTAACTATATCAGCATACCAAGGTAAAACTTTCACACTCATTAATTGTTCATCTGGAAAGGACTCATTCAATGTTAGTGGCTCTGTAGTTGTGTCAAAATGAAGACGAGAGAGATGGTCCGCTACAACATTTTCTGTGCCTTTCTTATCTTTGAATTCCAAGTCAAATTCCTGCAAAAGTAACACCCAACGAATTAGTCTAGCTTTTGCATCTTTCTTCGTGAGAAGATATTTCAGAGCAGCATGATCTGTGAACACAATTATTTTACAACCAATGAGATAAGATCAAAATTTTTCCAATGCAAACACTACTGCTAGCATTTCTTTTTCAGTAGTTGAATAGTTCAACTGTGCATCGTTCAATGTCATACTAGCATAATAAATAACATGGGGAATTCGATCAACTCTTTGTCCTAATACTGCTCCTACTGCATAATCAGATGCATCACACATGAGCTCAAATGGTAAGCTCCAGTTTGGGGGCTGAATGATGGGTGATGTTGTCAACAATTGGTTTAATTTTTCAAAAGCCACAAGACATGAATCATTAAAGATAAAAGGTGCATCCTTAGCAAGTAAATTGCATAAGGGTCTAGAAACTTAGCTAAAATCTTTAATGAAACGTCTATAAAAACCAGCATGCCCAAGGAAAGATCTTACTTCTCTGACTGTTTTGGGTGGAGGAAGATTGAAAATGAGATCCACCTTGGCTTTGTCAACCTCAATACCTTTGCTCGAAATGATGTGACCGAGAACAATACCTTGTGTTACCATAAAATGGCACTTCTCCCAATTTAAGACCAAGTTCTTTTCGATACATCTCTGCAGAACTAGTGTTAGATGACGTAAACATTGATCAAATGAATCACCAAAGACAGAAAAGTCATCCATAAAGACCTCAAGGAATCGTTCAACCATATCAGAAAAAATGCTTAACATGCATCGTTGAAATGTAGCAGGTGCATTACATAATCCAAATGGCATTCTCCTATATACAAAAGTGCCAAAAGGGCAAGTGAAAGTGGTCTTCTCTTGATCTTTTGGTGCTATGGGAATCTGATTATATCCTGAGTAGCCATCTAGAAAGCAATAAAATTCGTGACCTGCTAACCTATCAAGCATTTGATCGATGAATGGTAAAGGAAAATGGTCTTTACGTGTGACAGAATTCAACTTCCTATAATCAATGCATACACGCCATCCTGTAGTTACTCTAGTTGGTATCAATTCATTATCGGTATTCGTAACTACAGTGACTCCTGACTTTTTGGGGACAACTTGAACAGGACTGACCCATGAACTATCAGAAATTGGGTAAATGATACCTGCGTCTAATAGCTTAAGGACTTCTGTTCTAACAACTTCTTTCATATTAGGATTCAACCGACGTTGCATTTCCCTAGTAGATTTAGCATTTTCATCAAGGTGAATGTAATGCATGCAGTCTACTGGATTTATACCTTTTATATCCGCTATGGTCCATCCTAATGCTCCTTTGTGCTCTTTTAAAACATCCAACAACTTACCTTTTTGTTCGTCATTGAGGGATGATGAGATGATTACCGGTAAAATACTTTCGTCCCCCAAAAATGCATATTCCAAAGTGTTGGGCAATGGTTTGAGCTCGAGTGTCGGTGGTGATTCTGATGATGGAATGAGTTTCTTCTCTGATGGCGCTAGTTGTTCAACTCTTGGCTTCCATTTATTAGTGTCCATAGATGGTGCTGAGTCAAGTAGGGCGTTGACCTCATCGACCGATCTGTCAATATCAAAATCCAAACCAAAGTGTGTTAAACATGTTTGTAAAGGATCATCACTAAGGTTTGAAACAAAAGAGTTATCAACTAATGCTTCAATTAAGTCCACATCAACAATTCCATCATCTGTGTTGTGAGGTTATTTGGCAATATTGAAGATGTTCAGCTCCATAGTCATATTGCCGAAAGACAACTGCATATTTCCAGTTCTGCATTGAATATGAGCATCCGCAGTTGCCAAGAAAGGTCGGCCTAGGATAATTGGGATGTGCTTTCTTGAATCCTGTATTGGTTGAGTGTCAATTACAATGAAGTCAACATGAAAATAAAACTTGTCTACCTGGATAAGCACGTCCTCCACAATACCACGAGGTATTTTCGTGGATCGATCTGCAAGTTGTAACACCACTGGAGTTGGGTGTAATTCTCCCAGTCCAAGTTTCACAAAAACTGAATAAGGCAACAAATTTACACTAGCTCCTAAATCCAACAAAGCATTCTCAATTGTGTGGTTCCCTATACTACATGAGATAGTGGGGGAACCTGGATCTTTGCATTTTAAAGGAATTTTATGTTGGAGTATAGAACTAACGTTTTCTGTTAAAAATGCCTTCTTTTGAACATGCATATTTCTCTTTTTAGTACACAGATCTTTAAGAAACTAGGCATAAGATGGAACTTGCTTTATAGCATCAAGTAATGGGATGTTAACACTTACCTGTTTGAAAATTTCGAGAATCTCACCTGTAGATTTTCCTTTCTTTCCTTTCGCTAACCTCTGAGGAAATGGAGCTTTTGGAACATATTCTCGTGGGTTGGTGTCTTCTTTTTCCTCCGGTGATGAGTCCTCAATGTTCACAGGTACAATTTGATTGTCTTTTGTCACTGGCATTTCCACTTTATTGTCGACTTCTTTTCCTTTTCGCAAGGTCATGACAGCTTTGACCTATCCATGCTGCTGTGGTGAACTGGTACTTGCTTCATGCACTCCTTTAGGGTTAGGCACTGGTTGACTTGGAAATTTACCTTTCTCAACAGTCATTGCCAAGGTCTGAACTGAAGAAGCAAGTTGTCCCACCATCTTCTCCAAGCTTGAAACTGATTGAGCTTGTGAGTTGAAACCCGCTCTCAACTCATTTCGTAATCCATCAATGGTGCGGTTTTGTTGCTCAATCGTAGAATGAGTAACATTCCTGAGATTTTGGAATGAATCCTCCCACGATCTGGGTTGAGAGTAATTCTGATTCTGATTAAATGGTCTGAATGGTGGCTGAGAGACTTGAGGATTTTGAGCAATTGGTTGCATTGGTGGAGCTGGAGCTGCTGGTCCATTTTGTTGGAATCCTTGAGACCATGAAAAATTGGGGTGGTCTCTCCATCCAGGGTTATATGTATTGGAGTATGGGTTATAATTCGATGGTTTTCTCATTACACCTATGGCATTGGCTTGATCTGGATATGAGTCAAGGTCATGTGGCTCTGTTGATTTAGCAGTCGATAACGATGCTATATGTCGAGAAAGACCTTCAATTATTGCTTTGACTTCTTTGATTTCCGAATTGGATTCGTCAATGTGAACCTCATTCACTCCCTTAATCCTTCTAGTATTCCTGAGTGACCGACTCCATTGTTGGGAATTATCTGCTTGTCGCTGGAAGAATTCCCAAATCTCTGATGCACTTTTTGACATTAGCTCTCCTCCACTTGTTGCCATTAGCCATTCTTGCACATTCGGTAATAAGCCCTCCAAAAAATATTGACATTGGTGCCATTTCTCGTACCCATGATGTGGACACTTCAAGAGTAGCCTATTGAATCGCTCCCATGTTTCGAAAAATTGCTCGTCATCTCTCTGGGTAAACTCCGAGATCTCCCTGCGAATAGCATTTGTTTTATGAACTGGGAAATATTTATTTAAAAATTTTGTAACCATTTGTTCCCATGATGCAATACTATTAGCAGGTAATGTATTAAGCCATGAACGAGCTCTATCCTTTAAAGAAAATGGGAATAATCTAAGTTTTACATCATCATCTGAAAAATTCTCATATTTAAATGTTTGACAAGTTGCATGAAAATCATTCAAATGATTGTATGGGTCCTCATTTTCTAGGCCATAGAACGTGGGGAGACAATTTAGCACACTAGGTTTTAATTCAAAACTCCTAGCAGCTACATTTGGGTACCGTATGCATGATGTGCTCAAATTAGCTAAAGGACTAAAGTAGTCCTTAAATGGCCTCTCCTGTGGTGCTTGTAAATCCATTTTGTTTTTAATGTTTTTGTGTGTGCGAAGTATTTTCTCTAATTCAAGGTCTATAGGTTCAAGATTGGGTAATAATGACCTACGACCATGCATACAAGAAATACAAGAATAAATGGAAAACAAAACAAATAAAATAAAAATAAAAATAAGAGCAAAACAAATAAAGAAGAAGGAGAAATTACGATACTAACCTTGTTGCGCTATTACAAACTTACTATAAAAACACAAGAACAAATACGTGAAATAAACTAACTAAAAATAAATTAATAAGATAAATAAAAATGACAAAGAAGAAATAAAAATTAACTTGAAAATTAAATTACATAATTTAAAGTAGAGAAAAAGAAAAGAAATACTAACCTCTAAGTGTAGATTCATTTTTTTAAAAAAAAAAATACAAAAGAAAATTAAATGGAAATATTCACAAAAATTAATTCTATGAATTAAAATTACTTACCTCCCCGGCAACGGCGCCAAAAACTTGTTGTGCAAATTTTATTGAACTCGCAAGCGCACGAATCTGTTGTAGTATAGCTTAATGGTGCGAGTGTCGATCCCACGAGGAGGTGGATTTTAATTATTTATAGAATTAATTCTGTAAATGGATGGTTGGATTTATGGTGGAAATGATTTGAAATATGCTAAAACTTAAATTAAAATGGCAAGATTAAATTCTGAAATTGGAAATAAAATGGCAGAAATAAATTGAAGTGTAAATCTATTAAATGACGTACTTGGGTATCTGGATCCGTATCAACATGCATCATGGGCTAAATATTCCATATTAATGTCAATTAGATCATGAGAGGGGAATCCACACCTCATGAACCACGCTCTAATAAATATGGTGCTAAGGGCTTATCGTGCCAAATAATAATAATCTTATACTAGGGTGCCGGTGAAACCAGGGCAGTACTAAACAAGATTAGTATTATTTGTCGACGAGAAGTCAAAACATCCACAAAAACTAGAGGGGAAGAGAAAATAAATTTACCAAATCAAGCCCATGACACATGTTGAGACTTCACCTTCAACCAAAGCTTGAAAGAAAATTAGCCACTCATAGTTGAACTAGGGGCAAAATGGGAATTTATTAAAATATGAAGAAAATACAAGATAGAGAGAGAATTACAGAAAATGAATCCCAAAAATGGATTCAGAGGTGCCAAATTAGGGGGGGAGGCCCCCTTTTTATAGTTACATCGAGTAAATCATGGCCATCAGATTAAAAACAGTTTGGACGCTCAGGATTTCGCCACGTCATCAGCCACTATTTGCACAGTACAGTCAACCGCCACTATTTGCACAGTAACGACAACAGTACCCGTATATGTGAATAGTACCGTACATGTGAACAGTATCATTTTTCCTTTTATACTCCTCCTAAGGTTTTCGACCGTCCTGAGTTCAAAAATGATGTCTGTTTTTCCATTTGATCTCTTGTTTATTGTGAAATGACTATGATGCCCCTAAAATACATCAAATACTTAATTAAAATAAAACACATATAATTAAAGTACAAGAAATTTAAACACATAAAAGTAACGGTTGTTAGCAATACTTGATATATAAAATAACGATTTCTCCTTTATAAATATGCACTTTCTAACACTCAACATCTACCCCAGTTAGTATTTCAATATGCCAAATGCCCCCTTTAAATGAAAAATATAAAAACCAAAAAAAAATAAATCCTTAAGTCATGATGATGATGATGATGATAAAAGTAGTAGTAGTAATAATAATAATAATATATTACTACTACTACTATTATTAATTAAAATAGATAATAATTCTACTAATGATAATAATAATAATAATAATTATTATTATTAATGGTAAAAATGTATTATAATTAATTAGTATATTAATGTTAATAATAATATTTTGAATAAATAATCACAATAACTAAAATGCTAAATAATAATTATGACAATAGTTAATTAAAGACCTTGTAGTAATTTAAACAATCTAACTCATTCTGATTCTGATTCTTATAGTTCAAGTAAACAATTTACTCTTATTCTCATTTCACATTTCAATTCCAACCTATTCTCATTTCTACCCATTTTAATTTCAATCCATTCTAATTCTTATTTAGTAAATGCACCACTAGTGTCATGCAATAAGCCTACATTTCGGGGTGGGAAAAATATTCGATCCAACCTGACCTGATCCGATCCGATTAAAAAAAAATCGGGTTTAGATCAGATCAGATTGAGGGCTATATCCGATCGAATGCAATATTACCAACCCGATTGGATTGGGTCAAACCCGATTCGATCTAAAAAATTGATCGGGTTGGTTTAAAAAAAAAGAAAACACTAAACACACACATTACAATTCACTCAAATACACACCACATTATATGCACACAAAATTCACACAAACAAATACTACATTATCCACACACGTATACACACTACAACACACAATGCACCTACCACACACACAAAGCAGTTGCAGCCTCCTTCACTAACTCACCCTCAAGCCTTAACTGTCTCAATAACAGAGCAAAACACACACACTCACATAGATGCAATGCAGCCATCGCCGATCATCATTTGCAGAAGCGGCCACTAGATCTGCTGATCCATGCTTGAACAATCACTAATTCCCTTTAAGTCCAAGATCTACTCTATCCCAGTAACATGAATTGTCTAACCCTGCAAGATGAATTTTGTCCTTTGAAATTTTGATGGTTTATACTACTTTTAATGTAAATTGCTAAAGTTTATTTATGTTCAACAGTTGTTTAAGCTTTGGGGAATATTTGTTCATATTATTATATTTGTTTTTTTTAATTTTTTTTCAAAAGACAATGGGTTTACAATTAACATTATGTTTTTCTTTTGATTAATTAACGGACCTATATTTTTTGAATTTGTAACATCCAACTTAAATGTTAATCTAAGGAATTTTTTCAATCACTTATATTGTTAATTTTTTTGTTATATATGAATTGAAATTAAGTATTATGTTCTAATCCAAACCCGATCCGAACCGAATTCAACTTGATTTTTTAACCCGATTCGAATATATTTGGATCAGATCGGATCAGGTTATAAGTTTGGGTTCGGATGAAATTTTGCCTAATATGATCAACCCGAAACCCGATCAGACTGATCTGAATCTAATTTTGCATAGCCCTACCTATATTATTGCTAGCAAGTAAAATGTCATTGACATGTAAAACTAGAAAAATATAATTACTCCCAACGAACGTATATTATTTGCAATCATCTACTCTATTCATCTCAAAACTAAAAGAGATGATTACTTGATAAAACTTGAAATACCATTACTGAGGTGCTTGCTTGAGCGCAAGATGGATTTTTTAACTTTGCAAACCATACTTTTTAGATTTCCTGACACAATATTTTGGCAACACTGTATAGATTGTCTCATCAATATTACTATTAAGAAGCATTGTCTTCACATCCATCTGATGTAACTTAAGATTAAAATGCGTCACCAATGTTATTATGATACTGAAAGAGTCCTTTAAAAAAACCAGAGAAATATTTTTCATAATTGATGCCCTGTTTTTGTATAAAGCCCTTTACGATAAGATATGCTTTGTACCTCTTTACATCACCTTTAAAATCCCTCTTAGTCTTAAATACCCATTTGCGATTGATAGGTTTCACATTTTCTGGTAATAGGACACGATCACATATGTCATTGTCCTTTATGGATTTTATCTCCTCATTCATGGCATTACTCCACTTCTGAGAGTCAAAACTTTATGTGGCTTGACAGAAATTAATTGGATCATCTTCCATTACCCTAATGTCGACCTTATTTTCTTAGAGAAATTTTCTTAGAAAAATACTATGTAGTCATTTGGTATTAAAATTATCATTTTCTCTAATAGATCTCCTTAACAGCATAAGTTTTTCGGTGCTACAGTTTATTCTTCACAAGTAATTTTTTATATGGAGGGTTCTCTAAGATTATCTTAACATGTTGTGTCTTGAACAAGCGCAATAATAAAATCTCGATCAATGCTAATAACATCTATGGCAATATCAGCATATTCTTCTTTAAAGACAAAGTCTATAATTATATTTCCCTCAGTAAACTCAACATCCTTAAAGAGCCGAGCATTTCCCAACTCAAAAATTGGCTTAATAGTGGGGTAATAAAACTTGTACCCCTTATATCTTTCTAAGTATCTAATAAAATAGTAATTTATCATTCTTTAGTCGAGTTTTTTTTTAATTAGGCCTATAAGGTATTGCTTTAGCTAGATGTCCTAAAACATAAATATGCTTTAGACTAGGTTTCTTGCATGTCCAAAGTATGTGATAGGTCTTGACAGTTGCTTTAATTGGAACTCTATTAAGGATATATGTTGTAATCTTAAATGCTTCTCCCCACAGTTATTATGGTAAAGTTGAATGACAAATTATACTCTTTACTATGTGTTTAAGCATGTTGTTTCGTTTTTCTGCAACACCATTCATAGTGAGTGAACGCAACATAGTGTACTGCGGGATGATACTGCATTCTTTTAGGAACTTAGCAAATGGCTCGGGATGTTGTTCACCCGAACCATCATATCTACTATAGTACTCATCACCACAATCATAGTTGATGCTTTTGCTGAATTGGTCATCAACTTCAGCTTTAAATTTTTTAACACATCCAACGACTGTGACTTTTCATAGAGGAGATGAATGTAGCCACATCGAGAAAAACATCTATGAATGTCATAAAATATTGTTGACCATTTTAAGCTACTGTAAAGATGGCTCATATATATCTGCATGTAGGATTAACACTTAAAAGTGTACATATAATAAGGATAAAATTATTAGTTTTTCACTTAAAGTATTGATTAATGTGCTCATTATTCTGAAATTATCTTAACACTCTCCAAATATATTTTTATGTTAAATTAATTAACAACGTGTTAATTTTTATCTTGTAAATCTTTTTAAGAATAAAGATGGAATTGGAATTGAAAGCGGGAACAAAAAAGAAATGTTGGAGCACAATTGAGGAGATGTAATTAATAAAATAAAAAATAAAAAAAGGGTGAGCAACCATGCTCGTGATGGTCAAGTGGCCATCTTGCCAACCGACCATCACAACTCTCAATATATATATATATATATATATATATATATATATATATATATATATATATATATATATATATATATATTATAAAAATAAAATAAAATAAATATTAAAAAATAAAAAAGAGGATGGATCCCTTGCCTATCAAAGGCAAAGGGATGCAAGCGAGAGGGGGAGCCGGGAAAGAATAGAGTGAAGCTGAGGAAATCTTTCTTTTTTTCTTTTCTTCTTTTCTAGTGTAATCAATTTCATTATAATATATTTCAAAAGTTTGTGAAATAAGAAAGAGTATTTTGTTTTCTTTCAATATAAGCGGCTAATTTACTAAGTTGAGGTGAAGGGTGAAGCTCAATATTTCAAATTATAAAATTAATTACTTTCTCAAGTGATTTTTAAGTTTATTCTATTTTTTCTGGTTATTTTTATGTTATGTTAATTTATAAATTTTCTTAGATTTGTATAGTATTTTAATATAATGTTGACATATTAATATAGTTGTGACACATTAGGTACTTGATTTCATATTTACCTACACACATAGTTAGTTAAAAATTAAATGACATAATTATTAACTGGTAAAAGTGAGGGCAAAGATAAAAATGAGTAAGTAGTTAAACTATAGTTTGAAAACTGAGAGTGGATATCATAACCTTAGCATATTTTTAAATTGATTCCTAATGATTTCTTTTCCTGCAATTAATTTTCTTTATTTAATAAATTATTATTAGATTTTAAATTTCTTGTAGTTCGACCCCGGACTCACTGGGTTATATTATAACTAGATACTCTTATACTTAGGAGTAATAACACTTTTGAGTTGTGTCAGCTATAATGCAGCCGAATTCTCAGCGATTAACTTTCTCTTTATACTGCATGTACTTAATTGCAATGATTCATTAAATGAAATAATTGTATCAATCAAATAAAGATTATCATGACCTGATAAAGAATCAGAACTAACTAATTCTGAATCATAAAATAAACTAAATTTTCCATTCCAAAATGAACAAAAAATCCTGATTTGTCCAAAGTAGAAATAGAAATCAAATTATATCTAAAAGATGAAACAATAAATATTTCATTAAGATTCAAATAAAATTCAATCCATAATAATAATTTAAAATTTTCAATTGTACAACCTCAACCTTCTTGCCATTGCCCATAAAAATGTATCTGTCACCACCGCTAGGCTTCCATCTATTCAGGCAACCCTCTTTTAGCATATCATACATGATAGTTGGTGTGATGCTTCTCTTATGCCCTTAATCTTAATAAAAGAAATAAATAATACTTTTTGGATGTTTCTTTTGTTGTTTCTTTTGAAATGATGTATTTACAGCTTCTTTATCTTTCTTTCTTTTCATGCCTTTGCCCTTGCCTTCAGAGGCAAAGGCCAGGTGAGCACTTTTTGTTTTATATTTCTTCAATCTTTTCTCTTCCTGAATAAAATGTAATATGAGCTCATTCAAAGATAAAGTCTCTTTTTGACAGTTATAGCTCACCTTAAGCTGCTTAAACTATGTTGGTAAGGTTATAAAAAACAAATGCACTAGTAAGTCCTTAGAAAGTTCAAGCTTAAGTGCTTTCAATTTAGAAGTAAGATAAGACATCTCCATGATGTACTTTTTAATATTGCCTATGCCCGTTAAACTCATTGAAATTAGACTCTTTAAGAGCATACATATTTCAGCCTTTTTGTTTTTTACAAATCCATTTTTAATGTCCGTAAGGAACCTCTAAGCCGTAATTATCTTTTTAGATATTGAGCTCGTAAATGCTTTTGGAATGGCCTTTTTTATGATCATCATATACATGTGGTTTGATTTCTCCCACCTTTCTAAATTTATTTTTGTCATCAAAAGTAATCTCATCTATAAGAGATAAATGACAATCAACCTTTAACATAAGGTCAAGATCAATGACTGCAAAAATTGTTAAATAATTTTCTTACCATGATTTGAAATTAGAGCCATTTAGCATAGGAATAGAATTACTGTCGGTGATAAAATTAGTAGGAGTCATCATTGAATAAAGAATAACAAATAAATAAAACAAGCATATATAAGTCTCAAAACAAAAATAAATTCAAATAAAGGTAAACCTCATCTAGGGTTGGCAAATATGGGCTTGGGCCTAGGCTTACATGGCCCTATGCTTTTCCATTAAATATTAAATCATTCTTAATAAAGTGAAAAAATTAAATTAAAGATAATTATTCAATACATAATAGAATAATAGCCTAATACACAAAATATTAGTAACACAACATAATAAATCACAAATACTAATATAAGAAAACATATTAATTTAATATTTTGAGTTTTTCTTTTTTATTTATAAATAAAAAAGCTCAGACTCTTTTTTCCTAGACCCTTATCGAGGACCAATCTGTCATACTTTGAATTTCTTAACCCATATCCAGACCCATCCGATGTGGGCTAGGTTTTAGGCCCGCAAGCCTAAGTTGGGTCAGTCTAAGTTTTTTTGCCAACTCTAACCTCATTTCAAGATACTAGACACTCCATTAGCATTTCATCTACGGATAAAATATTAACTTGTAATTGATATCTTAGTGTAGTAATCAAACAATTATAATAAATATATGTCAAATAATAAATCTTCCTTTGGGTTGATTTATTATTGTCTTATAAAACAGAATAATTATCACGTGTTTATTATCATAGGTGCACATACAATTTTGTTAGAAATTTATTCACACAACCATTTATATTCTAAACAAATTACCATTTATATTCTAAACAAATTAATTTGCATAAGAAAGGTCACTTTAGCGACATATTGTTTCCATTAAGTTATTTATTTATATATATATATATATATATAAACATACCAATATTTGAATTTAAATTTGTACCGATGGTCAACTATTGACCAATCAACCATTGACGGGGTTAGGAGTGAACCGAGTCTTGTCAAACCCACCTAGATCCTAAACTAGCAGCAACCCCACTATTTTTTGTATCCTACATTTTTTTTGGTGGGTGGGTGGGTGGGGGGGGGGGGGGGGGGGTGTGGGGTTTATCTTCATGCGGCTTTACTTGATGGCTGCCACTTCTAGCCGATCTACCGTGGCTTGCTGCCTTGTCCTAGTCTAAAATCACTAGCTACCATTTTTTTGGTATATGGCACAGCTGCCTATTTTTGTCTACCGCCGCGTGCAGCGATATCTATTTTCTTTCGTCACGAGTTGGGCAACCTAGGCCAATGACAATGTCGCCAGTGGTGGTGGCAGTGGTTAAACCCCTTTTATAAAAAAAAATTTGAATTTCAAAAAATATTTTATTTAATAACATAAAATAACCACCAATTGTTCTTAGTTATTCAACATAAAGAGGCTCTAATACCACTTGCTAGAATAATAAACTTTTCGTGAAAACCATCACATAAATTCTAGGAACATAGATGCGGTATCACTAAGAATTAATTATTAAATATGTTGAAGCATACTTGAATCTATCATGTTTGATTACTCTTTAAAATTGTGTAGTTAGTCTTCTAGATAAACATATTATCCTAGAGAATCCTTTAACTTTTTCTATGTACTCTCTCTGAAAATGGATGTCAGAAAAGAATCGAATGTTACGTGTGACATGTGAACTATAATTACTTATATAAATAACTTTTCATATTGTCTTTAGGTATTCATATCTCAACCTATAATAGGAATATAAATTATCCTTAAGTATCTACACATTAAGGCCCACACCGTATCGGATATATTAAATCTCAAATTACTGAAAAACTTAATAGATAACTTTTAATTGGACTTAAACTTATATGATAATTCGCAACACCCAATTATTCACACATAAGCCTAACGTTGAATTAATGATCAAACAACATTGGATTAAGGATCTAACACTGAATATTAAAGCCCACATTTATTCTTTCTTAGTTAAATTCTAATATTACGTTATAACATCAAGTATTGATGAGCTATTAAAAAAAAAAAAGAACACTTAGTGTCAAAAATTAGATATTAATAATATTAGGGGCCTAAGGCTTATCCTCCCTTTCTAAAGCTTCCAAATTAATGACAAAACTTTGAACGTCAGTTGAAGAGACGTAGGATTCACGACCACCCCATTAAATTTAGACTTGTGTATTCGCGTTTTTATATGGAGTGAGTGAGTTTATTTTATAGTTGTTCTGATTTTGCTACCCTGCTGAGTCATGAAGTGTTGGACAAATCCTGACGTTGAAGAAAAGCCATAATCACTAAAAAGAAAAAATAAAAAGATTAAAAAAGGAGAGAGAGGATTCATTTTATTGCCATGCAACTCCAGCTATTAAAAGTTCGTTCTCCAAAACGCAAACAAGTTCTTCAATTCTCTCATACATGCAAATTTGCCTGCGACAAAAATGCGATAATATTTCAGCTTTTACCATGCATGCCTGTAAACAAACATGCATAACGAATTAGCTGATCTTCAAATATATAAATAATCATTAATGATGCTGAGGATCTGGTCCTCCCGGTGAGACTCTGTCAGACTCTCTATGAATCGTACTGGAAAGCCTCTGATAATGCTCAAGTTTGGTGAGATCAAACCCTAGCTCACGCAGCAGAAGTTGGCTATCAATATTGCTTTGCATGGCATTGGCCTGCTGTTCATCATGAAGAATACGTGCCTGAAAACTCATGAAAAGCAAAGAAAAAACGATAAAGAAAAGCATCAACATTGGGGCAATATTTGATGATTTACCCATGATAACTAATAAATAAGGCTATTTATGCAGTAATACTGGGGAGGAAGATGGCTTATAACTATTAATCAGTTCCTTGAGATATATTTCAATGGAAGATGATGCAAATAACTTGCATATATATAATGTAACAAGCATTCTTTTTCACATAACAATAACCCGAAAAAAAAAAGTAAAAATTGTTATTTCTCAGTGGAGAGAACATGTTGACCGACAGAACACTCCCAAATTAGATTCTGTGCACTCAGCACCGCCGCAGAGTTTTTTTTTTGGTTTGTTGGGGTGGGGTGTGTTTTTATGATATAGGATCTGTATATCATGTCTGCAAAGATTCTCCCTCCATAAGAGTATGGAGTTGCCTTCATATCTCAATTTTAAATTTTTATCTATTGTGTTTTTAGAATGGTATTTCATAATTATAACAATCATGCATGATCAGCAACATAAATTTCAATAAACATCTCTGGATATGTCTCTAGAATAATTCTCAACTGCCAAGGGTTTTGATTTGTCACTTTTCAACGTCTGAATCATATGGTTATAGTCTTCACATGGGTTTGTAGTTGGATGAGTCAATCCATATTCTTATGGAAATGAAGAGAAGAATATCCAAACAATATAGTTTTTTTTTTTAAGTTTCTTTTGGGTTGGAAATATTAATTAATACCTTTTTTTTTTAAACCAAACAGATATGTGCCAAATTGATTTTCCCAATAATATTTAACCGACTTTCATTACTTTAGTATGAATCAGTTTATTAAGAATGGTTTGTTTCTTGTGGCTGATAATGGAAGAGGATTAAATAAAAAAGTTAGGAAATCTGATGACAAAGACATCTTCAAATGTTATTTGTTCATAGATTCTTGAGTTGCTTATATTCTTTCAGCTCATGATGAATCATGAAGTGGTCGACAGAGAGCAGTGTAATTTTTTCTTTGTTTTGACCGAAAATGATAAGCAAAGTGGCCGAGTAATAAGAAGCTTATTGGAAGTCCTATGCAAAGTCTACTAAAAGTTGACCAAGTCCTATCGCAGGTGGCTATCCTATCTGATCCAATAAGAAGTTGCATTGCAAATGGACAGATTTACTTTTTGATAATGAAGAGAACCAACTCGGTTTTAAATTTTTGTTACTTTATTTTTTTTCCCCTCCTTTATTCTTTTGTTTCTATCGCTAAAGCCAGACTCATATAAAATAGCTAAACAGAGATCTTGTAATATGTATTTGTATATATCCCTTTTGATCATCAAGCTTAACGGGGCACCACCATACCTGGGTTTTGTTTCACCAAAAAAGTAAAAAATACACACACACACACACACACACATTAGTTTAATGACAAATAACAAGATATTTTATAATGCTGCTGGCGGCGGGCAATTTCTGTCATTCTGACAATGAATGGATCCATGGATGAACTTTGTTGCAGCAATTTTTTTATAGTGAAGAAGTCGTGGCTCCACGCAGGACATTTATCCAGAGTTGATCTAGTCAGATTCATGTTGAAATAAAATAAGAAATGGATAAGAAAGAAACAACATTAACAATAATAATGTTGGGAATGTAAATTATTGTAACAATTTCTTTTAACGAACTGATATGTCAAAACATCATGTTTTCTATTTCCGTTTTTTAAAATGGAAAATATAAAGTCGAACATCAAATTGATGAGTCAATATATTATATTTTTTAAATGAATTTTTTTCATCATTGAGGTCCTATTTAGTATTGAGATTACAATACTAAATTGTTTGGTGAATACTTATTGTACAGTTTGAAAGTTAAAATAATTTAATCTCACACTTGTACGATTAAAAAAATTTACTTTCTTTGTCAAAATTATTATTTAAAAGTTATATTTATTGTGCATTATCATTTTTATTTCATAGTTATTATTTTTTTAATAATAAATATAGTTTAAAAGTTACAACACTTCAATACTAATTAGGCCTGAATTTTCGAATTGGGAGTGTACACATTAGTGATTTGAGGTGGGTTGTTTTGGGAACATTTCACCCTTTAGCAACATTACCTAGAAAATGAAGAGACAAAAGCCAACCGTGCTTAAATTTTTATCATAGCAATCTTTACCATTAACCCGGTTGGATTAATTCTTGTGTTCAATATTTTGAAATTCTAATATTTTGGTTCTTTGTCTCTTGCTCCCTTGTTAGGGTTCAAATTCTTCTCTTTGCAGTTGTTCATTATGTCAATATATTTATATCAAAATTATTGTAAATCTCAATTTACCCTTATATTGTAAAGAAGATTAAACAAAAATTAACTCACTGCCATTTTTTTTTATAGTCTTCTGAACAAAATGAGGGTAAGTTAAAGTTTACAAAAGTTTGAAGTATTTTGAAAATGATCATTTTACATTCAGAATAATTTGGGGTACACACACATACACACAGAAATTTTTCAGTTAGTGTTATGACGTTTTGATAAAGTGCAAAAAAAATCATCACGCCATACAGTATAATACATAAAAATGTGGAACTCTCGATAGAAACTTTGTATATATACTGATTTGAAACTTTATTAAGGAAAAAATTGTAATCATTCCCACGTTCTGCTGTTGATAATAATATCAAAAGCTACTGATATCTGCACATCTAGGAGTTGGAATACAGATCTTAAACCCAAAATTGTAGAATATGACCATCAATTTTTAAATCCTGGAAAAAATCATGACGTGCTTCATCACAAAATACCATAATTCTAACGTTAAAATTGAAAGTAGAATTTTTTTATTTAATATATACCAATACAAGTCTGTCAGGACATGCCTAGATGAAGGCTAGTTAAAAACTTTTATCCCAACAAATGAAGGGTCTACCCTTAAATGAGTAGAAATTTCTACTGTTACCACGCATATAAGTAAAACTCGAACCCTCAACCTAAAAAAACAAAAACTTGAACCCACGATCTCAGTGATGAGATGAAAATGTGTTGCCGTTAGTTGCCGAAGAAGGAAATAAAATTACCCTGGGCCTAGCTAATGCATGGGAAAGATCGCAGGGTAGCCTTCAAAACCAAAACTACGTTAAAAATATCTTTGTCTGGATAAATATACCAGATGTTAGGAAGATCTTTTCGTCTGTTTCAAATACGAAATTTGTTTCAGGCATATATAATCCTGGAATGAGTTAAGAATTCTTCCAATTTTCTGATTGAAAAATCCATCTGAAGCAGCATGTCCATTCTTTTCTCGGAGATTACTCAGATCTTAATATATATTCTTAAGCAGGTGATCGATTTAATGTGAGAATTAAACAAGATCTATGATTGTATTAATTTTTTAATTATAATGTTCAACGTATATAATTAACTAAGCATCTTTTGCCGACCATATTGTCCTGCACAAGTGCCTCTTTCACACGTAGTTCGTTACTTTCCAATATAATAGAGTGAGAAATCATCCTCATAGATTCAATTATTCATTTGTCCAAACCCTTTGATTGACCCCATAAAAAGGAAAAGGGGACAGAAAAAAAGACACAACAAAACATTGTCAAAAAAAAAAAAAAAGAAACCTCCTGTTCTAAGATGAGGGCATGATATACAATTAAACCCTAGCCACTTTTAGTGAGTCTACTTGTCCATTGTATGAATCCTCGATCTCATACTTTTTCAGTTTGTTCGTCATTGAACTATCATTCAGAAATAATTTTTAAGCTGTTTTTCTCCAGAAGATGGTTCATCTGCTTTAGTTGCGTTCAACATGTCCTTCTCAGACAAAAACATCAGGAATTATTTATCCAGAAGGCTTTTACAGTCGTAAAAGTTTTGGAGTGATAAGAGAAAACAAACAAGCATTTTCATTTTATAATTTATTTTTAACCAAAAAAAACATATAAGAAAAAGCAACATAATACAACAGAAATTGATATGTAGCATTTGTTCGAAACAACCTCATGAGTGGAGCAATGCTTAAGGCATTGTCGGAGAATATCAGTGATGATTGGGATCTGGTCCTCCAGGTGACACTCTCCTGGTTCCTGAATCTAAGATGGATTCGTGTCGAAAGTACTCCAGTTTGTGCTTGTCATAGCCCAAGTCATTCAAAAGAAGGCGACTGTCGATCCTCGTCTGTTTAAGGGATCTTGCCTCTGACCTCAGGATAAGTAGTAGTATCAGCAAGACAACAAAGAATAGCATCAAAACTCGACTAGCAGTTTGAGAAGCCATCCAATGCTACAAAAGATGATTTCTAAAGGGAGATTATTAGCTAAGGTCTGAAACAAACCTATCGGTTTTGACAATCAGCTCCTTAGATGAATGAAGTTCGCTAATGAACCATTCTATTTATACTTGAAGGTAGATGCAAACATGACAAAAAAGTAAAGCTAGTGGAGATAAAATGGGTCAGTATTTTTTTTTTTTTTTTCCCTCGATGCTTTTGTTTATAATCATATCTAACATTATGAAAGTTTCACGGAGAAGACAAATATGAATCCCATGAACAAATGTCCTCTTGTCTTCTGAATGTTTGTGGATCTTCCATTACCTCAAACTACAAATATACATAAATTGGCAATCATTCCTTCCATTTCTGTAGGGGAGCCTGATGTGTGCTAAATTTGTATTGTAATGTTCGGTTAGTATTTTTTACAGTTTATTGTAGTTTGAATGTTGTTGTTTTATTGTAGTTGTGGTTTGTTTTAGTTACATTGTAACTGGTATTGTAGAGTTATTTTATTAGTTGGATTTAAATGGATGATGAAATGAAAAGAGGTAGAAAAGAATTCTATTATCAATGGACTGTGTTTCTTATCTTGCGAGTGATTCTCTCAAATCAACCTTCTTTCTTTAATCTTCTCTCGTGTCTCTAAGATTTATGTAATATTTGGTATCAGAGCAGATGCAACCAGACCAAAAAAAAGAGTGATTTCAAAACCTTTGTTACTATAAAATTTGAGAATCAAGATGTAGTCATACGAGAGATTCTTAGCAAACTTTAGAGTCTAAACCAAGTATGACCAAATAAGTTCCCAATATTCCCAAGCCGGTGCAGGTGTCGTCCAAAGTCCAAAGCTAGGAGAATCTAGTTCATCCATTAGAACAACAAATTTATCCTTTGGCCGAACACTAAAATTAAAATTCCCAAATTTCAATGGTGAAGACCCAAATAGTTGGATTTACAGGGCTGAACAATACTTTGAATATCAGAAGATTATGGAGGAACACCGAGTGCAATTGGCATCTTTCCATCTTAAAAGAACCGCACTTCAGTGGTTTCGTTGGCTAATGAAAAACAAAAGGACCGGCTTCATGGGCTGAGTTTACACGAGCCCTCCTTAAAAGATTTAGACCAACGGAGCTCGATGATGCTTCAAAAGCTTGGCTCCAATTAAAGCAAAAAAAACCACCGTATTGGTTTACCGAGAAGAATTTGAGAGATTGTCTCAGATGGTGCAGGATATACCATAAAGCTTCTTAGTTGGTAGTTTTGTTGGAGGATTCAAAGATAAAATTCGCTTGGAGTTACAGATTCAGAAGCCTCAGTCATTATCAACAGCCATTGGACTTGTTAGACTTATTGAGAAAAAATGTAACCTTTGTAACCAGCCCTCTAAAATCCAATCTACAACCTCCCAAGGTTTGTTAGGATCCCAGCCAAGCAATTCAACTCCATCAACATTTAAACGTTTGATACCAAGTGAGGTAAAAGAGCGTAAAGACTGTAGCCTTTGCTACTATTGTGACGGAAAATATTGTCCTAGTCAATCAAGGTGCAAAACATGATTAATGTCCAAGTAGTTCCTCGAGGACAAGGATTTTTTTAAGAGAGGACGATTAATGATGTGTGCTGATTATGTATTGTAATGTTTGGTTATTATTTTTAATGGTTTATTGTAGTTTAAATGTTGTAGTTGTATTGTATTAGTGGTTTGTGGTAGCTATATTACATTTGGTATTGTGTAGTTATCTTATTAGTTGTATTTAAATAGATGATGAAAAGAAAAGAGGCAAAGAAGAATTATATTATCAATAGACTGTGTTTTTTATATGAAGAGTGGTTCTCTCAAATCAACCTTCTTTCTTAAATTTTCTCTCGTGCCTTTAAAATTTAGATAACAAGCCCTCTTTCTCTTCCCCGATATACCTGCCAGGCATGACACACAACCCAATGACAAACACATTTCAGTTAAAATGATTTATTCATGTCTCAATGGGAAATTCTGGAAGGCGGTGGGCTTAAATTTAAGGGGGGATTGCTCATAAAATCATGTCTAGAATCGCATTATTCCTCGCTCAAGGCAAAAACATCTTCACATGCGGTTGAATATCTTAAGTATGTTTTTCACACGTAATTAAAATTGACTTCTTATCATAATTTAATCAAAGAGACTTTTTGATGTGGTCCACTGAGGGTGGAATGAAATAAAAGTTAATAATATATAATTCTTAGTTCATAAATAATAATAATAATAAAAAGAACAATCATGAATGTGAACTTTCTGTTGTATAATTGTATGGCTGGGGAATCTCGACAAAGTCCAGTCAGACACATGGTTGGTTTGGGCGTGGTACCAGGTTATGCTAGCTAGTGGAGATTGGACTTCACATGGCACCTCAAAATTGAGTCGTGTGTGGTACAAGTTTAGACGAGAGTGTTAACCGAGATGCCACAAATGAAGATGGCAGTCAAAAGTTTAGTGGTAAAAGCCTTATCTGGAGTCTAGACAGTGGTGTAGTTCTTTAACAAAGCTTGATGACATGGCCCTGAGTTTCTTATTATTATTCTCCATTCACTTAAAGCTTCTTTCTGCCACCAGTTCGCCACATACACTATCCATAGGATTATTCAAAGAGTCACTTTCATAAATGGCCTTAAGATTATCTCTAGGAATTAGAAATAGAGAATCTTCACCTCCATCTCGCACTTTTGGGCAATAGAAAATCTGTTTCAAGGACAAAATAAAGTAGCAGCAGTTTAGGTAGTGCTAGTGGACGAAAGAAACATAGCTTTACACAACAACTACCACCAAATACAATTAGCTGTCCATTAACGGTCAGGAAGTATTATTATTTTGAAGAGGCAGAGTGCTCCCATATGAAGTTGTAAAAGAAAAGTTACTTTTCCGTCTTGGAAAATTTTAATTTCATCACAGCAGATAGAATCTTCATATTGTTATCTCGTCTTTTCTTATTAGTACGTTGTCTTCTCAAACATCAGTAGTCCTCCTTAACTTAAAATCAAGCTATTATGAAGCAGGACAAACTCACCAAATAGAAAGCAATACGGCCTTGGTTGCAGCGAAGGGTGTTAAATATTTCATAGATACTGCAAGAGTAACGAAATTTGTTATATCAGGAAATGAGAGGTGTGACAGAAACAGTAATGTTCAACGTGAATAAATAATCTTATAACTCATTTGAACAAACTGATTTTGAAGACTGTTTCTGAGCCAGCTACCTCATCTAAAACTACATCCTTAAACAACTGGATGATCGAGTGTTGTCTTGCCCAAGTTTTTGATGGAAGGCAAGCGAAGGACTAAAAAAGTTAGCCGTTGCAGCTACAAGGGGCTAGTCTTTAGTCATTATAATAAACAGGTTAGCTTTTGCCCAGGTGATTTACATTCTCTAAATGAAATGGAAATAATGATGCCTTCAGAGAAAGAAGCAAGGGATCAAGGTTTTCAAATACTTCATCACTGTATGGCATATTATCCTGAAAGCTTAAACAGACCTCTGCCAAACAGAATCTTAAACCGAACTTGGCCAATCTATCTTGTGGAACCTACTTATAACTGTAGCAAGCATAACTGGTAGGAAAAAGGAATCTGTGCAACCAAGATAGGCAGCATGGAGTCAAGTGCTCATTTGAAATTAACACTTAGTTGAGTTGAGTGCATCATATTTTGCAATTCTACGCCTCTGGCAGCCTTCAAGGAAAGTACGCCATATAAGAGCATTTGGTGGGAAAGGCATTGTAGTAATAATTTTTTCTGCTTCCTTAAGATGTCCATATCTTACTAGCAAGTCCACAACACAATGATAATGATCCATTTCTGGTTCAACCCCATAACTCCTATTCATTCTCTCAAACAATTCCATCCCTTCTCTCACTAGCCCACCATGTCTGCAAGCTGTAAGCACTGCAATCAAAGCAACCCTATCAGGTTTAAATCCAAGAAATTCCATCTCTCTGAACCTTTCTAGCGCCCTTTGAGCAAAACCATTTAGTCCAAGAGCAGAAATTAGAGCAGTCCATGTAATAATGTTTCTATCTGTCATTTCGTTGAATATTTTCACGGAACTTCCAATGCTCCCACATTTTCCATACATGTCTATTAACATATTGCAAACAAATGTGTCCAAAGAAATGATTTCTGTCTTTTTGACGAGACCATGAAGAGAACTGCCCAAGGCAAGGTTGCAAAGTTTGGAGCACGCGCTCAAAAGGCTGACAAATGTATAATTGTCTGGATAAATTTGAGCTGCACGCATGTATTTAAAAAGTTCCAACACTTCTTTGTAATCACCATTGCGAGCACAAGCTGCAATCACAATATTCCAAGATACTATGTCAGGTCTTTCAAGCTGAGAAAGCAACTTTACTGTTTCATTATATTGGCCAGTTCTGTTGTAAATTCCAGCAATGATGTTAGCAGGGACAACAGCTCTTGGTATGTTCAAAGCTGTGACAAAAGCCAGGGCATCAGATATGAGAGCACTCTTGGCATATGACGTCATGAGGGAGCCTTGCACATACTCATAATTCTCATATCCCATTTGAATAATCAGACAATGAAGCTGCAACAGCTGGAAGGCTAATGATGATCTAAGAACATGAGAAAATGTGAACTCATTAGGTCGGTAACCTAACTGAAGCAACTTTATCAGTAAAAAAATAGAAGTAGGAGAGCTTTTAATTGCACAACCCAAAATCAAAGCATTCCACGAAACGATATTCTTATTAGATATTTCACTGAAACAGAGATGAGCATCCTCCAAATTATCACATTTAGCATAGAAGTCAACCAACGCACTACCTACAAAAACATCACATTCTAAAGCATTCTTGATTACTTTAGCATGGATTGATTTTCCCAAGATTGAGTTCTGCAGACCAGCACAAGAATTAATAACATATACGAATGTCGTCTGGTTGGGAAACACTATATCCACAGACATTCTTAAATAGAATTCAAGTGCTTTTCCAAAATTTTCGCTCTCTGCTAATGCACCAATAATTGTATTCCATGATACAACATCCCTAATCGCCACATCCTTGAACATTTTCTCTGCAGAGCATATGCCTGCACATTGAAAGTACATATTAACTAAAGAATTTGCAACCAAAAGTTCATAATCAAACCCATTCTTGAGCACGAAACCATGTATCTGCTCTCCAAATTCCAAATCTTGTTCATTTGACAATCCATGAATAACACCCACAAAAGAAGATTCAGTCAAAGCGACCTCCGACCTGACAAGCTCGCGAAACAAAAACATACAATCTTCAACAAATCCATGTTTCCCAAAAATAGATACTATTGAATTCCACGTCACTAAACTCTTCCTTGGCATATCCTCAAATACAGAAACCACCTCATCCAAGCAGCGATGCCGCCCATACAACCCTAACAGGGCAGTCCCTACAAAGGCATCAGCACAAAATAACCCATTCTTCAAGACTGAAGCCTGTAACTGAGCTCCCTCAACAGGATTCAAAGAATCACATGACAACAACCCACCAAAAGTGAACTGGGTAGGTTCAAAACCCCGGTTTATCATATAAAGGAACATTCTCAAAGCGTCCTCTACATATCCACATCTACTGTAAGCACTAATTATGCTATTAAAAGACACCACGTTTCTGTCGGGCATTTTTTCGAACAGTTTCCGGGCAGTGACCGGTTCCCCAAGAGATGCGTACAGTGAAATAATACTATTGTAAAGAAAGATGGGTTGGTCAGGGTTTGGGCCTGCCGTGACGGTGAGCGCATGGAGACGTTTTGTACTGCGGAGGGAAGGAGCTCTCGAGCAAGTTTTGAGTAGGCGAAGAATGCGCTGATGGTGTTTGATGAAATCTCCATGAAAGCTCATGCAGGCGGGAAAATTCACAGAGGGCGATCAACAGTTTTGTGTGGGTTGTGGCCCATGACTTAACCTCAGAAGGAATTCTCTTGTGCTGGGCGCATGGCCCACTAGCTTTAGAAGTGGGCTTGTCATGGTGGATCGATGATAAGGAATGTGATTCCACATTTGAATTAGGTAAGTGATTGCTATATCACATAACCTTTTAATTTAGTGGTTATTACATTATTAATTTTTCTTTTTAAAAAAAATAGTCGCATGCCCCTGCCCAATACCTATGAATAGGAGGGACCATTCTATTAATAGATAGGGGAATTAAAATCCTAAAGCTAACTTTTTGCTGATATTAAAACTCAAACCTACTCCCCCTCAATTTTTATGGTGTAGGTTTTCCTATAGGGTTACAAAGTATATAGGTGACCACTACATTAACTAAACGATAATACTAACAATGATGATTAAGTACCAACATCTCAATGTCAACTACATGTATCATCTAGTTATTAAATGATTAATTTATAACTAATAAAATCATTATTGTGTCATCTAATAGATAAATATTACATCAGTTGAGATACAAATTAGTATCCTTATTATTTATCAAAAACACCTCAAAATTTAAACACTAAATGATGTGGTATTCATCATTTGAAACTTGTAAAAAAAATCAACTATATAAGGCATTACAAATCATGTGTAGGATAATTTGATATGAAATTTGAGAGAAAATTATCAAACCAAGTGTTTAATAATAAATTTAACATAAAATGTACCACAATGACCAACTTTTTTTTTATAACATGAGAAAGTAAAACTTATTTATCCACAAAGAACAACTTTACTCTTAAGTTTTAGCTTGGATTTTGATGAATGATTATGCATACATTGTCATATATGCTATGTCTCTTACTCATGAAGGCCAGCTTTTGGTAGCTTTTATATATATACCCTTGGTGTGCATCAACTATATGCCCAAAGTATTTTACTTTGATATCAATATAATGGAAAAAGAATCTCACGAAATGACTCAAGTTATGCCGGACAATAAGCTGAGATGTGTGGCGAACAAACAAGCATATTCATATTTACACTGTAGGCAGTAGCTACATGCATAGATCAAGTCACCAATCACCACCATGAACCAACAAATTAAATTAATGACAATTGTTTGTGTTGATTAATTACCTATTAACTTCTTTAAACATGTACGCACGACAACGAAGGAGCAAACTAAAAACTAAAAGTACGTAGGTCAATTTACTAATTGATTTCATCATACCATGTTTACGCATAAAATAGATTGTAGATTGTCACGTCAAACATATTTTTTATAACCTACTTTGGTGCTAAAGAATTGAGTTGAGCTCATCTACCGTCTACAATATAAAGATTGAAAGGTATTGATTTATAAAATCTAATCAAATCAAAGGGAGAGATATACATACGTAAATTATATCTTAGATTTGCAAACATTACTCCTGTTTGGATGCATAACTATTGAGTTACAAATTCACAATTCGGTCTTAACATCTAAGTTGTGTAATGAGATTTTAAAATTTTTGTATCATGTATGCATTTGTGAAAGTATATAATTTAATATTTAATTACTTTTACAATTTTATTATTAAATATTCATCAATCACATGCTTATATTTTGACTGTAGGTGGTGGTAATCGAATCGATCTTTATCTTTATCATCTATTGTATTAATGCAAAATTATAACTTTGATCACAGTTTTGATATGTCTAGTTGGCCCTTTTTTGTTTGAACTTTATGTGATCTGTTTTAAGATTGAGAACAAAAGCTTTGATTGGTACTTGTGTAATAGTCCATAATTTGAGTAGTAGACAGTAGGACACCATTCCATGATAATGAGCATGGGATGCTCTGTGTATGTAAAGCAAGGCAATAGTTTCTCCAGCAGCTGACTGGTCCCCACTGTGAACATGTTTTTTCTTAATTAAATTGTCTTTGTGTTGTTGTTAAAGAGTGTGAAGGCAATCCCGAACATTACTAAGTGTAAAATGCTTGATTTGGAGGGGTCTGATACAATTGTGGCTGAAGGGCGTTGGTCATCAAGTGATCCAAATGCACTTGTTCATCACATTCCTCTTGGTTCTAATTATGTAAGAGTTTGGGTGGATATAATTAGGCGGCGGCTAAAGTTTTTGTGGAAAGTAACACCTTATTTGACTACAATTGAAGAATTTGTTGGGAGTACAATTGCATGGCCAGCTGATAGAGTTATCATGTTTGTTCCCAACTAACTTTTCTAGTCCATCTATTTAGGTGTTCTTTTACATCATTTTCTTTTTTCCAATGACCTCATATTTTTAAGTTCGTTTGCAAATATGATCTAATTTACCACTATAAGAAAGTAATTTTGCATTTTTCTACTTTGAGAAGGTTCTGATTTTATATTTTTTTGTATGCAAAATTGTCTTTTCTATGTTATCTTCTTGGTTCAATTTTTCCTAGAGTGATTATTTTGAAAAGTAGTTGTTTTGTTCATTTTTACTAGGAGCCATACGCCAAGGTTTCACTATTGCCATTTGTGTTTGAAATGTTAATCTTGGTGGGTTGTGATTTGGCTTATTGCTTATCATTATGTTATTTCATTTTTTCTTGATAAATGAAAAATAAAATCTTTTCCTCTTGTGATACAAATATTCAGATTCGTTACTTTGAATTTTCAATAATATTATTTTTATTTGTATTTATTAATGAGTCATTATTTTATTTGTCATTCTTAAAGCATCATTATTAATTATTTTTATTATCATAATGTAACTATGTTTTTGTTTTAAATTCATGACGCAAGTTGTAAAGATTTAAGTATATTTTGTAAAAGAGTATAAGGCAAGGTGTGGATGTTATCGGTAACATAACGGGTAAAAAATTGTAAGTATGACATGAACGTACTTAATTTTTTGTGTACTTAATTTTTTGTATAAGTCTCTTTGTATACTTTGATGTACATGATCATATAATTTTGGATGCTTATATATAGTTACAGTGATGAAATATATGGTACCTAATTTTTTTCATGAAAAGAATAATAGATTACACGTCAAATGGTTTGGCATTGGAGACTTAAAATTATATTTGGTGAATAAATATTTTGATACGAATTTATCAACTAAATTGATGATATTGAACAACCATTAAAAAAATATTTTTTATTTACCAACATTCATAACTTTTGACAAATGCTACTATATAAAGATTTAACATCTTCCATAGCATTTACTAACAGCTACATTATTTATATATATTAATTTTGTACTAGTTGTAACATTACCAAAACGTTATAATTGTTAGTAAAATTGCATTATCAAAGTGCTATAAAAGACAAGCGGTAGCATTAGTAAAGATTCAGTAGCATTTTTTAATGTTATATACGGAATTTAGTAGCATTGCATAAATGCTACACACTGCATAATAATAGCATTTGCACAAAGCTGTAAATAAGATTTGCTAACTATTTTAAAATGCTATATATATGAATTGTTAGCATTCAATAGATGTTGTTAAATAGTAAAACTTTTAGTTACATGGGCAAACTTAGCGTTGCCTAAAATACTACCAATCACCTTTGGTAACATTTTTTGGATGCTATTATATATCTTTTTTGTTGTAGTGACATTTATATTTTATATATGAAAGCTGTATGAAGTACTTCAAACTGACTGGTGTACTTCAAATTTTTAAGTTTATCCATCAATTGTTCTAAAACCGAATTATGAACTTTTTAAAACTTCATCATGGCTTTTATTATTATTTTGGATATTGTTGTACCTATGGACTTCAATGCAGGTGGGCTCTTGGCTAGAGAAAATCACAAGCTTTGGTGTTCATGACTGTTAGGTTCTTATGGTCATTATAGTGGCAAGAAGCATATGGTTAGTTCAGTCTACTTACTAAAATAATTAACTTTTTGTTTAGTTGTTTTAATTTCATATCTATGCTTGTTGTTGGTGATCTCTGTATGTTTGCTATGTTTTGATGGTTTTTTATTTTTTTTACAATAATTATGCCCAATTTTCTTTACTTGATCTTAATTCTCAGCCCTATCACTATGGAAAAGGAGGAGAAAGAAATATTTCTCAAACTATTATTCAACATTTTTTTTAGAGATGCTAATTTTATATCTCTCTTGCTCTCTCTCTTTTTTGGGTCCTTATTGCAAGCTTTTTAGTATTTTACAACTCTGATGTGTTGTAGGCCGCTCATTTACATAATATTAGTCTTATAATTTCTCTTTAATATCCTCTGAGAACTATCTTCTTTGTGGTCTAATTTTGACTTTTTCCCCCTCTCCTTCCGAATCTAAAGTGACATCTTTAATAACTATGAGATTGTAGTTATAACAGCTATAATCACAAGAAACTGTAAAAAATATGCCCAGGGCGGTGGGAGCTAGTTGACCTCTGTTAATGTTCCTTGATTTTATTTTGTTGGGTTGGACTTGGATAATATTTAATGATTAAATGTTATATTTTGTTTTGCCATTTACAACTTATCGAAATCTGAAAAAGTTATATTTATTAAAGTTGTTGCTTAAGGCATCTAGTTTAAGGCAGCGCTTAACTTACATTAAATGTAAGTAACATTCCGAGAATAGGAATCGTTGGATTCCTCAATTTGCAGATCCAACGGGTGTGGTGAAATATAACGTAAAATTAGTTTTAGGTAATGGTTGGAAATTATTTTTTTAAAGCAAAAGAATGGCTACCTGCTAAAACGGTTGTCGAAAAAGTAAGGAAAGGGGTTAGTCGATAAAGACAATTGTCAGTGGAAAAGCCCTGTAATTGAAGATAGAAAAGACATTACATAGGTTTTGAAAGAGGAAAGCATTAGAAGCAGCAAACGAGATAACCAAATTGCTATTTCATTATTTCATATCACAAATTAGGGAAACAAAAAAATTGCAGCCTCATAAAATCGAAGCTACAGGCGCTGGAATGTGGCAGAAATTGGTAAAATGTGAAGCATCATCCTGTGAAGTTTTCTTCACCATAAAATTTCCGTAACATCATTCCTTGTTATAGGTGGGTCGTGATAATTGGAACATGGTGATTTGAAAAAATCCCAGAATTGATTCGGATACAAGCATGATAGAGTAAAGGGAAGAATGTATCTGTGAAAATTGTATCAAAGAATTCACAGGTGAACCGGAGTTAGATGAAGTTGCCTATTGTCGTGAAGAGAAGAAGGCAGAAGTTGAAAATAGTGCAGATGATAAGAAAAAGGAGCAAAAGAATTACGGTTTCATTTCGTACTTGTAAGTAAGATTCTAGCATTCGTTTTAAATAATGCATTAGAGGTTAATGTTAATCGATATGATTGCAGTGTTTGCATTTCAGGTTTAATTGTTAGGTTAATGGGTATAAGAGAACATGTAACATATTATAAGTTTGTAACGTAAATGGGAATTTTAATTGATATTCTGAAATGAAATTGATTGAAGATTGATAAGATATATTTGATATTTCAGTGGTATTTTTCATGTAGTTAATGTTATTTATTAAACGATAGATCACATGATGATGATCGTGAAGAATGATCGTTATGGAAAATAAGAATGATTAAAAAAAATGAACATAGATATACCCAAACTAAAGGTTTGGGAGTGATAAAGTCTGTAATTGATGCCATGTATAATTTTTTTTTTCCCGACAACTGTAGTAAAGAAGCAGTCCAGAAGTTAAAGGAAAAGGATGAAAATGCATGTATAACTAAAGAGGTTAGTGAATGAACTTGAAATTTTTAATAACAAACAACATTGGAGAATAATGAGACTTAGCTTATCTTATTACTACATTGCAGGTTAGGAAGGAAATTGGAATGGCATTCAAGAATCTACCGACTGATAAAAGGCGCAAGTACACAGTTGGAAGACACCGAGTAGGTCGTGTGGATGGGGAAAGACCGAAGTTTGTATCCAGGTGTGTGCCCGAGCGATTGGCTTCCGTTGTAGGTAAACTGCGGCCAGAACAAAGAGCGGCCGTGTGCTCTATTGGATTTGGCCAATTACTGGATATGAAGTGTGGTCGTTTGAAACGAAAACTTTGTGACTGGTTATTACAGAGGGTTGACACGGCAAGGTCGGTATTATGTGTTAATGGTTGGGAATTAGAGCTAAGTGCACAGAATTTTGGACAAATAATGGGTATTTCTGATGGAGGAATGCACGTGGAATTAGATGGTGACATGAATCAGGTGTCTGGCTATGTAGAGAGGTTTGAAGTCACGTCTAGGCGTATAAACATTAAGAAATTGGTTGAAATAGTCAGCAGATCAAGTCGTGATGATGATGAATTTAAAGTAGCATTTTCGTTGTTCACATTGTATGCAGTGTTATGTCCACCAGGGGGAGTCCATATCAGTTCAGAATTTTTGTTTTCTTTGACAGACGTGGAAACAATAAAATCAAGGAATTGGGCGTCTTTTTGCTTTGGTAGGCTAATGGATGGGATAACAAGATACAAGGAAGAGAAGTTGTCATATGTTGGGGGCTGTTTGCTTTATCTTCAGGTAAATATGATATCTGCACAAATATCTTTTTTTATTTGTTTCATAGATATTTGTTGCAGAAGTTGGATGTTTGATGAAAAACCGAATTAGTAAATGAGGGCCTTAAGGGTTAACAATTGTTAAATTTGAAATCATTTACTCATTAACCCCTAGGACTTGATATTTTATTAAAGACAGTTGGTTATTGATTAATTTGATGTAATATTATGAATTAATGTATTGGTGTCCATTATTTGTATTACGTGTACGAAGATCTTAATGTATTAAATTGTTTTGGGTGTCCATTTTTCTGAGTTCATCCAGGTATTATACATAAATTCTGTTATTTATGGGAAAAGTAGAAAAGATGCGTCAATGTGTCCAGTTGTCAGGTGGGATGCTGAAGAAATAAGAAGATTTATGAAGTGGTTGGATATGGAAGGCGGCGTTGGGACGGAGAAGGTATGCAAGAAGTAATTAGTGAAAATATGTTGTAAATCTAGCTTTTTATGTAGGTGGATAATAACATATTTACAGTATAACATATGTTCTTGATTTTTTATGTAGGTGGTTAATTACATATTTCGAGTGCAATATATGTTTATCTTGTTGTTTATGACAAAGGGCATTACCGACGTAAAAATAATGGTGACCTATAAACCTATAAGGGGCTGTAACAAGTAGACAAATCATTAATTTGGGGCGTACATTAAAAATTTTTTAAATTGTGAATATGTAATTATGGTGGAAATGAGCAATATAATTGATGGAAAATTCAACATGATTTGGACCTGATTCAGAAGTTGTTGAATGTTTTATTAGAATTGGATATCTTGTACTTGTAGAATGCTATTAGTTTGTCCACATTACAGAAGTAGGTGTGTTTTTTTGTCATTATTTCATACTTATGGTTACAATGCCACTTTATTATAATAAAAAAGACTAGACGCTGTGGTAATTTAATGTTTTTGCCTTTGAAGATAAAAAGGAAAACACGTATTTTTTTCTAAGTGTTGAATACATTTATAAAATAAACCGCAGGGAATTAGTGTGTTGTCTTTGATGTTGCTGTCGAATTGTGTCAGGTGAGTCCTTGTATATAATGGGTAATTGGGGTGGGAAGGCGTTGTGGTGAAAGTTTTAAAAAATAAAAAGGTTTGTAATTGGAGTAAAGGGGTTGGTGTTTGTTGGGGAAGGCTGAAGAAGATATTAAAGGAAATGAAAAATGGTAAATTAGGGCGACTTGAGTTTAGGCTGTAACAATTTTATATTCATAATATAGATGCAAAGGAAAAAAAAAAGGTAGAAATGAAGATGTTGAAATAGTTTAAGCATGTCATTGTATAATTATCGGAGTGTTATTGTAATTAAAGAAAGGAATGTACTGGCATATTTGTACAACATGGCATTGCCGATGAAAGATTAATACTAATTAATCCTTCATTTAGGTAGCGTTGCGTGGAAGTGTAATGAAAGGTTGCAAAGTAGTCGATCACGGTGGGGAAAATGATCATTTGGTTAATAGAGAGCAGAAAGAGTATAATAATGGGAAACAGATTGGACAATGGCCACATGAGTTGAATGCCGATGTTGCTGATATAAACAAGGTGGATGCTGAGATGATTTGTGAAATAAAGGACATAGGAAGCACTGCAGTTGAAATTGGACAGATTACAGCTGTGAATTATGAAACGATTAAAAAAGATGGATCAAGCAATGAAATCATTGAAGGGATCATATTGCATGGCAAAGGGCTTGGCATTGGAAAGAAAAGTAAGACAGTGACGGAGGGTAGTGCGGGTCATGAACACATATCATCGGAGATAAATTATTTATTGTCTCACAAAAGACAACATATTGAAACGCCTTTTTCCGGAAGGTTGGATGTGAGTGATGAGTCATGATTAGTTTGGGAGTCTTTTTTTGTGGTGTCTTACGGTTGTGGAATTGAATAATTTGACAAAAGTTATTTTGTTAAGCTAAAAAAGAAATTGTGGGAATTATTGTGAGGTAAAATATTTTTGCACATTGTTTATTGGTTTTTCTGATCAACACAGGGTAAATTGGACAAAACAAATCTTGTTTCAGCCTCAGTACATAGTCCTTCACGTCTTTGTAGTGGAATGCTTGTTGGGCTGGGTTTAGGACATGTAAATTATTGGGAAGCAGAATGTACACGCATAGGCCGTTTCAGGGCTGGCCCATTTGTTGTGCGTTCGCCTGTGTCTGATCTTCATATTCAGTTGATTGAATATATAATGAATGAAGAGCTAGATCAAAGGTATGTTCATGGTCCTTATTGCATTTTTAAAAAAGCAATATTTTTTTCTTCCATGGTTATATGTTGGTGTATCTGCTTCTGATTCTGGTTGTTTGATAGTGAATATGTAGTTGTAACAAAAATGAATTGGTTGAGTCGAAAGGAGATGTTGTCGCTGTTGCCAAAACGATGGATAAATGGTTCGGTGAGTAAATTGTGTTGGAAAAAATTTTGGGTGTTTTAGGCTTGCGATCTAGAAAATTAAATTATCTATTAATAAAATTTCGTGCTTTGATTTTTAGATAATTTCAGTTGTTGCTGAGAGGCTAGCAAAGAATGAATATGAAAAAGGGGCACAAATTCCAAGGAGATGGTTCCTTCCAACATATTTCGCAGTAAGTAAAATCCACCTGAGGTCATTATATGATGTGCAGAACGTATGCAATGGAAAAAAAATTGATATTAGAGTATATGAGTGTAGATAGTGATGACAATTTTGTGGTGGTGGTGTTTCTCTATTATATGTATAATGAACATGTACTTGAAGCAATGTGTTGTATTTAGGTATTGAGACCTTGGTAATTTAAGAATGCCATGTACTGGGTATCGTAGGAGTAACAAGAACAAATTTAAAGTTTATGTAAAATTATGCCTAGTAATGAATTTAAAACTTATTAAGTTATAGTATTAGAAAAATATAAGACTTTGCGCTAGGATTGGGGAAATAAAATTTGAGTGCATCTAAGGTTAATCTAAATTAATCTGGACAACTTATCGAATTTGTCCACTTTTGAAAATGTGCAGATTGGATGACATATAACATTATGCTTTTTAAAAATAAATACAACGTGATAGAAGATTCTGTAACAGAACATATTAATTTAAATTTAGGTAAGACTACAACTAATTATATTAAGGTATTGTGACATGTTTGTGCTTGGATTTAGCAAAAGGTTCTAGTTGAAGGAAGTGATGTTTCGTGGCTTGGGACGTGGAAGGGCTTGAGGGCGTGGTATATGCAGGACCTGTCTTGTTGTAACCAGGTATGGGACAAATTTACTACAACCAATAACTACGACAAAATTGTGATATGTTGATATTATGGAATTGATGCTTGTCCCAGATATATATCCCAATAAACCATGAGGAGTTGCACTGGTATCTTTTTCCTGTGCAAACAGATTTCTGGTGGAAAACCACTTTATTCGTTTATTTGTTTTGTCCAACCCAGAATTTCGCTTACTATGAAGGATAATAGTGAGAAATTAATGCTGAATCAACGTTCACAAACTATAAGTGAAAATATGTAAAGCACGAAAAAATATAAAACACCATAAGAAAACATTATTATGGCTCCTTCCAAACAGCATAATTTGTTATGGTTTGGATAGCAGTATTAAAATAAATACAAAACCCTTAATAATAGTAGTTACGATATTAATTTGATTGGAACAATAATCAAAGTTTCCCCTCGTGACTATTGAATCTGTCCATTTTCATTACTCATCCTCTTTTGTAAGGAATGTGTAATGTATTGCATGAGTTATTTATAATTGGCAATAAAATTGGGTTGACATTCAGTGTGCGAATTGCTTATGAAAAGTTTGCCTATTTAAACCTTCAACTTATTTTGCAAGCGAACTATGGAGCTAGCCATTAAGTGCAACACAATATTTGGGTACTACTCTTTCAAGGTTTCAACAACCATGTTCCTTTTTCAAGTGACCTTCGTAATGGATGTGAGTCGGCTAACTCTGGCATACAGGTTGGGAACAGGCACCGAAGTTCACTCGTTGACTTGTACTTTCAAGTAGTTGCCCCAGTAATGCGCCTTTGCATCCAAGACAATGAGATGAACTAAGTCAGTATTCGTGTTTTTGTAAGTTTTTTTACATTTAACTGCTTGTCGAAATGATGCAATTACAGGTGTTTGACAAAATATGCATTAGGTTTCTAAAATATTCGAAATACTATGAGGATATTTTGGTAATATCAGCTGTTTGTCAAACTCTTGTAAATCTTTCATTTCTTGTGATAGCAGTGTTGATGTATCGGAAAAATTGTTGTAATGCTTTTGCTTATGTTGTGGGCCAATGATGTACAAGCCTCCTCTAACAGTGAACGTTGGGGTTATTTTGTATAAATTAAAAATATTGGGTGCAAGGATAATTTCATATTATCCAAGGCAGTGTTGTAATGTGGGTGAAATATTTCGTACGCATGCTTAATCCCAAAAAGCGTGCAAAATGTTCCGTGTTATAGTGATTACTGTCATGTATAATTAAAATTTTTAGTGAATCATCCTGTCACTGCAGCCAAAAGATTTGGCCGGACATGTTATGTTCAAAGCAAGAGAAAACAAATAAAAGCACGTGTGAATGAAATACAGTAACCGTTTAGACTGCTTACCTTTTGGCACCGTGTTAACTGGGCCATATGTATGATGTAAAAGTAAGTTAAATTACTTCCACAATTATATATTACCGGGGAATTTTTAGCAACTATTTGATGATATTTCACCTGCAAGGGATTTTCTATAATAACACTATTATATAATCGCTTATCCAGCACAACGTTACAGACAAATTACAAAAATATTTTATTTCAATGCAAATGGTCTCAATGGCCCATTTCGAAGTTAAGAACGATTCGGAAAACAAACTTTGGTTAAAAAATTGCTGGTCATGATGTGTGCTATCGCTTTACCTCATTTCGTAATTATAAATTTAACATACAAATAGAAATAAGTATTGGGACATATAAGTTCCCCTATATAGCTTTAACAAATGTATATACATTAATTGAAACCCACATAAGTGGCCACTGTGGTGATATGGAACTGACAAAAATTTCATTGTGTGTATTAATCTAACGTGAAGGCCAGAGTAATGTGTTAGTCACATCTAAGAAAATTTCTTGACAAACACAATATGAGTTAATTATGAACAGCATATTTGATTTAGTTTTACTGGATATATTGTGTTTACTTTATTTAGTGGCTATGGGACTACTGATTCATCTGGTTCCATGGTTTAAATATCATTGTTAAGAGGGAAGAATGAACCCGATTATTTAGGTTCCAAATAATTTTATAGTCGGGAGTGGGTTTCCTATTATTTTAGGGGAGGGGGTGTGGCAATCCACTCTTCCCTTTTGTATAATTTTTACATTTTATTAAATTACCATAAATAATATATATATTTATAATAATATGTCATGTCAAAAAATTTATTTTATTGCATTTCAAAGTTAGTATGTTATTTGATCAAATTAAAGATACTAAAATAATAATATGAAACATATCTAAAGAATTTTTTTTTATATTTAGTTACGCAGAATAATGTACATTGATTGGAAGTTAAAATAACAAAAAAAGTTATATTATTAGATATATACAAAAATAATAATATAACTATATTAAACTTTATTTGAAAAATTAAATACATGTAGAAGAGATGGCCAACAAAACTATTATAATTGTATACAAAAGCAATGATGACTTATTTAAAAATATAAAAAACTTGTGATGCAAAATGCATAATATAAATAAATTACTAACACACCTAAACATTATTTAATAAACAAGGTAATAGTTCTCATCGATTGGATTTAAGAAATGTCAATCTCCATCACAAAATTTAAGTTCTTATTAAATGAATTTATTAATTGGCAATAAAATTTTTTTTTCTATGGTGATGAATAAATGTAATATATTCAAATCTACTAAAAATGTAATATATAGTTAAATTAAATGGCGATAGAGTGCTATTTTATTAAGAAAAAATTTGAAAAAAATAAACTCAAGTAAATAATTAATGTTCACTAATTAAAAACACTGTTAATTTTAGGTTAGAAAAGCAAAATTTGTCATATATGAAATGAATATGCAAAATTTGTATTTTTCAGTACCTAATCCGCCGAAGTTACCCACTTATTAAATGGGAATGTTAGGAATAAACTTAAATAAGGACTAAATATACATTTACACATCCCTAATACAATGTAAGCAAAATAAGCACCAAATAAAATTAATTATTGAACATAAAAATAATTGAAATCCCATTATAATAACAAAGTAGAATGCACTATGTTTATGAAAGACTAGGAATTCTATGGCTTTTTTAATGACGGCCCAGTTAAAAGCCCAGCAGCAACCAACCCCATTTTCACAAGAATGAAATCCCAACGCAGAGACCCACTTGGTGAGACAACATGGGAACAAAATCCCTAAAACCTAATTTTCGGTTGTCAAAGAATGAACTCTACCATTCCAGAAATATCAGTTTAATTACGCATATCAGAAACGATAGCCAGTTCCGTAGGACATGAAGATCGGCGAAATATTGTTATTTGTCCAAATCGGTAATCAAAGATTCATAACCGGAAGTATGCGGGGTTAATACAACTTCGGCAGGTAAATTTATCCTTTTATGCAGGTTGGGGAGTTATTAGTATTGTGTTAATTGATTTATCTGTGAATATTTCCATTTTCATGAACGTTTGCTAGAGGCACATGATAGAAGAATAAATATCGAGGTGCGAAAGAGATTATTAAATTTTGAAGTGTTTCTATTTTACGTCAATGTGTAATAGGTTATATAGCATATATGAACACTTGAGACAATAGCCTAGGATATAATATAAAGTGTGCAGGCGGAGATTATAACTCAGATTGTCAAAATTGACTGTGGCGATAACGGAAGTGTTTTTAGCATCATCATATGGTTTTAATTTATGTTATTCGTTATGGCCTGTCAACAACTGATAAATACATTTAATTAGTACAGATTAACCAATTATTGAATACGGGGCTAACTAAACGTGAATGATGTAAAAGTTTACTGGTCATGGACTAAGTCATCACATAATAGTACAAATTGATTATTTGTACAATGATGATATATTGTCATAATTGATGCAGTTCAATGAATCATTCGTAATGCTTTGCACTACAGATGGGCATGAAGGAGGAAGATGATAGTGAAAAAGTAATAATCAATCAGTTTGGGGGAGGCACAAGATGTGGAGGCTGGTGTTATTCATAAGTCACAGGTTTAGACAACTGGCCAGGATGCTGCTTAATGGGAATACCAATGTATAGGAACCCAGTCAAAAAGTTTCCGGAGATACTATGACATCCTTGGGATAAATACGCGGTTGCAAAGGAAGATGACAATGGCATATAGTTACATCCCTCTTGACACAGACAACGTGTAAGTATCTGAACATTACAGCTTTGTTTAAATCACGACAGGAAATATTGGGGGACCTGCAACAACTACAACAATGGAAAATGGTATATGACTAACAAATTCTGAGTGGGATTTCGTTATAGGATGAGTCTCATTCTCCTTTTTTACAGACAATTAAGTGATGTAGGGTAAGAAATTATGTTAACCGAAATAGATAATAAAATAAAATAAACTTAATCATGTACATTTCGGAAAATTCTGTTTGTGTCAAAATCGAAACAAAAAGTTGCACCCATCTGTGTGGTTCGAGAAATTGTAAAGGTTGAGTTGTGTGGCTGCATGGTACATGTAGTATTTAGAACATGGATTTGATTCTTCCCAAAGTATGTAAATAATCAACGGTCCCGGGGGAACAATTAGACATGGATGGGAGAAGAGAAAATTGGGAGTGCACCTATTAACAGCCCTTGTAAATGTGTAGTTATACAAATACCGCATTTTATTTGTAAGAAATTTCCTGCAAATGCCATTGATTTAGGCATTTATTGTAATATTTAAAGGGATACTGATATGAAGCATAGAACAAAACATTGTGAGTTATCAACAAATATGGGGTTAACATATTATGAGATATTGAGCTCTTCCCCTCGCATGTGCAGCTAGAAGCATTTAATTGCGTGTCAAAAGATAGTAAATTTATTTTAATGTTATATTAAAAAAGTGTAATTTAAAATAGTTATCATCAGAGTTTTTGGGGGGTATGAAGTGGACGAATGGCTACATCATATTTATGTAAGGGACCTGCGGAGATGTCAAAAAAGTTAATGTTCTTTTGGATGGGCCACAAACATTCGAAGCAGCCAATAAATAAGGCATGGGCCGCAAAGCATGGCCTTTAATTACTACCGATGCATCAAAGTTGAAATTAATAAGGTTAACGCCATTCTATTATGTTTTTAAGAATAACGCAAATATTCTGTAAATAATGCACGCCTTGTGAGCCAAGAAACAAAATGTCAGGGATGAACAGAGGTGGAACGTTTTCTTGAAGAAGAAGTGTAAAGCCTTTTACGATTTAGGCCGCAGGGATAATTTCGTCATACTTGGGCCATAAGTCTATCAAGAGGGTGAACGAAGATAGGGCACATATTATGCTGGTTGCGTGTTGAACTTAACAAATCAGATACAGCTGCATCCCTTCAGTTAATTATTACTTCAAGAAGAAGTAAAAATATAACCACTCGTGCCAGTGGGAGTGAGAAAATGAACAGTAGCTGTGCGTGAAGGATTCTGACAGAAACAATGGTGACTAGTTTGCCAACATCCTTGGGCGCAAAGAAATGTGAAGACTATATAAAGGCCAAGGACAAAAGAGAGAAAATGGTGAATGTTTGTAATAAAATTTCTAGTTATAAGGTGATTTTGGCCCAGCGATTGACAGAGTTAAATGGCACAAGGTACATCCTCAACTAAATACTGAAATTTATTTGTTCGGCCACTGACAACATGAATGGGTTAATGTCATATATCATGATAATTCTTTAGAAGAGTAAATAGAGGTAATTGTGAATAGCAAACTGAAAGTAAGCACAAAAACTATATGAATTTACTATATTAAAATTATAATTAGCAATTACTGGAATTAATATCCAATATTTTATGAAATAACTTGAATAAAATTGCCAATTTTGTTAATAAACTGATCAAAAAGAATTCTCTGCTTGGGGGGCTACATTCGGGAACATAACTCGTTTGACTTGATATAACAGTGAAAAACTAGCTACATATGCTGCAGGGATAAGCAGAACGAAAAAAATGCTTATGACAAATATATATACAAAATATTTTTTTTTTGGCAAGTGAGGTAAGATTAAAATATCGCAAATGATTGTCAATATTACACAGTTTAAACTATAGTTGAGAATGGTGAAATAAATTTGATGCATTTATTTAGTATATTCAAGTGGAAAAAAATATGTGTAAATTGAAACTGAAATAAATTATTCTTTCCATAGTCAGGGATTTATTGTAAGTGATGTTATTGTGAAATATTGCAGTTCAAGCAAATCTGAGAATGAAAGGGAGGCTAACATGGAGAGAACCAAAGATTTGGTTAAAGTACAAGATTCCCCCACCTGTTTTGCCACCTACAACGGTTGAGTGCAGCTCGAAACTCAGAATTATTGAAATGATTAGAAGAATGCTTACTCAACGACAAATAACAATGTTTCGTGCAACTTGCTTTGGCCATTTCCTCTAACTACCAACAGATTTAACATTTCAAGGACAATTGATTCACAGCGTGGTGGTTCGCGAGTTGTTTACTGAGAATGTCAGGGATCGGTTGTGGTATTTTCTAGGGGGAAGACCATGTAGGTTTTCTAAAACAGAGTTTGCACTCATAACTGGATTGAAAATGGGACCGAGGGAGGAAAATCAAAATAGCTTTGACAAGTATCTCCCGACCGTTCCAGATTGGACTAAATTGGGAATGGCCAGACCTGTCACTTTGGTGGAGTTTGAAGACGAATTCAGCACAATAGATTGGTCTGCAGAGAAAGATGAGATTGCAGTAAGATTTGCAATGGTGTTGTTCTTCATAGGACATTGCTCGAACTACCAGATGAAGCGATAATCGACACACAGTGGCTTCGACTTGCGCAGGATATTAATGTTTAATAACTATCCATGAGGGTTATTGGTATGGGAAGCCACATATGATTCGATTGCATTGATAATGAAATCATGGGCTACCCAAAACGTACGTAGCAAAATGACAGCGTTAAGACCAGCCAATCACACTTTTGTCTTGAGAGGGTTTGCGTTTGCAGCTCAGGTATAATCTATTCTTTAAACTGGACCATGTTAACAGATAGCAAACAACAAATCGATGGAGAAACAGGGATGCTTAACTAAATTTGTTCGTTATGAGGTCACATATATAACGTGTTATTGTATATAGTGATGATAGCTTGTGAATGAATTAAATATTTTCCATAATAGTTCGTTTATATTTGGGTTGAAATAAAATTATCAAATCATTGTTTAATGGTAATATACAAATGAAGTGCATTACATAGTTATTGAACCACCAATTTGCATATTAGATAAGACTACAAGGGCCTCATATAGATATTTCTTACATACGTTTGGGCTGCAAACATTTAGGTAATTCAGAATCATATGCATTACCAGGGACCAGGAGATAGACCACGATATCATATGCTCTTGGCATATGTTAATTGTGTAATGTTTGTAGTTATATTATTCATGTGTAACGGTTGCTTCAGATCATTCGGAAATGGTGCATTAATGTTTTAAATGTTGTGGTTTAATAGTGTTTGCAGAACGACATATATAGAAATACTTAACTTTGATGTGTATCAATAATGGACAAACAACCATAATAGGGGAAAATAAGGTGGATTACACATAAGATTATGACTCATGGGGTCACATTGTTTCCATGTATTTTTTGCCATGTAAAAATATTATGCCAATATTTTATAACTTTGTTTAAGAAGATATATTAAATTTTTTGGCTATTGTGCATTTTAAATTCGCTAAAGTTGCAAGATAAATAAGTGTTGAATGTACAGTAATAAACAAAGTCATTACTCAATGTATTGGCTTCTTGTTGCAGCTATGGATATACGAATGTGTAAATATACTTGGCCACTTATATAGACGGGAGCTTGATGAAGATCTTGTTCCCCGAATGCTTCGATGGACTGCACGGACTCAGCCAGATGATGCAACAAATAGATTGCATCTTATGTCAATAAGAAGCAACTGGTTGTCTGCTGTACCAGTTACATTAGAGCCATCACATAAAGAGAAAGATTGCAGCTACTACAAGAGTCTGATCGAAAATAATGGGCCTGCACAACCGGTCCAGATCGTAGATGGAAACTATTCCAAGAATGGCGAAGGACAAAATACGGTACATGCAACGTCAGCTGTTGTTGTAAGTATACTGCAAATCCCATGTATTTCGTTTACCATTTCATTGAGCTTGAATATATGGTAGATGCAAATTGGAGTTATTCTATCAATCTCTCTTCATAACATAAGGATATAGACATGCATCATACAAGCCATGTACATCAGGAAATAGATTCTTTTTAGAATAGGGTCATAGAAGCACTGACAAGTCTATAAAATTATTCACTTGCTTCTTTTACTAAACAAGAACATTGCTCCCAACAAACATAAAGACGGATTGATGAATGTATTCATTATCAACAACTAATATTGTAACAGTCATGATAATATACGTTGATATGAAGGAAAAATATAAGCATACGACTGTTAATAAGGTACCTACAAAGAATATGCTCTATCATCTCTATAATTTAGTATTGCAACAAACAAATATGATTTACATGAGCAGAAGATCACATGTAGGCCTTAATTAGTTTTACCATTTGGTTATACTAGAGAATTTAGCAATTGGTGTTCTTTACTTCACTGGAAATGAGTTGAATCATGAAGACCACAACCATAACTTCTTTTATTTGTTACAAAAATATCCACGTTTATATGCAGTATAACATCGAAAATATAATTAATACTTTATTGATAACAGGAGAATGAAGATAGCACTGTGCTACGACAAGGACGACTGACTCAGATCTTATCAAATATGGTGGCTGCAGCAACCTCACAATTGAAGATTGACATAATGACAGGTATAAAGCGAATGAGGAATAATATAGTTGAAGAGATGGAAATTCATTACAAAATATTGATGGAAGAGCTTAGAGAGCAAAGGGAAATATTATGCCAGATCGAAGAAGCTCCCGCTGACATTAATGCTGATAATCAGGTATGGGATAAGCTGAAATTTGGGTCCCATTAGAGAGACTTAAGCATTTTTATCAATAATTCAAGGTTAATATAAGTGTTACAAGAAATTAGTAATAACGTATTATTATAGTATATTATCCCGTAGTCCTTAGATAATCCACGGTCAAATATAATAATAAGTTATGTTCTCCTATGATTGGCAAGAGACAGCATGTACACATTATGCTAGTGATGTTCTAGGCATTTACAATAATTGATACACGACATCTTAAATTGACCAAATCAGCATTTGAAGAGCAAGATAGTTTCATGTTATTATTGCAGGATGAAAATCATATTGTACCTAGTAGTTTGTAATAATACTTACATGACACCCGACAATAACTTTGGCAATTGAAAAATAGGGGGTGCAGTTGGAATATGATAGCAGCGATGCAAGGGCCCAACTGTTTTCAGTTTCATCCGCAGCAGCCATTTGGCGAACCAGGGGATTGCACAAGAGAAGTAGATTTCAGCCAGCTGATGGGGCTTTACAAATCAGGCATCGCTTGCCAATACCACTTAATATTACAGGCCCTTTCACAGGAGTTCTGCCAGTAGTGACAACAAAAGTAGAAGAACTGGACTTAATAGAAGCTGAGGCCAAAGCTGAATTCCAAAGCTTGATAGATATTCAGTTTGAAGGGCTAAGTGTCAGAAATTTCTATGAAGAAGTGCTTTTCGTTGATTCTAATTGGTTTCAATCAGTGGTTCAAGGTGATTGGTTGAACAATGATGTAAGTTTTAAATTATCTCTTTTGCTCGTTTATAACATACACAAGAGAGCTTACTAAATATAACAAATTTCATATATGTTAAATTTCAGCACTTGAGTGTTTACCTTAGGCTCGTTAAGCAGCGGCTGGTCAAGTCCACAATTTGGCAGGAAAAGCGATGCACTTGCATTGATACTGAATTTTGGGTAATGAATTTCTTTTTGTTAAAATAATTGAATTTATACTATGACATTATCATTCTACTTTACTTTGTATTAAGGTTTTATTGACCATGACCTTCGAGGCATAAACATAATTTGGAAAACGTTGATAAGTGTGAACAAGTTTATGTTATATGCTTTATATATACATGATTACTAAAAGGGTATTCCAGTGTTGAGTTTTTAAAGGAATATCAGCAAAATCATAGATTACAATACTTACAATAGTAATATAATTTGGGGACATGGTTCATTATATACATGAGGTCTTATTGTTATGTACACATTCCATTAAACATATGATTGTGTTGATGGATAATAATTGGCCGCTATAACAATGTAGGTAAGTGTTTCTGGGATCTGGACAGAGATGGAAACATCAAGCAATATGATCCACAAGGTGCAGTTTGATGATCATCTAATTAATAGATTCATGATGGGGGAGAGACCTTGGTCGTCTGTTGACCAGGCAAGTAATCTCTATAGCCAATTTTCATATTTGCCCTGTCATTTGGTCCACATCCATCATAATGCTATCATTATTATGAATGGACTTTGTTCTTATATGTGCACAATCATCGTTGTCATTTAATATGCACTTGTGAAAAAGGTTGCAAAATATGCTTCTTGTCATATTAACACAATAACAGGGAGAGTATACTGACATTAGGAAAAATTAAATGCAAGTTAATAACAAACTAGTTATATTCAATTTTCAACAGTATTCTTAGCTGGTTATGTGGCATTTGCACTCAATTTCACTCCTAAGGCTGATGTTTATATGACCTTGCTAATGAATGCGAATTTATTTGTTGTAGTTTCAAATTGAGAGGATAAGTAAAATTTTATTCATTATAAAATATTTAACAGTTTGTTCATTTAATCAGACTTTATATCCTTATGTATATTGCATGTGTATTATAATTTCGCATCAAACTTATGCACTGATTTCTAGAAGAAGACATACTTATACATGTCTCTCATACTTTATCATACAATGTATTGATTCTAATCAACTAATGTAATGTTTACAAATTTACCTTTCAAGGTATATTTGCCCATCAACTTAGGTGGTACACATTGGGTTGCAGCAGAAATCAGTTTTGCCGAAAGGCGAATTACGATCTATGATCCTCAAACAGAACTAATACCAACTGAACAAATAATTAAATGGATTACCTGCTTGAGAGAATTGTTGCCTCGCTTGTTGATTGCTTGCTCAGGATTCCACAGAGACTGTCCAATGCTCCGTGTTTCCACTGATCCTTACAACGTCATTAGGGTGACTGCCGGCGTTCCCCAACAACGACCTGGATCTGGGGACTGTGGTGTTTTTGTGCTCAAGATAATAGAGTACTTATGCAGTGGATTTCCTTTCAATTTTGGTCCTCATGATGGCCCTCTTCTCAGGCACAAGAAAGTTGTGTCTATGTTAAAGGATCAAATTGTCTGACTGTTAGCACAAGTATATGGTTGGCAGAAGCATGACCGCATTAAACTGTTGTTGGGTATTTGTATGGAAAAATGGTCTAATTTTAATGGTTTGCACTTTTGGCCTTTTGAATCAAGTTCTATTTTCCATTGTATGGGTAACAAAACTTTGTAGCCACCAGTATTTTGTTATATCTCAGCTGTCTTATTTATAGACCTTATTGCATATTTTATCATATTATCGAGTATTATGTTACAGTCTTTTGTTGGAACAAATTTAATAAAATGTTATGTGGTAATCTTCTACTTTTGTAGTGCAGATATAGTTGTCATAATGTTTTTTCTTTTGCTTCAACATTGTTTCATGTTCACTTAATGCCTTACGTTTGGTTTTTTTTTTTTTAACTCCATCCTTTTTCAAGTACTTCATCTATACAATTTTTTTAACCCGTTACTCCATTGCCAGTTGCATAATGCACAACCCTATTCATGTTGTGGTGCACATTTATTTTCACATTTCATATTTATATAACATTTGAAATATTTATTAAAGCATCTAATCCCTAATTCATTTACAAAGAATGGCACTGCGAATAACAGGAAAATAATGTACAAAATATAATATTTTCTATCTAACTCCTATATATTCATCATACTCTGCCAAAACAGAGATAACAGAATCAAAGGATATGAGAAAATTATTAATTCTATAGAACCCCAAAGAAGAGAATATATTGTTATGGATAAATGAAATTAAGAAGGTATTTTAGCTTCTTTCCTTCATTCTCAGAGAACTACAACGTAATATGATTCATGGTGGCTCTGAAAAATCACTCAAAACAGAGATACTAAACAAACTAATGTACAGATGCACAGCAGCAGAATCTAGCAGCGGCATACAACCCTCATTTATATTAATAAATAAACCAAACTACAAATACTCGGCAGAATAATCAATCACCAGCATACAAACCTCACATATATTCATCAAATTAACCAAATATATGCCCTAGTTGGCTCTGAATAACAACTCAAAAGAGAGATACTAAGCAAACCAAAGTACAGATGCACAGCAGCAGAAGCTAGAATCGGCATACAATCCTAATTTATATTAATAAATAAACCAAACTACAAATACTTAGCAGAAGAATCCAGCAGCAGTATAAGAATCAATCACCAGCTTACAAACCTCACATATATTCATCATATTAACCAAATAATATTAATCAATTTGAGCCAAATATTCCGGGCTAACGCTATTCAGACATTTCATCGAACACTTTATCAATATGGTCCATTTAAGACTTTCAAGCAGGATAAATTAAGTATACTTATAATTGCGAAACCAATCTCATATATAGAGATGGCAATGGGCACCGCTCGCAACGGGTTTGCTATTATCAAACCCAAACCCGCATAAAATTTAAATTACCAAACTCACCCGCAACCCGCAGTGGGTTTTAATTTTTTTAAGAAAACCCACCCGCAGCGGGTTTAGACAATTACCAAACCCGCAATGGTACCCAGCAGGTTTTTTGTGGGTTTTTACATTTAAAATTATTAATATTTAATATATAAATTTATAATAATAACCTCAATTTCTACATAACATACTCAATTTTATATTTAACTAATGCAAATGAAAAATTAAAATTTCAATATCAATCCAACACATTCTCAAATTTAAGTATAAATTATACAAATTCATTTAAAAAATATAAATTAGTATCTAAAAATAACAATTACATCATCATTTAAAATAAACTCCAAGAGAAGATACTTCATTTCATTCACCACAACAAGCACCCATCCAACACGATGCCTACAATAATAATTAGTATTCTTATTTTCAAATACTAATTTGGAAAAAAAATTATATTAATGAAATAATCCATGTATTAAGTTAAAGAAAAATAATACATATAAAATTATAATAGGTATATAACAATCCATGAATTAAGTTAAAGAAACTTAATTCTTATATATATATGTTTTAAATTAAAATTTTGAATAATTGTATAATTTTTATATATGCTTTAAATTAAAAAAAATTTAATTAAAAATATTTAAAAAAATAGTGCGGGTTTGACGGATATCCATGCGGGTATCCGTCGGGTTTAAAGTCATTACCAAATCCACCCGCATCCATGTGCGGGTTTTAATTTATAACATTAAACCCACCCGCAACGGATAAAATTACCCGCAGCGAGCGGGTTTTAGCGGGCGGGTTTGGACGGGTTTTGCGGGTTTATGGGTATAATTGCCATCCCTACTCATATATTACAAGTTCATTACTCCAACGGAACAAAATAACGGCATACATTATAAAATTTTTCAAACACTCTCTAACCTGTGAAACTGCAACTCCCCCTCATTTCTCCATGTACTAGTAACGGACAGAACTCTCAAACCATTGTTTTCCCCCTCGATTTTCAGCCTTTGTTCAATACAATCAAATATAAAGCTATATGAAAGTTTCGAATTTTTACTTGCAGCAGCGAACTGTTGCTTCTTCAATAACCCTCTTTCAAAAGCCGCTTACATTTTTTCTCTTTCCAATTTTTCCTTTTTTTTTCAAAATTTTCAGTAATTACAGCCTTACCTTCAACCGACTGTAATGATAAACGCATGGATTGACTTTACCGTTGACCTAATTTGCAACAGGTTTTCATCCGGTTTCAACAACTTTCTATTACTCCCCCAAATTAACACGTGTTGCACTTACAGCAATTAAATAGTCATGTCAGTTTTGTTTCTTACATCAAATGTAACGTAAGCTTACCCTTAGTTTAAAGCCTTTTCAACGGTCAACGTGTTTCTTGACAATTATTGGTTTTTGAGCACTTTGTTAAGAAAGTCAGATCTCTTTAGAAATAATATTTTGTTTGACAATTAATATTTATAACACATCACTACTCTCCCATCTCTCTATATATTACCCATGATAGATTTGTTCCCTCGTCAACAGAACTAGTAAACAAAACTAACTTTGTAATGCAAGGTCTTTTATGTATGCGCTTGCGCACACTTACACACACACACAGATATATAACACATCAATTTGTGAATAAAATTAAGGGAGATTGCCACTTTCCCTTTTATAGTAATCAACATATATCATTTACTTTC